>OX578134.1:94681979-95281979 GCA_951213105.1 Amaurobius ferox
TGCAGTAAATCTTATACATCATTTTTTCACTCTGAAAAAACTAAATTCGCTGCTTTTACTAGGAAGATCGTATGCAGCTCACATCAAAATTTACTTTAAGTATGTTTCTTAAGCGTTTAGCTAAGTTAAAGATACAGTATAAGTCCAAAAACACTAAACATCAATACTTTAATTATAAACACCCCATAAATTTCATGAATTTTTTTGTTATAATGAAGTTTAGGTCTCACTGGCTTAGTAAATTTTCCATATATAATGATATAATAACTGTTGAATGAACCAGATGTTATCCAGAGATATTATGTTATTCAGAGATGTGTACTCTATATATATTCTGTTTTTCAAATATGTTTACTATACATATCCTGTTTTTCAGAGATGTTTACTATATGTATTCTGTTTTTCAGAGATATTTACTATTTATATTATGTTTTTCAGAGATGTTTACTATATATATTCTGTTTTTCAGAGATGTGTGGTATTTAGATTTTTATTTATTCTGTGGTATTTAGATGTAATCAAAGAATGTTCACTGCATTTTTAAACACATATTGAGTAATTTTAAAACACACTACATATGTATGAACTGAAAGAAATAAAATATATTATATCGCTTGCTATACACAAATAAAATTATTCCAAGTTGTGTAAAATAATTATTCCAAACACATAATGTATATTTCTATTATATATGACACTACAATAAAAAATTATAAACATACTTTTGGTGGGAAAACATTTCGATTAATAATATAAATTAAATGTTATGTGAGTTTCTAAGGTAATTATTGTAATGCTAAAAACAATCATCTTCATAAATAATAAATTTAAACATTTATATATTTAGTGCCACATTTACATAGCTTCGTGAAAGCAACTTCTTTGTCATAATAATTACTTATAATGATACTGTAATTATTATTGCAAAGGAAAACGGGAAATAGTAATATAACTTGAACCTAGACACGCATTTGTTCATATTATAACATTCTTAAACAATTAACTTCTGGTTTTTTTGGGACAACCATATAATGCTATTTTCTTTTAATAAGTTAATGTGGAATTCATATACATTGTTCCTCACAGGAGGTAATAATGTTCTTTACTCTTTAAGAATCCATTACTTTCGAGTGGTAACAACCATTTATTCCTTTTAACTCTTCTAACAGGAGATTTATGCTCTGCCATTTCGGGCCGGACAGTAGTTAATAGAATGTTCTATGGAGTACGGCGAATAAGTTAATTAGATAACTGGAACAGCATTGTTGTAATGTATATTATGATATAATTTTTGCAAGCTAAATAAATATTTTTCCTTATACAGCTTAATGGATCAGTGGTATCATGGCATGGGAATTTCCTAAATTATTCCTTAAATTAAAAATTCCAAATTTGTATTGTGAGAAAGTGAAGATATGTGTGTTATGTTAGAAATGGAAAACTAATAAGTACTAGGTTGTTATAAAATTAATAAATACTACCGAAACTGAAGCGTAGCACTGTATCTAGTTACATATTTAACAACCGAGGCGTTTATTTTATGAAAGTAGTAACATACACAAAACAATAAATCAAAAGTGTTAAATATAAAATAATTAATATGCAAGACAGCTAGGGTAATTTGCATAGTTGTATAAGTTATTTCAAACAAATTGAAAATTCTGTTTGGCGCGAGAAAGCTTTTAAAGTAGTTTTTCTCCATAGATATTACACGATCTATACTTTGACCTCAGCTAACTCAGTACACTAATTACAGATTAAAATTTCATTTCTTCACGGCCTGAAACATGATTTGTTCAATCTATGTACACAATTTTATTGGAATCGGTGTAGTTTTACTATGTCAACAAAACTTTCGGACACA
This sequence comes from Amaurobius ferox, assembly GCA_951213105.1. Lineage (NCBI taxonomy): Eukaryota > Metazoa > Arthropoda > Arachnida > Araneae > Amaurobiidae > Amaurobius > Amaurobius ferox. The sequence goes on from OX578134.1 coordinate 94,683,844, forward strand.
ATCAGATTTGAATTGGTGTTATGGAAACAAAATTTGAAACTGGTTTCATTTAAAGCACTTTGCAATAACGTTAAGATATAAGGGAACAATGGTTATGAATGGACTTACAAAGAAATTTGCAAACTGACGTCAGTGACGACACATTTAACTGCATTATTTATGATTAGGACAGCTGCTATATAGAAGTGTTTACCACCGCGAATGTATCCCTAAAGCCATGAAGTGCCAAAACGAAATGATTACATGTCAGTTTGGACGTCAGTTTACAACCTTTCCATCCGGTTAACCAATGAAAAATAAGTTACTAGCCAAAAGTTGACAAAAGTCAATTGGCAGTACCAAACATCTATCAAAAGAGTTATGAAGATCAAGATCTGAGTCAGCAGCCAGAGTTGGAATGAATAAGTTTGCAGTAAGGGTTGATAATGTGTGTGAGCAAAATATACATAAGCATTGCTGAGTATTGGAATAGTAGTATTGGATGATTAATAGTAGAATTACTGAGTATTGGATTCATTATCACATTAATATCACTGAGTTATAAAACATAAGTTATAAAACATAAAACATAAAACAATTAAAATAAGTTAGTACCGGTTTCGACGTCTTTAAGTTCCTTTCACAGCATACAGGGCGTGTGCTAACATTTGGAAGTGAACAAAACCAAATTTTTGATCATGTCATTATCAAATATGTGCCCTTAAACTGCATATCAAATTCGATATTCTTACATTCGCTTTATTTTACTGTTGAGAATGTGAAAACTAATACTAGAATATGCAACATTAGATTATATTAGGCAAAAAAAGAAACACATCATTTACCATCTCAGTGTTATTAATTAATACTTTTACAATGATTTACACGTGTGTAAAATTATTTTTATATATTTTTACTTTCCCTGCAATACATGGTAAAATATAGGGAAAGTATTGGAATCATGTCGAAAATCGCAACTCGAGTTTTCGACGGATCTACACGTTTTGAGATCTCTAGAATACGAAAAAACTATTTTCAGCGTGACGTCTGTGTGAAAGCCCCAGGCCGTCCGGTCGTCCAGAGGACTTAGAGCAACTATTTGGACGACCGGGTGACGTCTGTGTGTGTGTATGTGTGTCTGTGTGTTTGTCTGTGTGTATGTGTGTCTGTCTGTGTGTCTGTGCAATGTATGTATCCACTCTAACTCAAAAACTTATGGACCGAATTTCACAAAATTTGGTAGGTAAGTCACTTGGGTATGAGCCTGGTGCTGATTAGTTTTTGGTACGATTTGAAAATACAGAACCCGCCTTTTTGCGAAATGGCTCGTAAACATTTCATGTACCCACTCTAGCTAAAATACTAATTGACCAAATTTCACAAAATTTGGTAGATATGTTAATTGTACAATACTCTGGTTCTGATTAGACTTTGGTATTAATCGGAAAAGAACAGCCTGTCTTTTTTTGCAAAATGGTCCACAAAAATGTCATGTATCCACTCTAGCTAAAATACTAATTGACCAAATTTCACAAAATATGGTAGATAAGTTACTTGTGGGATACTCTGGTGCTGATTAGATTATGGTATTATTGTAAAAGAACAACCTGCCTTTTTTTACGAAATGGCCCTCAAAAATCGCCAAAATCTATAAAAAAAGCTACGTATGTTCAAATATATCAATTAAATGGTTGTTTTATACATAATTTTTGATGGGGAAAAGAATAAGAACAACTGTATTACTCTATGAGTAACCGTTCTCGAGATATTTGAGATTTTTTGCATTTAGTTATGCCACTTTTGGAAAAATGTCCAATTACCAAATAAAAAAAAATTGAATTAAAAATGCAAATTTAGTGCTATTTGTTTCAATTAAACTCAATCTGATGAATTATTAAAAAAAATAAAGAACATATGAATTTGAGTCTGCAGGGACAGTCATGTGCTGCCCATATCAGATTTTTATTTTCCCTGCAATACATAGTATGTATAGAGAAAATATTGGAATTGTGAAGAAGATCGCAACTCCAGTTTTCGACGGATCTACTCGTTTTAGGATCTCTAGAACACAAAAAAGCTATTTATAGCATAAATTCTGTATGTGTGTGTCTACCTGTCTCTGCAATGTATGTATCCACTCTAACTTAAAAACAAATGCACAGAATTTCACAAAATTTGGTTGGTAAGTCACTTGTATATGATCCTGGTGCTGATTAATTTTGATACGATTCAGGATAAAAGAACCCGCCTTTTTTTTGCGAAATGGCCTGTATCCACTCCAGCTGAAAAACTAATGGACCCAATTTCACAAGATAGTAGATAAGTCGCTTGTGGGTTACGCTGGTTCTGATTAGATTAATAGCCCGCGAAAATGGTCAAAATTTCAAATAAAAGACTACGTATGCTCCAATATATCAATTACATGCTTGTTTTACATGTAACTTTTGAAGATGAAACGAATGAAATCAACTCCATTACTTTAGTACTAGACGTTCTCGAGATATTTTAGTTTTTTTACATTTTTGCTACGCCGGTTTGACGAATAAGTCCAGTTACCAAATGAAAACGAAAGCTGAATTGAAAGTGTAAATTTAGTATCTTTTCCATTAATTATGTGTTTTATTTAGTGCAATTGAAATCAATTTAATGAAATATTAATGAAATAAAGAGAAAATGAATTTGAGTCTGCAGAAAAAGCCATGTGCTGCTCCCATCAGATTTTTACTTTCCCTGCAATACATGGCAATGTCTTGTCCAAAAGTTAAGCATAATTCGTAAAATGGGAAAAATTCGGAGTTAATATGGATACAGTGGTTCACAATCAGTTGTGGAGAATCGTGGGACGAAGGTAAATCATTGTGCATATGTAAAACAGTTCAGTCGACGTCGACATGCGCAAAGCACCGGCGCACGTCGGAATGAGCATAAAACGGACTCGTGCAAGATGACCAGTTGAGGCGAAATTTCGCATTTTCTGTGGTACGGAATGTTGTTTGCAATCAAAAAGGACGAAAGGTGTCACAAAGATACCAACTGGACTGGTTTTTGAAGGGACGAATTATCCGAATGTTGGAATCCGGCCGATTCCAAACCGAAGCATCTCGAATTCTGAATGTGCCTCAGTGTGTGATCCGTAGACTGTAGCAGAAGATCTAAACTACTGGATATATTACCCGACATCCAGTACCAAGTCTTCCAAGGGTAACAACCTTTTGAAAGACCAATATTTGGCGATAACTGGGAGACGTCAGAGGAACCGTTCTTCCAGACAACTGGGTTTAGCCCCGACAGCCGCCACATGAGTCATTTTTTCGAGACAAACTGTTTACTGGGGACTCAGACACGTTAATCTTTATACCAGACGACCAGCAGTGTGTATCCCCCTGACGTCTGCACAGAAACGCGCGCGTTTACAATGAAGTTTGGAACATTGGCAATGGACTGGATTAAAGTGGGACAATGCCATGTTCAGTGACGAGTTCAGGTTTAGCCTGCAAACTTATTCTCGTCGTACCACGATCTGGGGAGATCGTGGGATGCGTTTTCTCCCGGGTAACATCACTAAAAGATCGCCTTCCCTTTGGGGGAGTCATAGTGTAAGCAGACATCATGATGGCCGACCACACAGACCTCCACATCTTTGACACGGAGTCGGTTTCCGGTCAAAGACAGAGACGAAGTCCTTGAGCCTACCGTTCGATTGTTTGAAGTGCTGTTGGTCCTGATTTTATATTCATGGATGATAGATCGCCTCCTGACCGTGCTGCATTGGTCGACGACTTCCTTCAAACTGAAGATATCCAGAGCATACAGTAGCCTGCCCACTCTCCTGATCTGAATCAACAGAGCATGTGTGGTATATGCTCGAGAGGCATCTTACAGTCCCCCGCTACCCACCAAGCTCCGTTTCGCGATTGAAAACTGGTCTCCGTGAGGCCTGGAAGTCTTTGAGCACACAACTCACTCATCCAAACCCTCATCTAAAATAAGAAAAATCATTGTGCAGCATGCGTAGCTGCCCGAGGTTCCCATACACCGTATTAAACTGCAGCATCACATTGTTTTAATCATTCTGTTTCACTGATGTTGACACTCGTATTGTGGTCCTTTTTCATTCAACCCTTTTGTTTGGATAATAAAAGTCGTTATTATCATTGTTTTGCATTGCGTCCTTCTTCTATAACCCTATTACACCCGCATACCACGTTTCCTTTCATTCCGATGCAGGTGTCCTGAAAATTTCCCATAAACAACAACTATGCTTAACTTTTGGACATGAGTGTATAGGGAAAATATTGGAAACGCAAAGAAAATCGCAACACAAGTTTTTGACGGATCTAAACGTTTTGAGACCTGTAAACCGCGAAAAACATATTTTTAGCGTGATATATGTGTTTTTTGTGTGCGTGCGTATGTGTGTGTGTGTGTTTGTGTGTCTGTCTGTCTGTGCAGGTATTGTATCCACTCTAACTGAAAAACTAATTGATCTAATTTCATATAATTGGAACGGAAAATCTCTTGTGGGTATCCCTGGTGCTGATTAGATTTTGGTACGATTCGGGATAAAAGAACCTGCCTTTTGTGCGAAATGGCCTGTATTCACTCTACTATTAGTGCCTGTATTCACTCTACTATTAAACCAAACACTATTATTAAACCAACACACCACCACAAAACTATTAAAACAAATTTCACAACATGTGGTAGATAAATCACTTGTACGTTAACTTGGTACTGAATTGATTTTGGTACGATTCGGAAAAAAGGAACCAGAATTTTTTACGGAAAGCGTCGAAAAAATCGTTAAATCTAAAAATAAAACACTATGTATGCTCTATATCAATTAAATGCTTATTTCATACGTAATTTTTGATGATGAAAAGAATAAGATCAACTCTATTATTTTAGTTTTATATATTTGTTATATATTATAGTGTTATATATTTTAGTTTTTTCGCATTTTTGCTAAGCCAGCTTTGAAAATAAGTCCTCTTGCCAAATGAAAAGCGACAACTAAATTAAAAGAGCAAATTCAGTGTGATTTAAAATAATTACTGCTGTTATTTTGTGCAATTAAACTCAATGTAACGAATTATTGAAAAAATAAAGAGAACGTGAATGTGAGTCTGCAGAGAAATTCATGTGCTGCCCACATCAGATTTTTTATTTATATAAAACAAACTACGTGCATTCATTATCACGCAATGTTATCATGCATTACAACGCTATAGGAGACATAATGTAAAAAGATTCTTTGCGATAATAAGAAAATGACGCAGGATCAGCATTCTACTTGACAGTATATATTTTAAACAACAGAGCTGATGTGGGTTTTCGATAACCTTTCCTATGAATTTCTAGTGTTTGGCGAAACCATGATATAAAGTTTCAATCTTAAAGATTCAGAATCAAGATTACTGCTAAAATGTTGAAGTTTAACGCATATTTTTTTATTTTTACTATGGCTGTTATTTTGTGCAATTAAACTCAATGTAACGAATTATTGAAAAAATAAAGAGAACGTGAATGTGAGTCTGCAGAGAAATTCATGTGCTGCCCACATCAGATTTTTTATTTATATAAAACAAACTACGTGCATTCATTATCACGCAATGTTATCATGCATTACAACGCTATAGGAGACATAATGTAAAAAGATTCTTTGCGATAATAAGAAAATGACGCAGGATCAGCATTCTACTTGACAGTATATATTTTAAACAACAGAGCTGATGTGGGTTTTCGATAACCTTTCCTATGAATTTCTAGTGTTTGGCGAAACCATGATATAAAGTTTCAATCTTAAAGATTCAGAATCAAGATTACTGCTAAAATGTTGAAGTTTAACGCATATTTTTTTATTTTTACTATGGATAGTATAATATTATCTTTTATTAGAATGAGTTAGATCGGGATTACTTCATTTCGTTTCCCCTAGGATATATTAGGATTCTACTCGTTTTAAGAATTCATTACTTTGCAGTGGGAGCAAAACCATTCATTTCTTTTAACTTTTCTACCTTATCCACTGACTAAAGATTTATGGACAGCCATTTTGTATGAGACCGTAGTTAATAGAATCTTCTACGGAGTGGGAAGGAGTTAATTAGGAACGGAAAGACATAGTGTGGTTATTTTCGAGCTGTAGTTGTTTAATATAAGGCGGTTTTATAACAATATTTGTACTAATGAATGCCACTTAAAACGATGATATACGTTCGTTTTTACTTCATTTGACAATGCGAAAGCACTGAAAGTCTTGACATATGCATTTAATTTGGGGTCAAAAGTGTTGCATTTGAAGGGGTGAATTACGAAAATATTTTACGGAGTCTCAGATAAGTCCGTCTATGGATATGCATGCCCATTATGCTATGTATGGAACATTATAATCCACACTAGCTAATATAACTATTACTATTCATCGTACTAAAGCAAGATGTTAGGTAAAAGATAGTACATACAAAATGTGAAACAAAATCACAATTATACGCACTATCTGTGCAATAGGCATATGAGCATTTTCAAATTCCAATTTTCTATCCATTTGTTATGTATATTTATAACGAAAATATAGGTCCCACTCTATAAAAATAATCGATAATTATATCAATATTATGAACATAAGCTGGGAAACAATGATAGCCCTTTCTGATTTTAGCCAAACCATGAGTTTTTCTACAATCAATGTCACCCGAGTGATTTAACCTCTGTGGCATATGCAAATCTATTATGTCACCGAAATGACGTCAACCTAGTATGTGGAACTGAACTCTTTTATGATGGAAGCTATAAATACACTGCACTTGTAAGTAAGGTGTGTGAATAAAGGAATAAAGGCAGTTGAGTTCTGAAAGTGTGTTATGTCTTATTCCTCGGTATAAATACAGAACATTTTCATCTTGTTACAGATCACAAATCATAAACTTCAATTTTTGCACCTAATCATAGCTTACCAGTTTTATCAGCAATCAGGATGGTGCATTATGCATTATTCTTGAAGGCTTTTAAATACACGATACAATATCGTAATACAAAGCATCACGGTAATGTAGATGTTTTATCTCGATTAATTTTACCGATCGTAAAAGATTATTTCAAAGAAGCCGACTCTTTTAACATAAGCCAAATTGAAGTATTTCCTATAACGGTAAAAGATATTGCCAAAGCTATTAAATCTGACCCCCAACTTATCCAATTGTACAATTGCTTACAAACCGGAAGCAATGTACCCCTACTTGGAAGGGGAAAAGAACTAAACTTACATTTCAATAGATTTGTATCATGCCTTCAGATCGAGTTCATATTCCACAAAAATATAAGAGCCAAGTATTAAAAGAATTAAACACCAGCCATCCAGGTATTGTAAAAATGAATCAAATAACTAGAAGTTATTGTTATTGGCAGGGAATAGATATAGATATTCAAAACTACACAATGAATTCCACAGCCTGCATGACAAATAGAAAGGAACCGCCATAATCGAATCGACACCCATGGGAATGACCGAATGGACGCTGGCAAAGAATCCACATAGATCATGCAGGACCATTTATAGGAAAAATGTTTCTTGTAATTTCCGATCCGTATTTAAAATGGATTGAAGTAATTCTGATGAGAAATATTACTTCCAGTGATGTCTCCAGTGATGTCTCCAGTGATCCATCCAAATGATTACCCCATATACTAAATTTCAAGCCTCTATCATATTGTAAAGGCGGCGTTTTTCATTTGTTCGTCAAATCGAACATTTTAGTGTGCGGCCCCCACTACAATGGCAAACGTTGGAAAACTGAAATTGCACACTTTCTTTCTTTGTAACTATCTACACGTATACCAAATTTGAAGTCTCTATCTTATCGCGAAGCATGCTTTTTCTAACATTTCACCGTTCGAATGTTTTTCTGTGGAGTAACCACCCCTTAAATATACATTTTTGAAAAACTCCATTCTTCTTGGGTTTCCTATTAAATGATTCACCCATATACCAAATATTAAGCCTCTATCACGTTCTAAAGGGAGTGTTTCTACTTCATTCCGAAAATCGAACATTTTTGAGTGCAACACCTCCTAAAGTAGAAAATATTGGAAAACTGAAATTGTACACTTTCTTCCTTCCAAACTATCTACCCGTACACCAAATTTCAAATCTCTATCTCATCCCGAAGTATGTTTTCTTATCAATTCACCTTTCGAACGTTTTAATCTGGAGCACTCCCTTAAACGAACGTTTTTCAAAAACTATAATCGTCTTGGGTGTTTTTATCAAATGATTATTCAATATACCAAATTTTAAGCCTCTATCAAATTTTAAAGGAGCCGTTTCTCATTTATTCGTAAATCGAACATTTTGGCGTGCGGAACCCCCTTAAGTAGAAAATATTGGAAATATGAAATTGCACACTTTCTTCCTTTTGAACGATTTACACATACACCAAATTTGAAGTCTCTATCTTATGGCAAAGCATGCTTTCCTGTCATTTCACTTTTCGAATGTTTTGTTGTGGAGCACCCCCTCTAGAGAACATTTTCGAGAAATTCGATTTTTCCAGAGGGTTTTATCGAACGATCGAGCCGTGTACCAAATTGCAAGTCTCTATATATTCGGGAAGTGCCTAAAAAAAGTGTGACAGACAGACGGACAGACAGACAGACAGATAGGAAGACGGAGACTTGACAATTAGTATACATAGATAGATTAATATTGCATCAGTCCTGAAACAGCTTTATTTTTGCGTATTTTCCGGGCATCTGCATTCCGCGCCAAAGCAATTACAATATTTATGAGTTTAAAGCTGATCAACCTTTGATTCTTTCTGCAACGAAACCAACTTTTAATGGGAGAAGAATGTAAACAAGTGATTCTAAGATGATTTGTATAAGAATTGCTGAATTTCTTTCACACAAAATGATTTTTTTCTCCCCCACTGGGTTCAGGTCTAAATTGGGTGGCACTTCCCGGCCGTCCAAGCATTTGCCTTACACCTTTCTGGTAGGTCGGACGGTCTGGGTCTCAACAACAACACAAAATGATTTAGCTCTGAAGTCTGGAATAAAAGTGATGTGAATGAAATATTCATTACTTTTACATAAAGAGCCAAACGATTTATATTTCGATGACGTCATTTGAATGAAGTTAATTTTTTTCGATGAAGTTTTAAGTTTCCTTGTAAAATAAATTATTGTAGTATTGTGATAAATAAACAGGAAAGATCAATCATGCATAAAGCATTGATTATGAAACACTTTCCAACTTCAATGCAATTTTATTTAAACATCTCTAATATGCGATACATTCCTCGGTAATATTTCTTAAATTATCGCAATATTTCATTAATTTATTATATTTGAAAACTTAAAGCTTCATCGAAAAAAATGAACTTTATTCAAATGACGGTATTGAAATATAAATTGCCTGGTTTAAACATCTCTAAAATGCGATACATTCCTCAGTAATATTTTTTAAATCATCACAATAATACAATAATTTATTATATTTGAAAACTTCACCCAAAACAAATGAACGTTATTCAAATGAGGTCATCGAAATATATGGAACTCATTCTACATCTTTTGGTACTTACATTTTGCATAAGTGAAAATTAGGCTTCGTTGTAGAAATAATCAAAGTTGGATGATCATTTAAACTTAAGCATATTGTAATTGCGTCGTTTCAGTATGTAGGTTCACAGAATTTAAGCAAAACTAAAGCGGTTTTAGGACAGATACAAGACTAAATATTAATTAAAAAGAACTTTAAAAATCACGATTTTGACACAAAATGGATGTCATATTTTATTTTTAAGTGGGTCACGTGATCTCTTCATATAAAATGTGTTATTATTATTTTAATTTTTATTTAAAAACTACTTCATATATTTTTGTTGACATTTTTTATATATTTTATAGGATAATTTGAATATTTCCTGAAATTTTCGAAGCAGTTTGTGCATTTTAAATCCGCTAGAAATATGTTTGAAAAATTAGGTCCCATAGGGCTCGATGCATTTCATTTTTTCAACCCGGGTTCAATCCAAAACTAATTGGGTGATATTATTGATTTATATTTCTATAGGTCCAACAGACCGCCTGAACAACATACTAAAATTTCATTTTGATAAAGCCATTTTTACGACAGTTATCGTGCTAACGGACAGACAGACAAACAGACAGAATGAACAAAGTCATAAACACTTTTCAAATATATTGTAAAATGTTAATTATCATAATACTACAATGATTTATTATATTTAAAAACTTCATCGAAAACAAAGGAACTTTACTCAAATGACGCCATCAAAATGTAAATCTCCTGGCTCTCTGTATAAAAGCAGCATTTCATTCATAAACTTTTGTCTATTTCTTTTTCTATTTCATTCATCTATTTTCCTTTTTTCTATTTCTATTTCATTCATCACAATACTACAATAATTAATTTTATTTAAAACTTAAAGCCATGGAGGTATGAGTAATTTAACTCTATGCTTAAAACTTCATCGAAAAAATCGTCGTTCTCTATGTAAAATCAATGAATGTTTCATTTATATCAGCTATATTGCAGAGTCCATGAGCTAAATAATTTTGCGTAAAAGAAATGTAATAATTCTTATACAACTCATTCTACATTTTTTGGTGTTTACATTCTCCATAAGTAAAAATTAGGCTTCGTTGTAGAAATAATCGAAGTTTGACGATCATTTAAACTCAAATATATTGTAATTGCGTTGTTGAGGAATGTAGATGCACAGAATATAAGCAAAAATAAATTGGTTTTATGACGGATGTAATACTAAATATGAATTAAAAAGAACTTTAAAAATCACGATTTTGACACAAGATGGTTGCCATATTTTATTTTAAAGTGTGTCATGTGATCTCTTTATATAACTGTCACGTGATCTCTTCATATAAAGTGTGTCCTTATTATTTAAATTTTTATTTCAAAAAACTACTGTATTACTGTGCCGAAATTTTTTATATATTTTATGGGATAGTTCGAATATTTCCTAAAACTTTCAAAGCAATTTGTGAATTTAAAATTCGATTAAAAAATGTTTGAAAAATTAGGTCCCATCAGGTTGAATGTATTTCATTTCTTCAACCCGGGTTCAATCCAAAACTAATTGGGTGATATTATTCATTTATATTCCCAAAGGTCCCACAGACCGTCTGAAGAACATACTAAAATTTCATTTTGATAAAGTCAATTTTAAGGCAGTTATCGTGCTAATGGACAGACAGACAGATAGAGAGAATGAATGAGCAAAGTCATAAACACCTTTCAACTATGTTGTAAAGTGTTAAAAGCTATCACCGCTAAATGTATCGCATTTTAAAGCTGTTTAAATAAAATTGCATTTCAGTTGGAAAGGGTTTTATAATCAATGATTTATTCGTGATTGAACTTTCTTGTTTTATTTTGATTTTGTGTGTACTGTCAAGGAATTATACATATTGTATGAAGCTTGAAAAAGGTATGTACATACCACAATACGACTTATAGAGAGTTTCGTTTTTAAAAAGTTTAAAATATTAAAACATGGTTTATGTTATAAATGCTACCCGTTCTTTGATCATCGTATTGTATTTGCATTGATAGTCAGCATGTGATGCATTTTTATATAGAAACTACACATAATTACTCTTGAAGAATTTTATAGACACATTTAGTGTATGTGAAACGTTTTCAAATATCCTAAATTATTTCAATACAGCCTTAGTAGAGAAACAGGCATGATTTCGGATCAAAACACAAACATAAAGTACTAGTTTTAAATGTTAGTTTTAAGGAATAGCTTAGTATACTACTTTTACAGACGTCTAAAATAATACTAAGAGTAATTTTCAAAAAATAAGATATGCAACATTTTATGCAAATACTGAAAATTCAAGATATACTTAATGGTCGTAATAAAAATGTATCTACTCAGGTTAATGCCTCAGTAGAATGCTTAACGACACACTTGATTGCTTTGGTCCTTAGGTATAATGTGATTTTAATAATCTTTTGCATTATAAAAAATAGAATATTTATGAAAATTTCAAGCTGTAATCTCTAAAAAAGTTTTCTTAAAAGTTTTATCTTCGCGTAAATTGGATCTAAAGTATTTAGTATGCAAAGAATGCAGGAATTTTACATTTATTAGAAATATTTCGATGGACACTTAATACATAATTTATATTAGCAATGGGCGTACCGGAAAAACTACTATAGTAAAGCATCGATGCATGACTTTATGATATATCGATATCAAGAACAGATACACTTGTATGCAATACTTGCCTGTGCATAAGTGCAATAGCATCGTTTTAATACGTATTGTGTCAATAATTTTATCTAAATTCTACGATAATTTTATCTACATTTTCGATAATGTTATCTTTTCAGTGATATTTTTAATTTGGAAAACTGTAAATGAGATTATTTATATCAAATAGCCGAGCAAAACAAATTTACTGAGGGCGAATTACAGAGTCCAAACTGCTGAAGATATAAATTTGAAACTCTCTGTACACGGGGGACTTGACCTATAAATAATGGAAAAATTTTAAATATTGAAATTTCGTTCAAAAATATTATAACTGAAACTTTCTTTCAGCTGCAAATTCAGACCGGCCAGATACATAAAATTCATTTTTACTTTTCTTATATACAATAATGTATAAGGAAAGTATTGTGACGGGGTCGAAAATTCGAATTCGAGTTTTCGACGGGAGAGCACGTTAGAAGCATCCCTGATCACGAATCGAACAGTTTTGAGATGATGTCTGAGTGTGTGTGTGTGTGTGTGTGTGAGTGTCAGAGAGACTCTGGAGACGATTACTGACGAATGAATGGACCGATTCGAACGTAATTTGTTACAAAAATCACAATCCGTGAATACTAGAAGCCTAGTGTTTTTATACGCAGCCGAATGTTCAGAACCCACCTAAATTTTCGAGTGAAATTTTGAAAAAATCATTAGAAAATTAAAACCTTTAATAGAGTTACGTAAATAGACATTTATTATGTAATTTTTCATAAGAAAACGATTGACATAAATTATAGAACGCTAGCATGAACCGTTCTCGAGATATTGCACATTTAAAAAAAATATCCAAAAATCATGTAAAATAAAAAAAAAATATTACGTATTGAGAATCACGTTCACTTTTCACATGTAAAAACCATGCGATAAATTGTTTGACTTCATTCTCGTGGATCCAGTTCGTTACATTCATGAAAAAAGGTACTTTGAGTAATAGTTTTGTATTTGAACGCCAATAGTTATTTATCTGGTGTAAGAATAACTTATTCATCAATCCATAACGCTTGGCGAAATTTTGGCGACGAAATTGGTAGAATATCGCCAATTTGGCGACTTGTTTAAATGTTGCTAAATTAACGAAAAACTCGCCAAATGGATAAAAAGGAGGCTAAATCAATGCAAATGACGACTCATTGACAAAAATTCAATATCTTGGAAAGAATATAAGCATCTACTATAAGAATAAACTATTGTTTTTACTGTTAGTAGTAAATTCATTGCATTATATAAAGAAAGTCATATGTTGCCCACATCAGATTTTTATATCATCAGCCGCAGAAACAAAATTCTAAATCCTCCTAATTAACTCTAATGCTGTTCAATCTTTCTTGAGACATTTTAATTTATAGTTATAGCAGACGATTATTTTTATTGTAGTATATCAATTAATTTATTTATAGTTTTTTCTTCTATTGTGGTAACTGTGCCACCAACCGAGTTAAGTTTCGAATACCTAAACCGATCGTTAGTTACTCTTCAAATTAAATTATTGAAAACTAATGCAATAGTTAATTGATTTGTGTTTTAAGATGCCTGAAAACGTTGACAGTAAGACAGTATTTATTGATTGAAGATGAAACATCGTTTATATACCGCAATTCAATGTTAACTGAATTATAACAAGTGCATTATTACTTTCTTTATATAAATAATGTATAAGGAAAGTATTGTGACGGTGGTCGAAAATTCGAATTCGAGTTTTCGACGGGAGAGCACGTTTCAAGCATCCCTGATCATGAATCGAACATTTATGAAGTGATGTCTGTGTGTGTGTGTGCCAGTGAGCCTGTCGAGACAATATCTCATGAACGAATGGAGGGATTCGAATGAAATTTAGTACACAAATCACAATCCTTGAATATGGGAAGCTTATTGTTTTAAAATACAATCGAATGTCCGGAACCCCCCTAAATTTTCGAGTGAAATTTTGAAAAATCATCAAAATATCAATACCTGTAATAAATTTACGCAAATAGAGACATTCCTTATGTAAATTTTCCTTAGAAAACGATTGACTCAAACTTTAGAACGCTAGCATGAACTGTTCTCGAGATATTGCACATTTATTAAATAAATTTATCAAAAAATCCCATAAATTAAAAAAAAATATTAACTGTTAAGAAACATGTTCACTTTTCATATGTTATATCATACGATAAATTTGGTGACATCATTCTGGTGGATCTAACTCGTTCCATTCACGAGAAAATATACTTTGAGTAATACATTTGCATTTGAACGCCAATAGTTATTATTTTTTTTTTTCCCCTCCAAATGGTCAGGTACTTTGACCTTCGTCATTCGCCTTTATTACATCGGCCAGAGTGTGAACCATTTAGCCGTCCATTGACGTTTCCCCAGCCGCACCAGAGGGGGGCGGATCACCTTGCGCCCACAACTCAATCATCCATGCCTTATGTGGGGCTCGAACCCACAACTTGGCGGTCGAGCGATTGCTACGGAAACGCTTGCCTTTGACCACTCGACAACCAAGTCGGCTGAACGCCAATAGTCATTTATACGCTGTAAGAATAACTTATTTTTCCGTCCATAACGCTTAGCGATATATTGGCGACGAATTTAGCGGAATGTCGCCAACTTGGCGACATTTTTAAATGTTGCCAAATTAACGAAAATCTCGCCAAATGGATAAAAATGACGCTAAATCAATGAAAATGAAGTCTCATTGAAGAAAATTCAATTTCTTGGAAAGAATATAAGTATCTACTATAAGAATAACATTTTTTTTAACTGTAAAAGTAGTAAATTCATTGCGTTATATAAGGAAAATCATGAGCTGCCCTCATGAGATTTTTTCATAATTACATTTAAAACGGATTCCAATGTGTAGAGCCTTGATTGAGTATGAAGGTATCAGATTTAATGATCATTGCCCGTGCTGAAGGTAAGGAGAAATGGTTATTTTTATGGTGTTGACAGCAATTCGACAAATTATCTTTTTCACTTAAATAAATACATAAGATCTTGAACTCTGTTTTAAAAATGTCAAAATTGAGGAAAATTCTGAAAATAACTGCCTGTCATAAAATAAGATAAAATAACTCAATTAAATATAGATTGTTCAACTAAATAAAAATAATTTAAGAACTATGGCAAATAACAGTTATATTCGCTATGGAGTTTGTATACTGATATATTTCCGTATCATTGGTAATTCTGTTTATTCGTATCATGAAAAGGCAGTTATGATTACGATAAACGGAATTCTAATGTATTTATATTAGTCTCATTTATCTAATGTTATATCTTTCTCACCAATTTACTAATCAACTATTTTTAATGCATCCATGTGTCTATGTCTATGTCTAACATTACAATATATGCATTTAGTCTATCTCAAAAATTATTTGACGAAATGTCATGAAATTTGGCAGTTCAGTCCCTTACCCTAAAGCTAATTAGATTTTGATACGATTGAAAAAAACAAAACCGGGTTTATTTAGAAATAGCTGACAAAAATTAAGAAAATTGGTAAGAACTAACTATGACTTAATGCATAAATTGAATTCTTCTTTTGTTAATTCGATGATGATTTTTAATGGTAAAACTAATATAAAGAACCACATTACTCTAACGTATAAGCATTTCTGACAACCCTAGTAGCTATCCAATATTGACCCAATATTGTCAGCTAATATTGGACATATTGGACCAATATGAAAAAGAGAGCATTTTGATGGAATTGACCCAATATTGACTTAACATTTTGGGACAATCCTGCGTCAATATTGTCATTTCATTCGAAATATTTCCAATATGACGTCAATATTGGCGTAATGTTGTAATGAAAATATACTCTATAACAAAAAATCGCCGCACCGAGAAGGAGTTGTCCGATTGTGATGCAATTTCGTAGGCAAAGACATTTTTAACGAACATGCAAATGAATAGAATATGATGTCCAAGGAATAAATAGTGGGAGCTCCAGCGCATCGGAACTGCGCATTCAACAGGTGTATGTAAGGAGCAATTCTAAATCTATGGTCAACATTTCTGTTGCATTTCGACTGCGGATATCTTACGTCTTTTGCAGTCATTTCTGGCACACTGACAGCACAGCGGTACGTAGACAACATTCTACGACCGGCTGTCTTACCGTTCCTTTTCCGACACTCCCGACTTACGCTTCAATAAGATAGTGCCCGGCCGCACATGGCACGTGTTGCTATGAATTGTCTTCGAGCTTGCCCAACGCTTTCTTGGCCAGCTTGGTCTCCTGATGTCTATCCCATAGAGCGCATTTGGGACGTTATGGGAAGGCGATTGCAACCATCCCGGAATGTTGACGATATAGCCCGACAGTTGGAGGCAATTTGACAAGGCATTTTGCAAGACACCATCCGTGAACTTTATCAGTCTATGCCACGCCGGGTGACATCTTGCATCCAGGTCAGAGGTGGACCAACGCCTTATCGACTTCCTCCCTTTGTATATGGTCAAACTCTAAATCATTAAATTGTTCTGAAATTTTAAACTTTTCTTTTTCTATGTATGTTCTTCATATCCACCAATTTTTATCACAATCGGACAACTATTTCTTGGTGCGTCGATTTGTTTGTTATAGAGTGTATATAGCTAATATTGGAAGCCAATGTAATCCCAATATTGAGATTGCATTGGAAATATTTTAAATGAAATACCAATATATACAATATCGATCACGATACTCAATATTTTCAATCGATCTTAAAAATAGCCGCGATACAATTTTTTTATTAGTGACGTCATTAGCCCCTTTGAAGGGCAAGTTATCCCCCTCGAAGAATATATTTTATAGCATGGTATCAACATGGTAATACCAGACTAATACTGAATGCTAGTATGGAAATTTCACTTTTTATTTATCATGCTATGTAATACAGAATAGAGAAAGTACTGCTTTCACGAAAATTTTTAAATTCCGCATTTTGATGACAATATGTGTTTTATGAGCTCCTGAGCATGTTTTGATTCTTTTTGGTGTGACGTCCGTTTGTCTGTATGTCTGAAGTCGATTTCTTTTGTAAACTATAGCTGCCACAAATAGTACTGGATTTTCACGAACTTTTATATCCGGCTTTACTATCAAATAATCTAAAACTAGATAGAACGTTTTTAAATCCGAGCACAACATATGTTTTTAAACATGGCAACTAAGGACAAAATTTGACGTAATCACGCATAAAAGAGTTTATGTCTCAATGATCACGATACTCAATATTTTCAATCATTGTTAAAAATAGCCGCGATACAATTTTTTTATTCAAGACGTCATTAGCCCCTTTGAAGGGCAAGTTATCCCCCTTGAAGGATATATTTTATAGCATGGTATCAATCAAAAAATGTTTCCTTTAAAAAGAAGTGTAAAACGCAATAGCGTTATTATTTGGTTATTATTGTGTAATTATTTGGATCCGTGATAGGGATTTTTCAAAATTGTCTTGTACAATGAAAAACAAGAAGGTATGAAAATGAATTATGGTTTGAGAAAGTCGAGAGTTCAGCCACATTTTAGTTAATTTATTTCAGTAAGAAATAAATAAATATATAATTTGGGTATGTTGAAAAATGCATGACTTGTCCATATCAGACTTCTTATGTTACGCCTAAAATAATAATGCGATAGACCGAAAAGACTTTTGAAATCAGATAAATGTACCGATCTGAAATGCCATGTTTGTACAAAATGAATACAGCGCATTCAAACATGCAACATAATAAAAGCAATATCAATTTAATAATACTGTAGTGTTTGTTCTTGGGCGTTCTAATATGCTCGATAAGAAACACTGTATCTTACATTTTGACAGGGATTCTTTAATATATTAGTTGTTTCGTAGATTTTGCATTATCAAAACATTTAGAAAAGAACAAAATATACATTAAAGTGTATATTTTTATCTTTATTTTAACATAAACACACAATTTACAACATAAAAATAAATATATGTTGAAAGATTTAAAATTCAACACATTTCCAAAATTTATTCCATTTTAGAGAATTAAAAAATAAGAATGCTTTACATATCTTCTACAAATGGAACTTGTTACGCGAGCTGCACTAATATGGTTCTTTATAAAATTATTTCAACGAGGAAAATAAATAAAGCTACGAAAAAGGAATAATAGATACCTTTTTTTGCAAAAATATGTTTCAGCAATTAGGATGCATTTAATACATTTACGGAATACAAAGCTTATCATATACGAATGCCTGATTTCGTATTTATTTGATTATTTATTATAAATCACGAAATACTCTTAAACTTTAAAGTAAAAACTGAATAGAAATAAAGTAAGTTAAATCAAACAAAAATGTAAAGAAAATGTACATTTTAAATATTTTTTTTATTTCTTAACGGCAAATGGAATTTTAGAAAAAGTGAGTTACTTTCTAATATAAATCACAGCATTTGCTTTTCCAAAACTCATCTTAATTTTTTTTCTTATATTTGCATTGATATTTCTTATTTTTGCTACTAACACATTCTGCTTACAGGAAACTATCAGATCTATATAACCTTTGATTATGCTTTTACTTAATTTACGTTATAAGTCATGTTTTACTTTAAATTAAAAACTTTTTACTTGTTTGGTTCTGTAGGCCCATCTTGAGTCAGCTAACAGTTTTTGCGATCGTGTAATAGAACACTGTAAAGTTTTGGTTCAGGTAAGAGAGAATGGCTTGAAGTTTGAACAGGTGCATGTGAGTGTGCGTAGTAGTTTAAAAATTTCCACGCTCACTGACTTTAAAAGAAGCTAGCAAGAGGCACTAGCCCAGAAGTGTACAAACATCATCAACAAGGTCTAGTCCACAGGAGAACTTTCTGAAATATTCCAATGTCCGTTGAGGAATTGGGGAAGCATCGGTCGTCCGTATTCTAATATTATGATTAATCTAACTTTCATGTGATCCACAAGCCTCGGGCTTATTGATCATATGAAAGTTATAATATTATCTTACAATGCGAACCTATGCAATTTAATGTGTTTTTTATACAGGCCTCATTATTTTTACAGCCATATGCATTGTTAATAAACGGTTCAGTTTAAAATACTAGTTTGTATGCTTTACCTTAGCCGTAAGGCAACTTTCACTTAAGACAAAAGTTGGTAGTTTTGACATGTTTAGATAATCAATATTTACAAAGACAACTAACTACATAATCCGTAATAACCAACTTCATCTTAGCTAAAGGCTCACACTTTACAAGACATTGTACGAGCTTAGAGACACACCTGAGGGTGAAAAGTTTATTCACTGGTCTTTAAACTCATAGATCCCAGGTTCAACACATTAGAAACATTATTTCGGAATTTATTCACTAAAAAATAAAAGTTAACAATACGGGGTTTTCCTTTACTAGACACAAAGATTTCCTGTCCAAGAGAACTTTTATAAACAAAACTCTTTGAATCAAAAATATAGACATTCTTGTCTTGGAGGACTTTTTGCTAGTTGCAAGGCCCACTCTGATATTACGGTTCATTTTATGTTCTTAAGATGAATAAAATAAAGACTGGGTGTATAAAAAATTAGTACGAAACTTACTTTCAACTGTACCACCAGGCAACCTGTACATGATAAAAAAAAAAAAAAGATCATCACAGCAATCCAATCTAGTCCAATAACAGAGCTGAAAATATACAAAAAAAGGTTTTCCTGTTTAATTATTTGTGTAGTAAGAAAACGTCCAGCTGTCTAGTAGGAACCAGGCAGCTAGATCTCTAATTCCTGCAAATATGTGAATACATATCTTTTAGTATACAGGTTAGGGGTGGAAGGTCATCTGTAACTATACATACATTGTAAAGAAAATCATTCAAACTATCTTCTTTAAAAATCGAAAAATTAAAACACATCATTCAAAACAGAATAAAACAGGTGATTAAGTAATATAACTGGTTTCAAAGATAGAAATTTCTTCTTCAGCAGGATAGTTGAGACAGAGCACACTATTTTATACTATTAACAAGTCATTTGATTTCTCAAAATACTCATATTATTTGGAAAGTCACTTTAAACTGTAGCTGATGATAAAAGTTGCTCTCAGGTGCATAAAGAGAACAACAGAGGACTAAAGGGCCCAATCTAACCCAATATGAGAGCTGTATATATCGTACGAAGAATATTTTATTAAACTGTTTATTTAACAAGAAAATTTTCCTTCCAGGAAACCCAATTGCATCATTCAAAAAGACAGTTGTAATGCATGATTTATTGTATATAGGAAGATATTTTCAGTAAAATAATGTCATGAGAATTTATAAAACTTGAAATTTTACCACTTCTGCTTTATGCATATATTTAGACGAATATTTATATTAAATTATTCTGTCAAAACAAATTCTGATACTTCCACTTGTATTAGAACATACAGATTTTGTTTAAGGTATTTTACTATGTCAAGATATTTCATACACTGGAACCAGCCCAGTTCGACAGAATAGGCATTTATCCCCCAAGACATATTTCATTTAAATTGATATCCATTATTGTAACTAAAACTCAAGTATTTATTATTACATGCAAAGTGTTATGTGGTAAAGTGTCATGTATGACAAGCAGAAGAATAAGATGATTTCAAGTATTTCAATATATATAAACTGTAGACATTTTCTAAACACAAATATAAAAAAATAAAATATCTAATTACTCACATAAAATTCCAAAAGTTAATATATTGCACTTCCCTGAATTTTTGAAATTTTCCTGTCTATCACCTTCTATCGATAAAGTCAGTCCTTACAAACATTTAAAAATGAGCATTTTTTATTATTTCTCAAGGTCTTGATACTGCACGCTTGAAATGAACTAAAAGTTCAAATATCTATACATAAAATACTACTGAAACCAATAACTTAAATGTGTAGCAATAATAGTTGATCAACTAAATACAAGTATCAATGGAACACATTTTCATTAGGTACTGTCTCATTTAACTTTCTTAGAAGCCTTATTTATAATGTAGTACATTGGACTTCTTCAAAGGAGGTGTTTATAAAGCCTAATTAGTAAAACCCGAAAATGACTCTCTTCGAGGTTCGGAAGGTGAAGTTTGAGGTTATACATTGTAAGATATTATCTGTAACTAGATAACACGTAATAATAAATTTAAAGAGCGCTCGAATTGCAGTTATTTTGCTAAACATAATTTTTAATTCAAAAGTTCTACATCTTTTCAGAATTAAAAATTAGTCATATGCACCGTTTGGACACTAAAGCGACCAAAAAATGTCCACATTAATCAACAAATTTTGCCTCTAGTTCTGCTACACAGTAGTGGAGAGTTCATTCTTATAATAATTAAATTATGATCATATTTATGGTAGCAAAAACAACTTTTTAATATGTGCAATAATATTCCATTTACAGTATATTAACCTAAAGTGTACTTGTTTCGGATTGTCTGCTATACTTTATAAATAAACATCCCCTAAAGAAATCAACAATTGCTAACTAGCTTTCTTGTCACATTTTTTTCATAATTGCAGATTTATATGTATACTTTACTGGAAGAGTTCGCTATCTTCTCACTTTCAGCAACATGATTTAAAAAAAATCGAAATTAGAGTCTTAAAAATAACTTTAAGTGACTTATTACCTATCACATGTCGCATGCCCATGAAAACTCGCGTTCAACTGAAGTACTTAAAAATCTGACTCAAATATTATGAAAGTCTTACTCAACTATACTTGTTTATCTGTAGTTAATAAGTCGCCACTTTTACTTTAAATAAAAGAATATGCTTAACAAGGATAGTGTGGTCCAAAGAATTGATATATTTGAAGATTAGCCGTGATTTTACAATAGCACGTTGCCGATAAAACCCTCAATATTATTTCAGTATGCTATCCGGTGTTTCTTTTCAAAAGCAATTTGATTAAAAACATAAAATTAATTCCACTTATCCAATAAACAGCCCTTAAATTGCTCAAATAAACTTTATTAATTATTATTAATTTTATCATTAAATCGTATTTACTAAATGTATCAATTATTAACATAATAATTACTAGAGCTACCTTCGCGTTGTGATACAGTATGACTACTATTCATTTAGTACACTGGCTACTGAACTTTTAAAATCTTTCCTTAACATGCTTATGTAACTGGTTACCTGATTAACCTTTGATACCTTTCGTCGGGTCTACACTCTTTGTCCAGTAATCTATCACTCTCGCACACACTTGCTAGGAGCACACATTTTTGAGCACACATTTGGGAGCACACATCGACTTTTTAAAGCCAAGGTTATTGTAATGTACATCCATGTCACCAGAAAAATCAGGATTTTTTCTGTACGTCCTCTCATCTCAACCGTAAGTTAGTGGGTTATATTTTTTCACAAACTCTTGTATAAGGTATTCAGTGTTTTCCACTTTTGGTTCCAGATTTGTCGGCGGAGCTTATGTTAAGTTCCATTGGACATCTCCGTTTTCCTTGGCGTCTTGTTTAAGTCAGAAAGAGCACGTGTTAGGAGGTCATAATATTATAGATTATGCCGTAAATTACTCTCCGCCCCATCATAAAAACTGGAATCTCAAAACTGATATTAAAACTGGTATCTGGGTCTTGGTGCCATCCTGTTGCTTTTTACATCTGTGGAGAAAAATACTCTTTTTATTTGTAAAGCATATATTTCAATGGTTATATTCGGGTACTGTATCATAGATAGTAGAAAGAGTCAATTTGGGATGATTCCCCCTGTCTACTTTACTAGAGGTAAGGTATATGTATAACAGACCATAATTTACGAATGTAAGTTTAAAATATGGCATCGAAGAGTAATAGTTTATATAGCTTAATGTTTAGAATTCCTCATAATTTGAAATTTGCGAGTAAATAATGATTAATTAGGAATAACTTGTTGACATTTATTCTCCTCATTCAGTTAGCAATATATAAACTTGAACTCTTTAAAAGTACACTTAAAAGAATATTATTTGAAAACATTCATAAGATGATATGGATGTATACGCAGTATTTTCTGAAATATTATCTAGGTTGCAAAAACATGGGGCCGATAAACTATTCCAACTTCGTATTCAGATTTAGCGGGTCCAATTGTATAAGAAACAGTGAAAACTAAGCATTTAAAAATTAATATTTGACTAACATTATTAAACTGGAATTTTTATGGCAACATTAAGTATATAAAGTCATTAAGTCATTAAGTCAATACATTAAAATATGATCGAGCCCAGTGTTCACAGATTCTGATATTTCAGTTTACAGAATTTAATAAATCTGCTAAATCAACAAATAACAATAAACTTAAGAATAGTTAATTTATAATATTTTAGTTAAAAGTAATTTTCTATATGAAACTTTCTAATGGCTTCCAAGAGAAAACTTTCTATGTACTACTTATGCGTACTATTTATGCTATGATGTACTATTTATGCGTAGAGAGAGCTACCACAAATATATCAACAAACTGGCAAATCAACATTCTTACCGACATAAAAATGTAAGCCAAGTCAATGTATTAAATTGAATTAAATGATTGCACCCGATTTATCATTATGTATGCCATCGATTAATTGTGTCAGGTAAAATATAGAAAAATTTTCTTTATTACCAATTTTACAGGGATTCACTTGATTCTTTGGCTCTCCGTCGCTTGACTAAATATTTAAAATTACAAAAAATGTCACAATTTAGAAAATTAAAGCAAGGGTTTTAATCTATTTTACCTTCCGGAGTAGAATTCATTCCGGAACGACGATTCACAAAGGAAATCCCATTTAGATTCAACATTATCTCCTGAATCTGGCAACAAAACTGCTTTACTCTTTCATCCATACGGTTATTATAAATCAAAAGGAAACAGAAGTAAGAGACTTAAGTTAACATAAAAGTAAAGTTTTTAATTATTTGAAGGAAGGTATAGGAATGAAATGTCTCAAAAGTTTGGATTTATTCGTTGCTGAAGGTAATGAGAGTAGATTCTTTACATTCATTAAAATTAATTGACAAAAATGTAGCATTGGAACAAATTAAACGGGAAAGATTTTGTTGATTATTGCTCATTTAAATAATGTTTGAAAAATGATTTATGAAAGTTTATACTGTTCATTTATCCTATCGCATATTAATGCTGCGCTTACTTTTTGAGTAATGTGCTGATAATGTATATATTTTTCGTAGAATATATTATTGTCGATTGTCTTTTGTTTGACAGATATCTTAGTCTATGTGCTACTTTGTATTTATGAATTTCTTATAATTAGACCGAGTTTTCTCTAATTCACCTTCATCAGGACGCAGCAGCAGTTACCACAGAAAAATAAAGCAAAACTTGATATTGGCTATAATTTTACAATTAGAATTCAACATTGTGAAATTTAGTACTGACTTTGTGGTAAAATTTGCTTATAATTATTTACCACTCAATTTTTAAAATCATGTTGCATAACAATTTTATTTACTTCACTTGCAACATACCAACTCCCCACTGGATTCCGATCTGTTAGGCAAATTCTGGGCGGTATTTGGCAAAATCAGACTTTTATCATGGTTTGTTTGTCGTCATTGGAATAACAGAAGTTGCTGCCATTAAACCGTAGACTAGCATTCTCTAGCATGGGATTGTTCTGGCCTTGTTACTCACAGAAGTGAGATAAAGAACAACAACTAAATTCAAATATTCCAGGTTAATGGTTCCCTAGAAGCGAAAAATATTCCCATCTATACTAAATGCTTCATTGGGAACATAAGTCTATACAGGGTGATCCAAAAAACATATGTCAAACTTTACTAGGTACTAGTACACACCAAATCAAGCATTTTTCGTCAAAGTTTACAGGGTCGAAAATGAAACGTAAAGACCTCAGTGGGCGTATAATAGTGAATTCGATGAGGCAAGGCAAAATCATAAGAATAACTTAGAAGTTATAAAATGAATGACATATAATAAGCAATAATTGCAGTAATGGCTTAAAAGAGCGACAGGATTCGAAGGACAAAGTATGGGTGTAACTGTTCCCCATGCAGAATCCGCATACCGTAGATTGTGGCACACCAAAAGTATGCCCCACTGCTCTTGTGCTGATCTGCTAATCCAACCGAACTGCTAATGTATCCAGAATCGCCTGTTTCATACTTGACGTTCTAGCACTCTTTGCACGACCTGCATCAGACCTGATAGCGAGAAAGGATCCCGATTCACGACTTCGGATGTTTAACGATTGGGCCACTGCCTATGAGGAAAACGTTTCCTGTATAGTCGTTGTGCCTCTCTGTCATTCCCATTTGCAGCTGCATGGATGAAATGCATGTCGGCGTTTTCTCTAATTGTAATTTCCTCCATCGTCTCAAAAGTTGGAGCTGCGAATAAGTGCTGCAAACTGATAAGGCCGTCCATTCGATATTACGAAAATGTGCATAAGGGTTATTCTTCCCCAAATTAAATTTCCATACCTGGTTTTCTTCTTCAACCAGATAATAACAAACTGAATGAAGCTTTTAATTTTCCGAAGCGGCCACTTCCAAACGCGTAAGCACCCTGTAACGGCTTGATGTTTCATTTCCGACCCAGTATACTTTGACCAAAAATGTTTGGTTTGATGTGTAATACTACTTTGTAAAGTTTGGACCATCTTTTATTAATCACCCTGAATATTGCATTATTGTAAATTTTGAATCATAAATATTTATGCAATGTTAATGGTTATGGGTGAAATAAATCATTCATGTTTATGAATGGAAAGTATATGTGTATAATTTAGTGTATTCATCACATTGGCTAAAAGTACATAGATATTTACATTACATGTTACTGTGATACGAAAGAACTAAAGATTGCAAATTGCATAAAATATTAAATAACAAAATAGTTTTATGCAAGTGAAATTACAAAATATACAGATGCTGTGTCCAGTAAAACTTTTATTAGTTTCAAACCCATATTAATATAATAATTCGCTCAGACTGTCGTGTGAAACAGTATTTTAAGTTAAAACTTAGATCAGACACAGAATAAAATGATTGAATGAATGTATGGATCTTTCCAATGGTTAAATAACAAACCGTTTGATACCTTTATTCAACCTTTATATACTATGTCTAAGGACACATTACATTACAAATCTACTCTTATTATTCACAGTAATCTTTAAATAATAATATTTTCAAATGATGAACTTCAAATGAACTTAGCACATATGGAACCACCTTTGTAATTCTAAAGTGCCAGGTTGTAGATTCCATTTACCGCAGTTATATTAATTATCTCAACATCATCTAATAATCTTCTTTATAATTTCAATTTTATTTTGAAAAATATAAATTAATAACAAAGAGGACACGTTTTTTGATTGATTCAATATATCCTAAAATAGTACCGATTTACTTCTGATTAAATGTACATAGAAACATATTAATTCTTCATAATAGTAAAAAGACGTATTTATTTAGGATTTTATCGTTACAGATATAAATTGTTCCATATCTCGTAACTGACATTTGCTAGCGCCCTATAAACTACCTTTTTCGTTTGTAAATAAGTATTAATGCTGAAGTGGTACAACGCGTTATGACAAATTTTATATTATTTTTTATAACTACAGTTTTTTGAAAACTTGTTAAAAAATTAAAGGCTTTATTCTAATTAATTACTATAAATACGCCCTATATGTTTATCAATTGGCATATTTGTATTAACTGTCTAATAAAGGCTTTATTCTAGTGAAATTGCTATAAATACGCCCTATATGTTTATCAATTGGCATATTTGTATTAACTGTCTTTCTCCGAAGTTTTATTCTTCAAACAGACGTTCGGTATGTAGGGCAAAAATTGGCAATAAATTGTAGGAAAATTTTGCTAATGTTTTGCAGGTGTACTTAAAGATGGCATATCTGTCATATGCCATGTGCTTATAGTTATAAAATTAAAAATTTATATGAACAATAATCATAACTATTGGAAATTACTTAATTTGTTTTTATTTATGAAAACACGATTATTTTATATAAATGGCCTTTTGCAACATGTGCCATTTTTCTCTTCAGTGTTTTCCAAATATTAGATCAATGCAAAATCATTCAAGTTCAAATATCTCTATTATTTTGAAAGCAGATTGTAATTAAAAGAATATCACCGCTCCAATAACTTTATTAATAATTCATTCGTTGTTGACTGTCATGCGATGCAAGTAGCATTCAACGACAAATCCTTTCAAGGCACACTATTTATTGATTGAATCAACGGATACGAAGAATTCTTTTTCGAATAAATGTTTGTTGGCGCATGACTTGCATCAGATATTAAGAGACCATTGATATTTTATAGATTGCTAAGCGTTATTTGATTGCGACGAAGTAATTACAATACATGCGTTAAGACTAGATATAAATTTATATTTTAATGAGTGTAATAAAATACACAGTTGCCAATTTCCCATTTGAGAATGGTTTGTGTGATGTCCGCTTGCATCATCAATTGGGAAACAGGATTGTGTTTTAACCAATTTACAGTACTAAAGTACGATGCTACTAAAGTACTCTGTTTTTATTCACAAAATAATGCTGCCCAAATATTTTATATGAACATTATTGAAAAATACCATTCTTTTAACGTGGAAAAGAAAAATTAAAAGAAAAAAAACGAAAATAGTATGAGTTGTTCACTTAATAACAGATAAGTCAATTCTACTCAAGAAATTAACTCCGTCTTAGTTCGATAAGCGTTAAAGTAAATTTTCAATTTCAAAGTTTAATAAGAAAAATTAAAACTTTTGTAATTTATTGCTATTTCTTAGACCCATTAATAAAAATTTTATTATTAATATTATTGTTGTCCAAATCTAGATGTGGAGCGATTAACTTTATAAAGCAAAAATAAATTTATGTTTTATACACTATAAAAAATATATATCCAGAATTCATGTAGATTGTTATAATAACTGTCCCATAGTATTCTATGTAATTTAACAAACTATTCTAAGGGCGAAGCTTGCAATTTTTGAATTGAGCTGGAGTGGATTCGTCTGGGACCTACTGTTATTTTCACATATGTAAGAGTTATTATGACCCGGAGGAACAGTTTACGGTATAATTCAAAACACTATAAACATTATACCAGATCTACGTATACAAGAGGTTTCAATTCATAACTAATATCCAAACCAAGCTTCTAAAGATATGATGACTGGAAGTGAAACTTGTAGCGAACAAATGAGATTTACAATGTAAGAAAGGTATGCTACAAGAACAATTCCTGTGTCTCAGACTCGATGGAAATATCTTTTTGAAGCGTTTCGTCTCACAGAAAACTTTATCTCTAAAAAATATTAATTTATTAACCTATGTGTTACAGTAAAAAGTTTGAACATATTTGTCTGTGTACATAGTATATAATGAAAGTTGTCATGCTGCTTACTCAGACTGAATAATGCAGTTGGCAGAGCAGACTCGATATACATTTAAATCCTTAATGTGCAAAATAATTAGTTTCAATGATGTAGATATAAAAAAATGGCGTTACTATGTACACAGAATAAGGGAGGAATTCTGAGGTAAGTAGTCTATTTGCAAAAGCAGTCGCGGCTTCAAAATTAAGGAGAGAATACGACATTTCTTTTTGAGTCTAGATATCTTAGTCTGTATAAAGATGGTTTCAAAATTTAGAAATACAAAATTTAAGTTTGTTTCTACGTATTTTGAAAAATTTAGAATATGACAATTTTGATGGGTTTTCACGTCGATGATATCTTGAAAAACATTCCGCCATTTTTCACATAATATTTGACTAAAATTATTTTTTAAATAATATCTGATGGCACAGAATTTTGAATATGACTTAGTTAATAACAAAAGCAGTATTATTTGTATTTCTATAGCTTGTCATACTGATATATATCTATATTTTGTCAGGCAAATGGCATCATACAACTAATACCATTTTCTAAATGTCTTTTAAATATTAGATTAATGACGAACCATTTAAAAACTTAGGATATCATATTATTTATAATGCAAATAAATATGCAATTAAAATGATATTATTGCTCTGATAACTTTAATAATAAAGCATTTTCTTTGACTTTTGGACGAAGCGTAGAGCAATCTATTTCGAATCCATTCAATGCACATTATCCATTCATTAAATCAGGAAGTGCAAAGAAATATATATCGAATTAATGTTCTTTGATGCATTACTTGCCCTGGATGCAAAGTGAGCATACGGATTTGTTAGATTAATTGCTATTTTATTAAGGGCAGTGTTATTACAAGAATTAATTTGATATTGAATGCAAGTTTTTACTATGATGGATATCATGAAATATAGCGGTGGCAGTTTCTAGCAAAATTCTTTCAGAACGTACCAATTGATAGAGAGAGTAAGCACGAAGAAACATTTTTTCGAATAAATTATTGGTTCATGTTCCTCGCTTTAGAAAATGACAATCATGGCCTTGTGAGCTTTACAAGGTAAAATCGTCCAACCCAACTGACTGTTCCCATCTCTAAATCGTGCAACTTTTGGAGCGTATTGTTACGAACTTGTAAAACGCTCTGGGGTCTATTTTTCCCCCTCTCACTTTCGTCTCTTTCAAAGAAAAGACAGAGAAAACACCCTTATTTGCAACCTTTCCTATGATGTGAATCTAGGGTTGCCAGATGCTGAAGTTCGGGGAAGGATAACCAGATTTGACGGTTTATCGCCAATTTGGCGACATTTGCTGACTTTTCGAAGGTTTGAAAAACACCTCGAAATAACCGGTATGAGATATGTAATATTTCACGATGTTTCCACAATAAGAGTCTGTAAAAGAAGCCATCACTTAATTGCAGAGCCGTTGACGAGATATGAGCTGTACTGCTCTATGATTTACGTCGATGATTTGAGAAAAGTAGCCGCTGATTTGTGAAATGTGATGCGACATTGTTTTGATAATAGTATCCGTTGTTGTATGAAATTAATGGAGCCGTTTTACTATATATACTGTACTTATTTACATTGTGTGTGTGAATAAACGTGTTAGGTATTCAGAAATTTGGATCCATTCTTGTATCCTGACCGCACACTCACTATTCCTAAAGATACATCGTAACAGTATTCTGTTTAAATAGGGAACCTTAATAATCGACAGTTTGGAAATGATGTTATATTGCATACAAGTGCATTTTGGCAGTGGGAAATTAATATTGATAAAAAATTTTCCAGGTTCGGGAATACAAACTGTAATGGGGACAAAATGATACAAGACGCTGCCATCTTTTGTGATATCTTTTAATTCTTTGTATTTTGATCTTTATCGGTTTAACCCATTTTGGGCCTGCTACAGGAATCCACTTGTTTTGAGGGAATAACGTGAGAACTCTAGCAAATGGAAAGTCCTATGTTTGCTACGTCATTGTCTTCCATGTATTTAAGTTACATGCATTTTAATAAATAAATTTTTATACGTTTTAGTTACACACAAATAATAAATATTAGTAATTTAAAAAACTATGTTTTTGCTTTTACTTGTTCAATAATTTTACATATATGAGGGCCATAATTAAAGTAGATACATTTATTATTTAGAGCATTCTTCAGGGACATATAGATGCCAAAACTCTTTTAAACTTTGTAAAGTTGGTCTAGCCTCCGATCCTTCAGCTAGCGGTCACTTTTTTAGTTGGCACATGTCAATCTTTCATTTTCAATATATATATATATATATATATATATATATATATATATATACACCAGAAAGCTAGACAAGAAAATGGAAGCAATATACCAAAGATTGGCCGGGGTGGGGTTTTGACCCCCACTCCCCGATTAAACAAGCTTTATGTCTAGACAACACTCCCGGAAGTCGATATATTGCATTAGATATGAATACATATAAGATATAAATACATTGTAACATACATATAAGATATGAATACATTGTATTCATATCTTATGCCATATCAGCTTCCGGGAGTGGTGTCTAGACATAAAGCTTGCTTAACCGGGGAGTGGGGGTCACAAACCCAGCGGCCTATCTTTGGTATATTGCTTGCATTTCCTCGTCTACCTTTCTGGTGTGATATTTAAATCCTCGTTGTAGTGCAGCTTCGTGCCTTATTTGAGTGATTACTGGTATTTTATAACATTCACACTTAATCACCTTTCACTATACAAGAGGTTAAATTCATCTAAACAAGAACGTATAAAAGGTGAAAGGCATTTGATAAAAGAAGCCGTAAGACAACAATTTCGGATTCGTTTCCTGAGGCATTATTATGAAATTTATTGCAAGAACTTCGGTAATGAAGATTATGCAAATGTTTATGAATTGTTGCCATACACACTAAGTACATGAAGAGATCTCACTGTAACTGCAGATACAATACTCACACTTATTACCTTGGATTTGGATAGACCGTATCTTTGTATGCTGTATTATGTAGAATTACGTTTGTTATGATTTTTGTTATTAGACCGATATTGTAATAAGTAGTGACGGATTCTTGTATCATTTCAACTTTTGGAATTCGTATTCCTTTATGGATTCTGCTTTTCTTACATGTACGGATAGGTGTCTGCTTCAGGCATGTAGTGGTTCTGGAAGTATTTCCCGAGTCTCAAAGCATGCTTCAACCAGGAAAAGGGGTCACAATTCCCCTTGCCCTTTCTACTTCCCTGTAAGTAACCCTTTTTTGTGCTTCTTTTTTTAAATTTTTATTGCTCCTATACATCTGATCCTTTTGAAACTTATATTGCTTTGTTTGTTAGAGCTGCAAATGCGCCTAATAATTAATTTAAGCTATTGTATTGAGTGAGGTGGACTTACATTGTTTTCTTTTCGGTATGATTTATATATATATATATATATATATATATATATATATATATATATATATATATATATATATATATATATATATATATACATATATATATATATATATATATATATATATACATATATATACATATATATATATATATATATATATATATATATATATATATATATATATATATACATATATATATATATATATATATATATATATATATATATATATATATATATATATACATATATATATATATATATATATACATATATATATATATATATATATATATATATATATATATATATATATATATATATATATATATATATATATATATATATACATATATATATATATATATATATATATATATATATATATACATATATATATATATATATATATATATATATATATATATATATACATATATATATATATATATATATATATATATATATATATATATATATATATACATATACATATATATATATATATATATATATACATATACATATATATATATATATATATATATATATATATATATATATACATATATATATATATATATATATATATATATATATATATATACATATATATATATATATATATATATACATATATATATATATATATATACATATATATATATATATATATATATATATATATATATATATATATATATATATATATATACATATATATATAATTATATATATATATATATATATATATATATATATATATATATATATATATATATATATATATATATATATATATATATATATATATATATATATTCGTTATATATGCGTTAAAACGTGTCGAAAATTTCATTGAGAAACTTAAAACCTTTACGGACAGTAAAAACCGATGGATTAAAAATATCATTTTTGGAATCCCAAAACGATATATAAAACGTATATGGAAAATAATATATGCATACCCTTTTATTTCCGATCCCATTGTCAACAATGATGTAGCAACTACTAATTATGCGGTACTTCTGGACACGTTCAAATTAAAAGCAAAATTGCTCAATATTGACTTGACTACGCAAGAAAAAAAGCAGGCAAATAAAGAATACTTCGTTACGACATTCAGAAACAAAACTTATGATCAAATACCTCTTAAAGCATTCTTGAAAGACATGTCTCACCTTATGCCCATACCTAACATCGAAATTAAATTGGCTTACAGATTTGTTAAGACGAATGGTCGAAAAATTTTCAACTACAATCAAATTGGGCAAAATATAGAAAAGTACAAATCCAGTGAATGTGATTGTGAAAACAGCGTGTTTACCGATCGTCATCATGGACACATCATAACAGGGGACTTGAAATTCATCCAGGATACCAACCTGAAGTCTATTTTGAAACTTGAAACAAAATTCCGTATTCAAGAATTTGCAAATGTAGTGAATAATTTCAAGAAAGATCTTAATGACTTTATATATAGGATGGCCGTGAAATATAGTGTACCATTGGACGCATTTGAAGAATGGAAATTTAATATTACGGGGTTATTCAATTTTCATTATCATGGCCTACGTATTGATAAAAATCAACGTACTGACAAAAATCAAAGCAAGATCAAAGAAGACATTTTGAATAAATATTGCAACGATTATGTAATAACTTATACCGACAAAGGCATTTCTAATTATACACTTACATGCATCAAATATTACGTGGAAGTTCTTTGTAATCAATATCAAGATGAACTTATGTATACAAAATTAAACCTTACAGGCCGTACTATAGAAAATAAAATCAAGGC
Organism: Amaurobius ferox; assembly: GCA_951213105.1. NCBI lineage: Eukaryota > Metazoa > Arthropoda > Arachnida > Araneae > Amaurobiidae > Amaurobius > Amaurobius ferox. The sequence continues at coordinate 94,717,720 of OX578134.1, forward strand.
CTTATATAAACGGATTGATTATGATTTAAAACAAGTTAAATTTCCTTACCTCATCCTGATTCCGAAACTTCATAAAACCCCTGTAAAATTCCGTCCCGTAACTGTCGGTTTCAAGACTTATCTGACTATAGCTAATTCTAAACTATTAGCTCTGCTGAAACATGTCATGACAAAAATCAAGCATAAATGTTCCATTATCGTAAATAATAGTTATGAAGTACTCAACAAACTCAAATTCTTCCCTGATCGTATGAATTTCCGAAGTTACGATTTTAAAGATCTATTTAATAATATTGACCTTGATGATCTTCTTATTATTTTATTGGAGATTTATGAGATTTATGAATTACATGAATATATTATATTAAGTAAATATAAAGCCATGATTAGGATTGTTCTGTTCGAAAATATACTATTTAACGGGACCAACTATTATCAGCAAGTCAAAGGCATTCCAATGGGGGGAGGATGTTCTTCACTCCTTGCTGACATCTACCTGAATAAATACGAGGAGGGCACTCACATATTAAATGAAATACCATACTTTCGTTTCGTGGATGACATCCTTGTGGGCCAATACGAACAAATGCCTGAATTTGACTTCAGTTTCTACCCTGATAACTTGGATCTCATAGAAACACACATGGAAAATAAAAATCGGGTTGATTTCCTGGATATTAGTATCCTTTACGATAAAAACAATTGTTTATATACCATTTTATACGACAAGAGAAATACTTTCAAGACCAGCATCAATCACGTTATCGATTGGAACTCAAATTTGAGTAAAAATATATTACGAAATATTATAGTCAATCATCTGATACGCAATCAAAGAATCCATACCTTCAGAAAAGATCGAACTGAAAATGACAGAAGAATAATGCAAGAGGCGATCAAGAAACATTATCCCGCAAATTTCCTTAAACATTATTATAATACTGTATACAACGATGTAAAAAACGCTTATTTTAAGGATATAACTTGTACACACCTATGATGGTAACTGTGCGATTCACCTACACGGAACTTGCTGATAGCGCACCCTAGTGGTAGTATAATGCTATATATGGATTGCACTCTCCTTTGTTAACGACTCTTGGACTTTTTTCATTATGTGTTTTACTTCGGTTTTGTACTTCGGACTTTTCCTCGATTCTTGAGTTTTGTACTCACTTCCACGGTCAGTGTCTTGTGCTCGACACCATTTCGGAGGTCAAGTTTCGGCAAAGTATTTGGTTCCGGGAGTGTTACCTAGGTGTAATAGCATGCTATAACCGGGAACGAGGGGTCACAATCCCCCTCGGCCATTTATGCTTTCCCGTTGGCTTGATTCCCATTTTTTCCTTCATACTTTTATTTGCTATATAACTGCTTTACGTACTTGTGCAGCATTGCGCCATCTACGTTAAGCCTTTTTTCATACTTATGTATGCTTACGTTTTCTTCATATGATTACTTTTGTATTATATTATATATATATATATATATATATATATATATATATATATATATATATATATATATATATATATATATATATATATATATCCCGGTACATAAACGCACTGCAATGCGCAATAGTGTAAAGTTTAATTAATTGCCTCACTAACTTTCCCGAGTTAAAAATCTCGCACGCGGTATTTAATCAAGAAATTACGGCAAAAGATTATACCAGAAAATATGAAATTTGCATAATTATCAGATTCGCATGATTTTAACACAGATAATTTGTGCCCTTCCGAGAGGTTGGTGGTAGGGGAAGGAGGGTACGGTCCCTGTGGATGCCTCCCCCACTGGGTTCCGGTCTAAATTGGGTGGCACTTCCCGACCGTCCAAACAGTTACCTTACAACTTTCTGGTAGGTCGGACGGTCTGGGTCTCAACAACAACAGATAATTTGTGCAAAGGTGAAATGCCTGCATATATAATTTGAAATAAATAGCAACTAAATTCTTAAAATTAAAATTTTGTATTTCAAGATCCCACTCAATTTAACAGATTTTGTAGATACACCTCTTACGAATATCTTCAGCTCGCGACAATTTGTCTACATTGACTGACAATCTGCTAATTTTGTTTCACAAAAATATTTTAAAGCAAATGACACAGATTGAGAAGATAATATTAGTAACATTTTATATTTTAAGACCTATATAATGTGTTATTACATTTCCACCGCAGTAAGTATCATCTCAAGTTATGCGCCTCCCATTTAGGACAAGATTTCGTGTTTTAAATTTAAATTAATTAGAGATATTCTTTTTCGAATGATGATTGAAATATATTATCTCTTGAAAAATGCTGACTATCTAAAATCATTATTTTGTATTTGTGATTATACACATATAATTTCCTTCATGTAATGCCTATTTATTATGCATTCATAATTAATGGATTATCATTACTTAGAAAATGATACTGTAATTATAACGATATTATCTCTCTGATAACTTTATTAATAATACATCATCTTTTGTATCTCAGCCGATGCAAGTAGCATCTGACCAAGGTTTATAGAATCTTGCAGTATTCTATAAACCTTGGCATCTGACGGTCGATCTGTTCGAGGCAAAACCATCTATTGATTGAATCGACGAGCACGAATGTGTCTATTTTGAATAAATGTATCTTGGGGAATGACTTCCATAGGATATGGAAAACGCTTTGAAGCTTCATAGACTGTTAAATGATATGTGTTTGCGATGAATTAGTTAGAAGAATGTAGTTTATATTCAATATACATTTTTATTGCGATATGAGCAGCAGGACGTAGATGTTTTCTGTACTTGAAATGATTAGATGCAGGAATGATTTAATTTTAATAAAGAAATTGCAATGTTAAATACTATAGAAATATCCTGCTAAAAGTCATACTATTATTTTACAAACACTTCAGTTATCAATTACCTTCTTTATTGTGAGTATATCATAAGATAAGGCATGACGTGAACTATGTACTAGAGAAAATATTGAAATACTTCAGTGTTGATGATAACCAAAGTGGTGGAAGAAAAGTTATTTTCAATCAAGGTATCAAGTACACCCGTTCATAAATATTCTACTGCAAATCACTGCTGGATGACTTATCATGAGTTATACTTCTCACTATTGTTCAAAATTGTTCCCATTTTGAAATTGTAATATATTTGAGTTATTTCTCTAGCAATAAAACTTGTAATTATCTAATTAATAAATAATGTATGACGCATTTTATCTCTGACACCTCATATGGGTTATGGCATGAAAATGTTTAATTTTTTCTCTGTTTTTGTTGTTGTTGTAGTTGTAGTTGTTGTTTACCACCTGGCGTTTATAGCTTTTATATTTCACTACGTTTCTAGTTTTACATCTCTTTTGTTACACTAGGTGGCATTCCCTTTCACTTGCATTTTAGAATTTTTAATAATATATAATGCAACACTCATTTAGTATTAATCTATTTTTTATTAGTACTGAAGTAAAATTACATAGTGTTTTCGAAGCGTTGTTCTGTATTTATAGTTTTATTTAGAATTGACGTAACGATTTTTTTATTTATTGTGATTTCTGTATGCATAGTCACGTTCTGTATATAGTATAAAATATTTAAGAGTGGTTATAAGAAATGTACACACATACTAATGCAGTTTAGAAATGTATCAATATTAAAATTAATAATTTTAGATTTCATTTTGAGATTGGAATTTGACAAATAACTCATAACGTATAAAACATATATAGCTTTAAAATATTAAAAGCTAGATATCAGACAGATATTGAAAACATATACTAAAGTTTAACAGCATAATAAATATTACACTCAGAACAGCAAAATTGAGTATGAAAATATGATCTAAATGTGTGAAAATGCGATGTAAAAGTTTGCATAATGTGCCTACTGTACAATAATTTTGAAGTGAAATAAGATTAAATTATTTCCCATATATCATATTTTATAAATTCTGCAAAATGTAGAATACGTACAGATTTACAACTAATAAAACAATTTCAGATGCAAATTTTGACAAAACGAACAATTTTAGTTATCAGAAATAAATTGATCTTTCTTGGTATATGATATCCGCATAAATGTATCTGTCTACGTCTGTACATTCAATTGAACATTACATTTTAATATACCAGTATATAAGCAACATATCAATAGGAAGCATTAAAAAAGAAATGAATAAAAGCTGAAGACAAATGTTTTGTGTTATAAAATAAGATTCTTATAATGACTCGTTTGAAGTAATTGAATCATTTTTCATGTCACGACTTATCGGCTATGACTTTTACCAGATCGAGAAGATCAAGTGGACCATTTGTTTAGAGTACGAAAAAATTGAAGCAAAAGCAAAACTCATGGAAAAACGGGGCTAAAATAAATATCATCATCTTTTATTTAGTTATTACTCAAAAGAAATGTTTTAAATAATAAACTGATATTCATCTATCATTCTATATTTTCTTACAAGAAATAGCAATTGTAAAAAAAGTATTGAAATGGCGATAAGGATTTAACTTTAGTTATACATTTGCAATTTGTTGGGGAGAACATCTGTTGGGGGAAAACTCACTGTATAGATCATCATCATTTTTCCTGATTATCATACTAACTATAACAATTAAGTACTTTCTCAATGAATATTGTTATATCTGAACAGTCATGAAGAGCGTTAAGAAACCTAAGATTTAATTTCCTGCTTTTAATATAACTTTCATGTTATTTATTTCTGAAATATACTAACACATTTAGCCTGGCAAATATAAGAAAAGCTGCAGGAGCAAAAAGTATTGTATATAATCCAATTATTAGAAATTGTATGTAAGATTAGCGAACATAAACGTATTACTCGAAGAAAATAACATTTGAACTATTTCGTTTTTCAAAATTGTTATACAATTGGTAACTGATTTTTGAAAAAATTGGTAAATTGATAGCATTACTAAAATCATGTCATATTCATAAGCTTTTAATATTTAGAAGACTTATGGTGTTTAATGAATAATTTGTCTAAAACTCCATTTTTCCTATAATAGCTGAGTGTTTTATAATTTTATTTGTTTCACGTTATAATTATTTTATAGCCTTCTATGAGGAAATTTAATCTTGATTTCGTCTTGTGATGATTTGTTTCATCTTGGTGGAACTTGTTTAGCCTGTTGGAACTTATTTGTTCTACATTCTGATTAGTAGTGAATCCATCTATCATTAACTGCTTTCTATTTAGCGGGCTCTAAATTAACCTATTGGGAATGTATATTCTTTGAAGTCTTTCTTTTGTAATCATTATGTTAATTAAACAGAATGATTGATGATGACATAATGACAGATAATTGATGCAGAGAGGTCTTGATGAACTGTATAACTGGACTGTTTTAAATAAACTCCATTTAAACGTCTCTAAATGCTATATTGTGAGCATTGCTAGGATCCGTAATATTCTTAATTACAACTACATTTTAAATAATTTACCTTAATCGCGTTTTACTCTTATTATTGATTTGGATGTCACTTTCGATGATACTTTTAACTTTCAGCATCCTATCGATAATAGTATTAAAAGAGCATACCAAAAACTTGGTTTCACCCTAAAACGATCTCGTGTTTTTTCCAGATCTGATACTATTATTTGTTTCTTTAATACCCTTGTTAGGGCCAATATTGGAATATTGTGCAATGATCTGGGACCCTGTTTACGGTCTGCATTCTCAATGAATACACTTTTACGTAATTCAAAATACACTTTTACGTACTATGGATTACAGATTGTCTGATTATTGTCCTTATGATATGCATATGAGGGAACTCAGACGGAAATATAGTTTAATGTCTCTTAAAAAACAGAAAATAGTCCTGCCTTTTGTTTTATTATAAAGTTTTAAATAGCACTATTAATTGCCCCATCTTACTTTCTTGTCTAGAATTTCATATACCTGTTAATAATAAATGGAAAAAAAACTTTGTTTCACAGTACTACTGTTAAACACAACTACCTTAAATGCTATTCTATCTATAAATTTGTTGATCTATATAAAACATATTGTAGTGATATTGATATATTTAATTTGACTCCTGTTTTAAAAAAGTCTGTTTGAAGGCGCTTGACATGTATACGACTTAGTGTTCTTGTATCATATATTCTGTTCTTTTTATTTTTGTGTGGCTACTGTAACTGGATTTCATCTGTAGTTGCCACGTAAATTGTATAAAATAAAATAAATAAACTTCGATTTTGTTGGGTTTATTATAGCACTGGGGAGAAGATCCCGTGTACATTTAAAATAACTACGAGATATTCTGCCATGCAGCTTAATATGAGCTTCTGTATGCTTGTTTTTTTCCACCTTGCACAAAGTACGTTTAACATTTTGAATGCCATGTGTTAATCGCATGAGCCTTTTTGACATAATGATTTAGTTTCTCAATAATATTCCATTAACTGTTTTCGAATATATTTTTATTAATTTACATTAAATTGAAGTTATTGTATTGACTTTGATTGATGAAGTATGTATATGCATATCTGTAACAGCTTTCACTATCACAATTTAATATTTAATGGATTCTCTTGAAAAGTTCGATTGTACTTTCTATTGAATGGCATGAAACTCAAAATGCTCGTTTTACTTTTGTCGTAAAGGCATCATTATGTTCCTGCCCGATTTTAGGAACAAACATTTAGTACTATTAAGACAAGTATTTATTATTATATAAAATGAAATTTTTTATATTTCGATGAGTTACAAATTTGTTTCACCTAATGTAACCCATTTGGAAGAAGCAAATTTCTTATTTGAAAAGAGTAAATAAATGATGAACGTAGCAGCTAAAACACTTGAAAAGATAAAAAAATATAAATGCAGCAGAAACATGTTTCCTGTTATGAAATAAAATTCTTGTAATGACTCGTTTGAAGTAATTGAATCGTTTTTCATGTCACAACTTATCGATATTGACTTTTACGAGGTCGAGACACTGAAGTGGACCATTTGTTTTGGGGTCCATAAAAAGTGTAGTAAGAAACAAATGGCCAAGAAAGGAGTTAAAATAAATCTCATTATCATTTATTAAGTTTATATTTCGCAGATGAAATAAGAACCAAAGAGTAAATTAATGTGTATCTTCCAATTTTTTGTTATTATCCATTATTTATAAGCAGAGTAGAATTTTTGTGGTTGTAAAAAATTTCTTGCTTTTTAAGACAGTGCTTTTAGAAAATTTTGAGTAAATATACATATTAAAAAAATGGCGCTACAATATTTTTGATTTCTATTTCCACCTACATTTAGTTGTAATATTTTTCCCAGAGAAACAAATTTCATACGTTTTCAACCAATTACCATTGTGATGAAAGCCATATGTGTAGTTTCTTTACATTTAGAGTGTTATTTTTGTATATTTATGTATATATTTTTTTTCAGATTTGAGTTTAACTAATCATTATATACACTACGCAACACTGAAAATGCAGCACCATGAAAGAGCCAGTAGAGTGTGATGCTACATGACACACAGACAGAGATGTCATATATAAATAAGTTATGTTAATTCCAAAAGGAAAATGCAACACAGTAATGATATAGACAGGGTGATCAGTAGGCATTAGGACCACCTCTTTCTACAATACAAGCAGCCACCCTTCAAGGAACAGATGCAATGAGCTTGTGGATAGCTTTTTAAAGGATGGATGACTATATGCCTTCAACCATCCTCCACAGGTCGGCCTCTGTTTAAGGCTGGGACATGGCAGTCAAACGACGGCCAATCACGTCCCATGCATGTTCGATGGGTGAGAAAGAAATCTATAGACAGAAAAGGCCAAGAAAGCACCTGGATACCTTGCAAGGCTTGTCTGCTGAATATTGCCGTGTGCGGTCGCGCGTTGTCTTACTGTGAAACATCATTTTGCAACCACTGAAGGTAAGGCAGTGAAACCGACCGCAGCACCTCATCAACATGTCATTGTGCCTCTGATACGAACCAGAGGTGACTGGCTATCAACGCCGATGGCACCCCAAACCATGATGCCGTGTTGTCGACTAGTATGGCGTTCAATAGTCGCAACAGGATTGGATCCGTTTTCTCATCGCCTCCATACGCCCGGCGACTGTCATTCGACCAACAGAACCGTGTCCCGTCGCTGAACACTACCCTGTCCCATTCAGTCGTCCAAAAGGCTATATCCCGACACCACAGCAATTCTGCAAAATATCGCCAGTCGTCATTGTGGGAGCTGCCACCGCATGCCGTCGAATTCATCGATAACGCTTGCTGATATACATATGGATGGACTTGAACTACTGAGACGATTCGCATGCCTTTCTCTAATCTATCTTCTCCAAATCCTTTGCAAAGTGGACACATTTACGCTTTTTCATCGGCGATATGCCGGTGCGACCACCTAGCTGTACGTAGGCCTAAAATGAACCCCCTCGCACAATCTTACAAATGCTGAAACGAACTTCAGCTTCATCAGCTAGGTATCTCTTCAATAACACGTGTCTTCTGAAATGAAAATCACCTCTGAAAACGGATTTCCGTAGACGACAGTGAGTAACAACTATTAGTTCATCTGCCGTTCCCATCCCTTTTATCCCAAGCTCTAATCACGAGACCTACTTGCATTTCAGATCATATGAATAGATCGGCCAGCTGCTATTGTCTCGCAATTTGCTTAATTTTACGACCAAAGCTTCATGGTGTTGTTGTTGAGAGAGACCCAGACAAAGCTTCATGGTGTTGTAATTTCTAGGTCGAATAGTGTATTTTTGAGCTCAGTTGAACATAATTCTATAAGGTTCTAAAACTTTGTTAATATATGGAATTAAAATATTCAGAAAAATAATATTTTATCTGTGATAATTAATAAAATATATAAATTGACATAAAAACTGTTTTAAATGGATGGTCGAAGAAAGAGTAATATTTTATAATATTTTAAAACCAGTATGCATTCCAGAAAAGCAAGTCTAATGACTAGTTCAAAAGTAATTTACTTTTGCTGAAATTTATAGACTCAAAGTTAAGTAAAACTTAAACATCTCAATAAACTAATAAAATAAGAAAAAAATGCGAAACCTCCCAATGAAAGCTGAAAACCGAAATTTTGTCCATATAGAAATGTCTCTCTGAATTCAACGATGTGGAACTTAATGCCGATAAAATTCGAATGCCTAAAATTATTTTTATAGGTTAAAGTGATTTTGAATTTTAGAATTGATCAATGGGAGCAATTTGTTCCGGGCAAATTTCGAAACAGATGAAATTTACTCACTTTTACTTTCCGTCATATTTCAACCCCCTCTCGCCTCTATTATTTTTATGATGCCATCAAACAAACGGCCCATGTAGAATCCTGCCCTCATAAAAAATTGTTGGAAGTTTAGAAATGTGGAAACTTTATATTTTACTGCTGATCATTCAAGAAAAACACTTTACATAAAATAATCACTGAAATGCCTTAAAATAGTACTTTAATTTCTAATATAGAAAATAAGTAGTGGATTCCTTTATAGTAATTTATTTTAATTTATAGTAAATAGCATGTGCTTGAGAACAAACAGTATTCTTAAAATTCAAGTTTGGAATAAATTAATACAGTTTAGGTACCACAAAACAAGAACCAACTATTTTACACGTGACGTCGGTGTGTGTATGTGTGCGCGTGTGTGCGTGTGTGTGTGTGCGTTTGTTTTGCTATGTGTATATTTGAGTAATAAATAAGTCTGTTTTGTGTAGCGTCTGTGCACTTTAGATAAAAATCTACTTGAATGATACGAATACTTCAAGATATGTAGCAGATAATATTTCTGGGGAATTTAAAACTAAGAATCATGATCCTTTCTTAAAATAGAAGATAAACTGCAAAAATCGAAATCATGGAAATAAAAAATATATGCTTACCTTGAGAATAATGGGATAGTATCGATTATTATCTCTTTAAATGATTTCACACATTTTGGGTACTCTACGTCATAAGGTTCTCTAGTGTGGATTAGAATTGGGTCGAGATCATGAAAATTCAACTGGTATTTTTTTAAATGATCCATGTACTGGTTGGAAAAGTGATAATTGTATTTTACACAAAACTCACTAAGCTGTGGTGAACATCTTGGTGCCTATTAAATCTAAACATTTAAGCTTCTTTGAATATTCATTTAAATATTATTTATATATTGTCCTTAAATAATTATTGAAAGAAGGTGAAATTCAAGCTATGAAATCCAATGCTGCACCTATAAAAATTGCTGAAAGACAAAATATTAGTTTTGGAATCCAAATAATAAAAAAGTTCGAATAACAACTGTCCCTGCAAAAAAAAAAGAAATAAAAGATAAATATGTCTTCGAAAACAACTTCGTTATTTACGTAGAGTGTAATGATAACGCAAATTATACCACTCCTAATATGATTCCATAAACTTGTCTCAAGATTGTAATAGACAGAACGGCTATCTGTACGAAAATAACTTATAAATTTCCTGACATTTGACAGTTTTCTTCAAGGAAGATTTGTAAATTATTAACTCGAGATAACAGCCTCGGTAATAGTAACCAACGGTCACCTTTCACCAGTCAGTTGTTTTGAAAATTTTAGGCCACCAGATCATGGTTAATGATAGATACCTGGTTTGCTGAAATTAGATTGATAGTATCAGATTGATAGAACCAGAATGATAAAATCAGATATATAGAATGTTAAAAAAAAACAGAAATTGTAAACAAGAACTCTTAAGAATAAACATGTTTTTATTTCATCCTGATACTATAAAATTGGTCTAAACAATTTATAGAGTACAAATAGAAGGTGAATATAGTTCAGTCTCGTATTCGTGTGTTATTGTATCTCCTAGTTATATTGAGTTAAGAAATGCGCCACCAAATTATGAGTTTGAAAGTATATTACACATATTATTCATAAATATTGTGTAACCATCTGATAGCGGTGATATTAAGAGAATAAATAGCAATAACCAGCTGCGATAAGTTGAAATTATTGTCAGATTATATTAATGAAGAATATCCCCATTTATTTAACTGCCGCTAAAATTGCTAAATAAAATTTCTTAGAAGAAAAATAAATCTAATGAAAATTACGCGTATTTTTACTTTCCTTATATACATAATGTATAAGGAACGTATTGTGACGGATCGAAAATTCGAATTCGAGTTTTCGAAGGGAGAGCACGTTTCAAGCATCCCTGATCACGAATCAAACATTTTTGAGGTGATGTCTGTGTGTGTGTGTCAATGAGTCTGTGGAGACGATATCTCACGAACGAATGGAGCGATTCAAATGAAATTTGGTACAAAAATCACAATCCGTGAATACTGGAAGCCTATTGTTTTTAAACGCAATCGAATGTTCAGACCCCCCCTCCCTAAATTTCCAAGTCAAATTTTGAAAAATCATCAAAAAATAAAAACCTTTAATAAAGTTACGCAAATAGACATTTCTTATGTAATTTTTCATTATAAAACGATTGACTCAAACTTTAGAACGCTAGCATGCACCGTTCTCGAGATATTGCAGATTTCAAAAAAGTTTATCAAAAAACCCATAAATTAAAAAAAATATATTTACTTTTGAGAAACATGTTCACTTTTCTTATGTAATATCATGCGATAAATTTGGTGACATCCCTGTCGTGGTTCTAGCTCGTTCCATTCATGAGAAAAGATACTTTGAGTAATACTTTTTTATCTGAACGCCAATAGTCATTTATCTGTTATAAGAATAACTTATTTTTCCGTCCATAACGATTGGCGAGGTTTTAGCGACGAATTTGGCGGAATGTCGCCAACTTGGCGACTTTTTAAAATGTTGCCAAATTAACGAAAATCTCGCCAAATTAATAAAAATGACGCTAAATCAATGAAAATGACGACTAATTGACGAAAATTCAGCATCTTGAGAGGATTAAAAGTATCAACTATAAGAATGACCTATATTTTTTTACTGTAAAAGTGGTAAATTCATTGTATTATATAAGGAAATTCATGTGCTGTCCGCATCAGATTTTTTTTAATGTGAAAATTTAAACTATCGCAAAATTTTAGTTTTACAATAAATTTAACGAAAGACGAAAATTCACAACAAAATTTAAGTACGGAAAAGATTGACTACATATGAAACACACAGTTTTGTCCTAGTCTCAGTCACACTGAATTTCATGCCGATAAATTTCAAACGTCTGAATCTCTTTTATACTGTCGAAAGTGATTTCAGCGTTCAAAAGTGATCAATTGTAACATTTGTGTAGCAAAAGTAAAAAATGAAACTCATGAAATTACTTTCATTTGTTGGACGTTATATTTCATACTTCTCTATTTATTTTACAGCACGATCAATACAAGTGGCTATTTAGATGCCTCTGCCTTCATAAATAACTTGAAATCTAAAAAAGTTCAGAAACTAAATTTCTTTCTAGATTGGTTATAAATAAGGAGCGTAAAGAATCTTTGAAATACTTTAAAAGTTATATTAAAATTTAAAAATATAATTCTAGCAACAGAATGTTTTGATAGATAAGGTAATTCAATTATATTTTCGTTGCGTGGTTTTGAAATAAATGTATGTGTTAGAATAACTAAACACACTTTGACATCTGATGCTTCGGAATCAAATAGTAGAATTTACAGTGTGAACAACAAAATAACTACAGAGTCCAGTCTGATTAGTTTATTCAAATAGGGACTTACCAAAATACCCTTCCAAACCATCATGTGGCTAATCCCTCCTAATCTCTGATCAATGGGTTCTCCCTCTCTGAGAGAGACAGAAACCATTGATGAGGGATTAAAAATCAGATACTATAGTACCCCAATCTCTTCTGAATGCTTTTTGAGGTGTGATTTCAGTGTATATAAACTTCTTGGGATGCAACACAAAAGTTTATCAATAATTTTTCATAAGTACGCACTAGTTCTATTCATAATACAATATATTTGTGCGATATGGTAGAGAAAACTTTAGAAATTTTGCTAATATATGAGTGATGAATATTTTGAATTTTTAAATATGACATTACTCTATTCTAGAATTTAATTGGAATTGGTCTGTATTATACCAAGCACCATATATTCCTGCAGAGATCCGCAATGTGACTAAAATGTTAATGTCTGTAGGCATTTTCAAAGCTGAAACTGGACCTTCCAGAAGGAAATAGTCAACCTTATGGAACTACCGATCTCTGTCGACTCTAAATGCAATAACAAATAAATCCAGTGCTTTTGATTAAACCAAATACAACACATATATCTTAGAAAATTAGTTCAATATGACATCTTTCAATCACATAACATTCTGCATAACAATCCACAAAGGAAATTTCATAGAAAAGAGTGGGCCACAAAATATTTTGTAAAACACATTGGTTCGATGGCTTTTTTAGAAGTTGAACGGCTCATGGACAAGGAATCAATTCCAGCTCTGTACATTTATTAATAGAGATATGTATATAAAAAATATTTTTGATACGAAGCATTTTAAAGCATATTTGACCTATGTAAAAAATCGACATCCAAAAACTATAGTTTTGTTGTTTCACATCATAATTCTGCCTGATCCACTGTTTTTATAAAGATTTCAAACAAAAAAACAAAGAAAACTTATTTAATACATTTTTCTCTCTAAACCAATACGGGAAAAAATGTAAGAAACGTCCTGTTTCTTACAGGACTTCGTTTAAGAAAGCATATGGAAGAAAAGAACGTTTTCTAAACGTTGTCAAAGAAAATCATTAAACTGAGATAGTAATTTGGTTGTGTGATTCTTTATAATTTGTCGAAATTTTTACACAATGACGCTTAACTTTTATTTGAATTATGCCATCCATTACAAATTGAATGCAAATGTTACACGTGAATTGTACAATGACAAAGTGTCAAAAATATATCAAGCTCAAAACATTTAAAACGCAGTTTTAAAGTTCTGAAATATAATATTATGTAAGTTTTAATTTGCAATAACTTTGAATTTTCTATGTCTGAAAATATATATTATTTTAGGAACTTATTTTTCAAACCAAAATGTTAAAATCACACTCGAGCTTATTGTTGTAAAATTTTTACAGACCTAAAAATCATCGAAGATGTCTCAAACTTTACAATTTAAAACATACGATTAAAACCCATGTATTAAAATATTTTGGGAAAGCAAAAATAATAATTTGGGACATGAAAAATTGGAAAAACCAAATTAGCGAATTGGGAAAGCCAAATAATAATCGATTTTTCTTGTTTTGAAGATGTATTTCGAAATGTATGTTACTGCAAATTATATTATTTAATAAATTATTAAATAACTGACCAATTTTAATTAGAAACTTATGATGAAATGTTGAATGTGCCTCTATCTCTTAAAAAATAAAGAAATTAAAAATTGCATATAATGCATTACCTATTAAATGCTAGCTTTTAATATAGAAATTACATACTGTAAATTATATAAATTGTAATGCATATTGTTAGTTCAAATAGGTACTAATTTGAATACATATTTAATATATAGCACATAATGCATATAAAATAAAATAGGACATCAGTATTTGCTACAAAAAATTGTGTTCCTGCTATTGCTAAGATGAAAATTTGTTAAAATATGAATATAGGATTACAACAGTTTCTTTATATTAAACATTTACAATAATGTTTTGAATTCAACTTTATTTAAAATAAAATACCTATACTGCTTATAATGGTATAAATTTCTTCTTCAGAAACTAGATTTCAAACTTCACCAAATTTTAATATCTAAAAAAAAGAAAGAAAATAACAGCTGAAATCTCCCAATGAAAGCTGAGTACTAAAATCCCTGCTGCATGTGAAATGCTCCACTTTTATCCCACGTACTTACGATTCAATAACTCGGAACTTAATGCCGATAAAACTTCAAAGTTTGAAATTCTTTTTATATTTAAAGCAATCTGGCTTTCATAAGTGATTAATGGGGACGTTTTACTCGAGACAAAAATTTGACACCCATGAAATTTACTCTCTTTTATTTCACGTCAAATTTCTGGATAGTCCAGCCACTCTTTTTAAAGCAATTCAAACAAGCAGTCCATTTGATGTAACCTTTCTTATAAATAATGTGAGTTTTAAACTAATAAGAGTATCTGCACTTCATTTTTATACTGTTTATAGAAATATACTGAATAATATAACCTTTTCAATTTACTACACAAAATTAAAGCTCTAAAATACAATATTACCAAGTTTTCAAGTTTTAATTTGAAATTATTATTAAAAAATGCATGTATGAAAAAAATATATATTTATGAACTGTTTGTGCCATGCCAATTTTTTTTTAAAGCTCATTGCTCATTTTTCAAAGCTCACAAACTAAAAAAAAAATCGGCAGTGGCTCCAGTTCGATGGAGCCAAAATGGTTTTGAGTGAATAACATATTTCTTTGTGGGCGATCTGCCTTCTATAGATATTTTCAGAACAGTATAAATATTAAATATCGATATTATAATAAGTATTTTAAAATAGTTCAATAAATTAAAATATTGAAATTATTATCAATACATTTCAAAAACAAAGAATTCAATCTAAAATCCAATTATATATCCTTACAGGGATTTTAAAGGACTAGAAATTATGAAACGTTTAGATTTTTCTGAAAAAATGTAAAAAATGCTGAAATTATTTTTATATATTCATAAACTCTACCCTATTTCCGGCAAAACATTCTTATCTATTAAGCTTGGAGATATAAGCCTCAAACGTGTATATATTTTTTTCTTAATGTTTCGATTTTACCCTAACGTGCCCTAGCCTTATTCACATCAAAAGTAATCTATGTTTGTTGTTATGGAAATTCATTTCAAATTTTATATTGCTTTTTTTTTTCAAATGGCCAGGCACTTTGACCATCGTCATTCGCCTTTATTACAGCGGCATGAGTGTGAACTATTTAGCCGTCCATTGACGTTGCCCCAGCCGCACCAGAGGGGGGCGGATCACAATGGGCCCACAACACAAACATTCATGCCTTACGTGGGGCTCGAACCCACAACGTGGCGGTCGAGCGAAAATTTACATTACTGAAAACTATATTAATAAATTAATAAATTATGCGTTAATGTTACAGACCCAAATAAATCAGAAAATCTTATAATGGGACTTTTAATTCGTCTCTTCCTTTGAAAACAAAAATAATCAAATGTTGTATGAATTTTATTCATTAAATGCTACACTTTAATATATATATATATATATATATATATCCTATAAAATACCACAATCCAGAGTATAATATAAAAGGTGAAATGAGTATAGGCGCGATTTGCAGCTCTTAACACTCATCTCAAAAATATTACAAAAGAAAGATCTAGGAAATGTACAAGGAATATTATGAACCACAAGGAACAACAGAAACAAATAAAGGAGTGCAAACGGGGTATCAGTAATGTCTAGGGGGATTGTGACCCCTATACCTGGTTAAAGCGTGCTTTTATTCCCGGGAAACACTCCCAGAAACAACCAATCGCCCGAAGCAGCTCCAATCCGTGCGCACAGGAAAAACAGAATCCTAAGGGAATATCAAATCCATAAAATCAAAAGAGAAACTATATAAGAATCATAGGATTTCCCTAATGAAAAAGGGGATCCAGAGTCCATACACATATAAGAATTAAAAGCACAAAGTTACAGTGAAGGAAAAGATTCCAAATAGTCAATTGGCAACAAGTCTTGGAAATTAGCATAAATTACATCATCATTACGCAGTTTTTTACAAAATGCTGAGTAATAAGTTTTTAGAAAGCCTATAGGAAAACCGTTCTTTAATGCTTCCTTTATCAAATGTCTTTCACATATATTGCGCTGTTCATTGGTAGAATTTAATTTACCATATCTTACAAAATGATTAACAATCAAATTTCTCATTACGCCAATACTCATATTACTACTCCAAGGAGTGATGTAATTAATATTACAGTTGAAACTTTTACGTTTATCATACATTCTGTAACATAGATGATCTTGAGGATTTCTATATATTGAGATATCCAAAAATACCACTTCACCATTATTTTCTACAGTTTCAATAAGTTCAAGGTTACTGGGGTAAAAAGTAAAGTCAAAATGAAAATCTTTATCAAGATGGCCGATCAAGATGTCATCCACGAAACGGAAATACATAATCTCATTGAGAATATGTGTACCGTTTTCATAACTGTATAAATATAAATCCGCCAGTAGCGACGAACAGCCACCACCCATAGGTATTCCTTTGATTTGTTTAAAGAATAGGGGAATATTTATAGATACGGATAGGGGAATATTTAACGTTTTTTTACTTCTTCATAAGACTCTTGCTATTGGTGTGTTATATATACAGATTTTAAACTTTATAATTGTGATTATACTTTTTATTTTACTGACATCCATTACGTATTAAGTGATGGATATTTTATATCTTTTATACTTATGACATTTTCGTCATTTAATTTTTAAACTTTAAAAAACTTTATAGTGGTTCTTTCATGAGACTAGTATTTTAGTTAATCGAGAACTTCTTAACAAAAAAATCAATAGATATCGTGAAAAATCTTACCTTGCTTCAACTCGACGGATGTATTGTGATGTATTGTGGTTATAGAAAATGGAAGGATGATATGTACAGTATATTGAGCGCTTGGATGCTGATTTTACATGCGATTTTTATATTATATTAATGCTATTTTATACACCTCTCTTATTATCATGGAATTACAAAAATACAAGATTTAGCGACTGGCAACAGTGTTAATCTCGATTCACACCTGCCCGGTCATACGGATATAAGGGTAAACGTATGATCGACATCCCGTGACCCTTGTCTCTTGAATTCTATATTGCATTATTTCCATCCTGTACGTAATCGAAGCAAGGAAGAAAAACAAAATGTATGTGGTATGTCTGTGTCTAATAATGTATCAGGTGAAATTTTAAACATATCGAACCAAAAGAAAAGTCATATTTACGGCAATCAAAACTTCAATAATTACCGTTTTCGGAAATGCCAGTCAAGACGATGTAAATTATGCCCTTGTGCAAACACCGCACAAATCCAAGAAAGTAAACCTAAATATAGGATTTTCTGTAAGGTCTATAACTCATCTATTGTCTACAATGCAAAGTATGTGGTTTGAAATACATAGGCCAGTCAAAAAACCACCTTCATATTCGTATAAATCTACATAGAAGCCAAGTGAATAAATACAATAGTGACACTAACTATGAAATGAGTTTGGAGTTGAAACATTTTGCCTCACATGGTTTTCACAATGTTACCGTCACCATTCTGGATATCGTATCGAATCTCAAAGCAAGATTATGGTGGGAAGGATATCACATTCAACACGAAGGCACTATGTATCCTTATGGCCTAAATTCCATTAATTTTGGTAATACATACAATTTAGAGTATTATATGCATAATGGTAATCCTCCTATAGAAATTTTAAACAAAAACGGCAAGATATCACGTGGTAAACGTGGAGGTAAAAAGAAGAAAGTAAATTTTATTAGTTATTTTGCACAATTACATGAGGTTTTGACCGAAATCATTAACTATAAACAACTTCAAAAAAATTGGATTAAAAACATTGTATATGGTATTAGGAAGAAATATATAGGAAGAATATGGATTGAATTGCAAAAACGACCTTTCATCAGGAACCTTCACGAAGTAAATGATATTTACCATGCCAATATAGCGATTTTCTATAATTACTTCAAGTTACATGCTAATAAATATGATATAAAGTTAGGGGTAACAGATGTGGAAATACTGAAAAAGGAATATTTTATAGCCACTTTCAGCAACAAAAAATTTGATGGCTTACATTTTAACTATATACTTAAAAAGTATAATTATCTTTTACCTATGAAGAATACTAAACTTTTTTTGACTTATCGTTACGAAAAAACGAACGGACGTAAAATTTTCAATTACAACAATCTTGCTAAAAATCTGGATAAATTTAAAGAATTGGATTGCCGATGTGGAAGTGAGCAACTCTGTAATTTGGACCATGAACATATTGTTACAGGTGACATAACACTGGCTACTCATAAGGATCTACGGGAATATTTACATTTGGGTACCAAATTTCGATCTCAAGTATTCAGTAATGTTGAGCAAAAATTTACAAAAGAAATTGAAGTATTCATATACAAAAGGGCCATTAAATACAGTTTACCTTTGTCCACATTCAATGAATGGAAATATCACGTAGTAAACGATTTTAAAATTACATATAAACGCCAAGATTTTCGTATATCCCATTGCACATTAGACAAGCAGTTGCTAATGGAATTTCAAAATAGATTTGTTATTACGTACATGGACAAGGTTACAAATAATTATGCATTTACTTGCAAACCATATTACATAGCTCTTTTAAGAAAATGTTATGAAGATGTTAATACTTACAAGAAAATAACGAGTAATATTGAAGTAAATAAGAACAGAATTATAGCATTATACAAGCGCATAGGTCATGAGATTAAATTTGTTCGATTCCCTTATTTGGTACTTATACCTAAGTTACATAAACAGCCAGTGAAATTCAGACCGGTCACGGTTGGTTGTGGTTCATATTTGACAAAGGCAAATGCAATATTAGCTAATATATTAATACCAGTAATGAAGAAGATAAAATCATGTGATTCTGTAATGATCAATAATGGATATGACGTAATAACACGTTTGAAACAAACTCCGGACAAGTTATACTTTAAGAGTTTCGATTTTAAAGATTTATTCAACTGCATCCATTTAAAGGATCTTTATGATATTTTAAAGGATACATATAATAGAAATACTCAACTTTTATCCTACGACTATGATAAGTTTAAATTTTTGATAAAATTGGTCTTGTTTGAGAACATTTTGTTCAATGGCACTGATTTCTTTAAACAAATCAAAGGAATACCTATGGGTGGTGGCTGTTCGTCGCTACTGGCGGATTTATATTTATACAGTTATGAAAACGGTACACATATTCTCAATGAGATTATGTATTTCCGTTTCGTGGATGACATCTTGATCGGCCATCTTGATAAAGATTTTCATTTTGACTTTACTTTTTACCCCAGTAACCTTGAACTTATTGAAACTGTAGAAAATAATGGTGAAGTGGTATTTTTGGATATCTCAATATATAGAAATCCTCAAGATCATCTATGTTACAGAATGTATGATAAACGTAAAAGTTTCAACTGTAATATTAATTACATCACTCCTTGGAGTAGTAATATGAGTATTGGCGTAATGAGAAATTTGATTGTTAATCATTTTGTAAGATATGGTAAATTAAATTCTACCAATGAACAGCGCAATATATGTGAAAGACATTTGATAAAGGAAGCATTAAAGAACGGTTTTCCTATAGGCTTTCTAAAAACTTATTACTTAGCATTTTGTAAAAAACTGCGTAATGATGATGTAATTTATGCTAATTTCCAAGACTTGTTGCCAATTGACTATTTGGAATCTTTTCCTTCACTGTAACTTTGTGCTTTTAATTCTTATATGTGTATGGACTCTGGATCCCCTTTTTCATTAGGGAAATCCTATGATTCTTATATAGTTTCTCTTTTGATTTTATGGATTTGATATTCCCTTAGGATTCTGTTTTTCCTGTGCGCACGGATTGGAGCTGCTTCGGGCGATTGGTTGTTTCTGGGAGTGTTTCCCGGGAATAAAAGCACGCTTTAACCAGGTATAGGGGTCACAATCCCCCTAGACATTACTGATACCCCGTTTGCACTCCTTTATTTGTTTCTGTTGTTCCTTGTGGTTCATAATATTCCTTGTACATTTCCTAGATCTTTCTTTTGTAATATATATATATATATATATATATATAAATATATATATATATATATATATATATATATATATATATACATTGCTTTAAATTATTTATTTCGATTTTATTACGTAGATGATATATACAAAAGAAACATTTACATCAGTATTTAGGTGCAGAAATTTGTGGTATTGCTATGGTAGAGATGAAAATAAGTTAAAGTATGATTACAACAGTTATTTATATTTAACAGATTGCAATATGTTTAAGTTAGTCCATATTCAACTTTATTTAAAATAAAATACCAATACAGCCTAAAATTCTTATTTAAACAACTTGCAAGATTAAGTCAATTTTATTTATAATACGAGGCATGTTTTTTAAGTAAGTACCGTTTTGGAATTAAAAAAAGACGTGCAAAGATATCGCAATAATTTTATTTCTACATGAAAGCCTGTACCTTAATCTACTTTTCTACATAATTTCCGTGAATATTGAGGCACTTGTCATAACGTGGCACCAGTTTTTGAATACCCTCCTCATAAAATTCTGCCGCCTGACTTGTTAACCACTGTATCACAACTGTTTTGACTTCGTTATCGTCTTGAAGACGCTGACCACCCATGTGTTTCTTCAAGTGCAGGAACAAATGGTAGTCGCTGGGCGCCAGATCAGGGCTGTATGGAGGATGATCTAGAGTTTCCCATTTAAAAGATTTGATGAGATCTTTGGTCCGATTAGCCACATGTGGACGGGCATTGTCATGCAGCAAAACGATACCCATACTCAACTTGCCACGTCTTTTGTTCTGGATTGCACGACGCAGATTGTTCAATGTCTCACAATAAGACGCTGCATTGATTGTCTCATTACGAGGCAGAAACTCCACTAGCAATACTCCTTTTTTGTCCCAAAAAACTGTGCACATGATTTTCCGGGCAGAAATTGTTTGCTTAAACTTCACTCTTTTGGGTGATGATGAATGTCGCCATTCCATGGATTGTTGTTTTGATTCTGGTGTGACGTAGGCCACCCATGTTTCGTCACCAGTAACAATTTGGTCTAAAAAATCTTCACCTTCATTGTGGTACCGCTCAAGGAAAGTCAATGCACTGCCTAAACGTTGGGTTTTGTGCAAATCCGTCAACATTTTTGGAACCCAACGTGAACACAATTTCCGGTAATTCAAGTTCTCGGTCACAATGCGATACAAAACACTACGAGAATATTGAGGAAACCAGTCGCACATTGATGAAATTGTAAAGCGTCTGTTTTCTCTCACCTTTTCTTCCACTTTCTGCACCAAATCTTCATTAAAGACCGAAGGACGCCCACTCCGTTCCTCATCATGCACATTTGTGCGGCCATCTTTAAATGCTCTCACCCATTTCCTTAACATTCCATCACTCATAATGTTTTGTCCGTAAACTTCACAGATCTCACGATGAATATCGATCGGTTTTACGCCTTTAGCACTAAGAAATCGTATAACAGCCCGTACTTCACAATCGGCGGGACTCACGATTGTCGGAGGCATCTTAAACACTCAGTAAACAACGTATACAATGAAGAATCAGACTGTAATGGCGTCAGTGCGTAGACAAGAGATGTAGGTAACCAGCGCGCATGCGCGGAACGCCGACCGTAACGCTGCGGCGGCGGAATCGCAAAACGGTACTTACATAAAAAACATGCCTCGTAACATACCAATACTGCCTAAATTTCCATTATAACAAAATATTATAACAAAACAATTATAACTAATTATTATAACAAAATATTCATTTCAACTTCACCAAATTTTAATATTAAAAAGAAAAACAAAACGAAAGTGAATACTTAAATTTTCCAATGAAAGTTGAGTTCTAAAATTCTTGCTACATATCAAATGCTTCACTTTTATACTATACACATTTACGATTTAATAATTCAGAACTCAATGCCGATAAAATTCTAAAGTCTGATTTCTTTTATAGTTTAAATCAATTTGACTTTCAGAAGTGAATAATGGGGGCGTTTTCTCGGGACAAGAATTTAACACCCATAAAATTTGCCCTCTTTTGTTTGACGGTAAATTTCTGGATAGCCCCGTCACTCTTTTTACGGCGCAATCAAACAAGAAACCCATTTGATGCCCCTTCTTTATAAATAATGCGAAGCTTTAAGCTGAGAAATGTATAAGAACTCCATTTTAGATCGTTTAATAAAATACAGTGAAGGAAAATTGTTTAATAAAAGTTAAGCAACCATGATATTAAACTAAATCACAAATAAAGCACGCTTTACTCCAAAATTTTGACAAAAATGCATACTTAAGTACTTTTAAAAAAAAAATCTATGTACCTGAAATGATTTAAACTATCGATTTTTCGCCGGACCAGTCAACATTCGATCGATTTAGATATTGAAATGATTATATTTTGTTCTATATGTTTATGTAGTTCACCTATTCCCCTTATCTTAAATTCCAGATCAAAATAATAGTACTGTACTGAAAAGTCTAATTCTTTATTTGCTTTTTGTATAGAGGATGACATCTTGTTTTAGATTACACTTTGTGAATGAAAATCGCTAACACAAATCATCCCTGTGAAAATACCAATTCTTACCACAATAAATAAAATTGCTGCTTGTGAGAATATAATATCCCAGTATTTTTTTGAAGAAAACAGACAAATGAAAATGAGGTGACTACAATTGTTTCAAGAAAGTTTTGAGTCATCTGCATCAAGTCAGAAACCATGTCATCTGCAAGGAAGCAAGAAAAGATTTGATCGAATAGATATATAATAGATCTGCAACGAATAGATCTGGAAAACCGAAAGCGACAATATGCTTGCGTGGATATCTGACATTGAAATCAAAATAGCAACCACAAGCATATCAACCCAAGCCATTTAGGCGGCCTCACCCTAGCTCAATCAGTACGCAAAAGAAAGAAATGGAACAGAAAAACATGCATTTATATGAGATTAAAAATAAAACTGAGAGAGAAAAAATTACAACATTTAAAACCATTAAAATCTTTTAAACATTTAACCTTTTCAGGTTAAACTTTCAACCCTCTTGATAATTAAAAACAATTTAAAACAAGAATGCGCTTTAGCTTATCTTCTATTCAACATAGTTTTTGGAAAGTTACTAAGGACTATAGTGTCAACACAAGAGGGTACATATTCAATAATATTTTAAAACCTTTAGCATATGCTGATGATATAAACTCCAATGTCTGATATATATATATGGTTGATTCTAAAAGCGTGTTAACATTTGGAGTATTAAAAATTCAAAATGTTAAGTTGTTTTTAAAAATCTGAAAAATTACTAAAATACTTCAAGTGTGATTTAATTATACAAGAATACATTTTATTTGATTAAATCATTTCTTTGGTTTATAAAAAGAAACATAAAACTATTTTATAAAGTTCTAGTAAGACTTGTTTCAATCTGTGTATCGAAAACTTCGTCTTCGAATGTTAAGTGACCGGAAATCCTGAGTGGCAATCTGAGATCCGGGTTAATGAGATGCGAAGAAATAAAGTTAATTTTAAATTATATAGATTATTTAGTTAAATTACAATGCAAAATAAGTTGTAAGATGTTTAAAAATATTCGTAATAATATGAAATAAAAAATATATCATTGAGAACGCAAATATCCCCATTTTCGTGGAATCACCCACATAAGCTAAGAAAACAGTTGCTCACTTTGAAAGGATCTTCTAAAAACATGAATCTGAAATTTTACCGAGGTCGACTGAAAATATGGCAGTTGTAAACAGAATAACTACGTCTACTTTCATTTGGTTGACTAATACAAATTCAAAACTGTTTACAATTTTATTTACCAGCATACTGAAATAATTAATGGTATCATAGTGTTTCAAGGATTCAGAAACGTATTGTAGCCGCTAATCGAAAAATTTAAGGGCTTAGATTCTTCATTTGATCAAGCTTTAATAAGAGAATAACAAAGTTACTCTCTTAAAGACCTGTTTTAACCTATATCTCACAGACCTGGATTTCGATTAATGAGATAACTATTTATATTCTTGATAAAAAAATCGTGTATGGAAATTTTTTTGAGATACAAGTTGATTAAATGCAAGGAATTACATTTCATTTCGAAATACATAGATTATTTGGTGAAATGGAAATTCTTACATACATGAAAATCAACGAAATTAAGTGGACTGGACATATCCAATGATAAGATGGTAATGGAGTAACGAACAAAGGTTATAAACTTGGATTTTAATATTACTTGAAACCTTTAGTCATGACGGTATATTTGTGTACATACTTTTGCACCCATAAGCTTATGTTTTAAACAACTTCAAGCAATAATACTAAACAAAAAATATATAAAAAGTTCTTCATATGATAGCAAGTGGTGCGTGCATTTAATTTTTGACGGAACTATTGAGTATTTTTATATTCTCTTGAAAAATTATTTCGTACACGAATTTGAGAGAAAACGGAAATGTAAATCCTTATTGAACGCCTCAACCCTCTCTGGAATATGATGTTAAATCCACATCAGTCAACGTCTAAGCTTCCTCTATAGCCAATCCTGAAAAATATATGTTCCAAGACATATTTTGAATCATAAAGGGAAAAAAACAGAAGTGGAAATCCTTAATGAGCCCCAAACCCCACCCCCTCTAAAATTTGATGTTGAATCCATATTAGTCATCGAAGCTCTATCTATAACAGATTTTAACAAACAGATAGTATAAGAAAATTGAATTTTCAGAGCCAAGAGTAGAAATTATTACTGATTTCACTTACCGCCTTGGGATTTTGATGACGAATCCGTATCAGTCATCATATAACATGTTACTGCGATCTATAATCAATACTAAAAAGTAGAAAAATAGATGTTTCAAGGAAAATTTAGTGAAGTACTTTATCAGTTTGCATAATTTGGTGCTAGTAAATGCATATCAATTATTGTCAAAGCCAGGGTGCATGTACTTCCGACCTTAAGACCGCATGTTGCTTTCTGGGCATCGAGTGTTGTTGTTGTTGTTGTTGAGATCCACACCGTCCGACCTACCAGAAAGGTGTAAGGTAACCGTTCGGACGGCCGGGAAGTGCCACCCAATTTAGACCGAAACTCAGTGGGAGAGGTATCCACAGGGACCGTACCCTCCTTCCCCTACCACCAAACTCTCAGAAGGACTTACGGACCCACATGTTTAACGTGCTCGTACTCCGCATGAACACGGCGGCAATTGTGGCAGCGTGCAAATCCAGAGGGCAAACCACCGGGCTACCGCATCCGAAATATGCCAACAGCACGCGGTGTTCCCAGATGGTCACCCACCCAAGTACTAACGGCGCCCGATGCTGCTTGACTTCGGTGATCTAACGAGAACCGGTGTTTTTTGCACGGTAGGGCCGTTGGCATTGGACATCGAGTGTGATCTTCTCAAATAACTTTTTTTCTATTTGAGTTGTATTCATTAATTGCATTTTCCACTAAAGATCTATATTTTGCAGTGTATGTATCAAACATTCTTGCTTGAAAAATTCTTGTATTTTTAATATATATATTTGCAATATATATATTAAAAATTTTATATTTATTAGAGGGAAGTTTATTTCAATGCGGCCATCAAACAGAAAAAAGGTTCCCAACCCCCGATCTAAGCTATATATATCTGTACCCAATCTTCAGAAATAGATGTTTCAAAGAAAATTAAATATGCTGAACTGTAAAATGAAAAAATGGAAGTGGAAATCTTCAATGATTTTTCCCCTTACTTCCTCCAGAAGTGATTGTTGAATCTATATTACCTATCTATAGCATAACCTTAGAATTACATGCTCCGAAAAAATTTAGTAAAAACATGAATATGGCTAACATTTCTTCATGAGTAAAATACGCTCCATGTATTAAATCATATCATAAAAAACGCTCATGTTCAAACATCATTAAAAACGCTCCATGTAATAAATCATATCATCAAACGCCATATGCAATATATATAAAAACATTCAACTTTTACGCTAGAATTTTATTGTTTCTACTTATAAAATTATTTGTACACGTTTTAAGTCACAGGTGACAATATTTAGTTCTTAAAATTCTAACCTTATGAAAAATATTATTTTTATACATACTATATTTATATTTAGCACTGGTCGGATAGAAAGAGCTCGCGAAGCGATCTCCAGGGCTGGCAAGTGTTAGTTAATAAGGGACGATGTCCAATGGGCTAATTACGCTTGCGTGTAACATGTGGCATGAAAGTACTCGCTATCAGCGAATAGAAGACGAAACCTCCTAGCCAGTTGATGATTCAGAAGTTACCGGGGATGGCGAGATTAACGAGTAGGGGACGGAGCCCTCTATTGTATGTAAAAATCCTTATAGGAATGTGAGATTGTACATTCATTCCTCTTTTCTTGTGCACAATATTAAGTTAATAGAAGATAATGACATTTACTTTAGCTTCCATTATTATACTATTCTTTCCTATTACACTTTCTACGGAGCTCTAAAGAAATGGTTCATTTGATTGTCTTAACCTTGTAACAGTCATTGTGATAAAACGAAATTACTTTAAAACGAGTCATTATAAAAATCGTATTTCATAACAGGAGACATGCCTCCGCTATTCTCATTACTTTATTTTTTACTGTTTCTCTAATATGATCCTATATCTATTATATACATTTATAATCATATCTGCAGTTTTAATAAAGTTTTTAATGCATGTAAAATCATATACATTTTTCATAAATAACCATAAACCTAAAACAGAAAATTGAATCGCTGATTTTTAAAAGGACAAAAGTCGTGATTTTTGTGATTTTAAATTACTAATGCAGTTTTATTGTATAAAATACGTACAGCTAATGGTGATAAGAAGGACGTAAGTCGATGATTGTATTTCCTTGAAATGTACGTGATCTTCATTAACACCAGGAGAAAAATATTCAGGCATTTAGAGGGTCTTGCAATACATCCCAGATGAATATCGACCATTTTCAAAGAAAACCTATCATGGAGTATTACTACTGTCAAATGCCCCACAGACGCAGGCAACGATGATTAGCATTACATTAACACGTCAAAAACATGTAATTCATTGCTTAATATTTACCATTTTTACTTTCCCTGCAATACATGGTAATGTATAGGGAAAGTATTGGAATCATGTCGAAAATCGCAACTCGAGTTTTCGACGGATATACACGTTTCAAGACCTCTAGAATACGAAAAAACCATTTTTAGCGTGACGTCTTTGTGTGCGTCTGTCTGTCTGTCTGTATGTGCAGATTTTGTATCCACTCTAACTAAAAAACTAATGGACCGAATTTCACAAAATATAGTAGGTAAGTCACTTGTGAGCGAGTCTTGTGCTGATTAGTTTTGGGTACGATTTGGGATACAAGAACCCGCCTTTCTTTGCGAAATGGCCCGCAAAAGCTTGTATCCACTCAAACTTAAAAACTAATAGACCGAATTTCACAAAATTCAGTAGATGAGTCACCTGTGGGTTACCCTGGTGCTGATTAGATTTTAGTACGATTCGGAAAAAAATAACCTACCTTTTTTTGCAAAATGGCCCGCAAAAATCGTCAAAATCTAAATTAAGGAACTAGATATACTCAAATATATCCATTAAATGCTCGTTTAATACACAATTTTTAACGACGAAAAGAATAAGACCAACTTCATTACACTAGGACTAGCCGTTCTCGAGATATTTTAGTTTTTCGTACTTTCTCTACGCTATCTTTGAAAATAAGCCCGGTTACCGAATGAGAACGAAAATGAAACTAAAAGTGAAATAAATTTAATTAAAATAAAGAGAACGTTAATATAAGTCTGCAGGGAAAGTCATGTGCTGCTCACATCAGATTTTTATGTTTATTACACTATTTTTAAATCTCCAGGGCCATTTTGTTTTTATAAATATTGTTTGTTTTATTTTTTATAAAAATATTAGCATGTTATAAACAATATTAACACATTTTATTTTTAAAAGAGGCGAAAGTTCATTACAATAATATAGAATATAGAAAATTAATTTAAATGTATGCGCACATTCAATTACTCTGATGAGGTTTAACATTTTATTTATCTTCGTTTTTAAATAAGCCATTAAACATTCGAGTAAAAATATTTTCAAAAAGTCAACATTATTAAAAACAACATTATTAAAGTCAATATTATTAAAAAGTCAACGAATCAATTAAAATCATCTTAAAAATTAATTAATTGAATATAGCAGAAATCCTTAGGAAGTTAACACAGATGCAAGTTTTCATCAAGCTATATGTTTAATCAACATTGATCGACATCAAGCGTTTCCAATGACGTTGATGCTAGATAAAGCTATGAACAAACTGGTAAAATAATAAACTAGTAAATACAAAAAACATACAAAAAACTGTTGTACTAATTTTAAAGTCAAATAACAGAATTCTTCCACAGGGATAATAAAAAGAGCGATCTCACTTAGTCAAGTAAAGTCGTCATCTGAGGATGACCCATGTGGTTTAAAGCAGGAGAAAAGAAGTTGCCAACTTTATGGAAAGAAATGAAAGAGGAAAAATCCAAACAACGAACAGGCAGGAAACAATGAATACACAAAATAACAGTGGAAAAGAAGATAATAAGGAAATAAGTTAATGGATAGCAGAACGAATAGAAATTGATGAATTGAAAAAAAAACTTTTAAAAATCAGTAATCAAGGAAACTTGAGATATTTAAACCAACCTAAAAATAAGTAAAAAAACTGCACACGACAGAAAAACTAATTACAACAAATAAAACAATCACATTTAACTATATTCACTGATTTCGAAGGTCATTTGAGCTAACCGTTATTTTCCTCTATGTTTTCCTCTGAGTTTTCTCTCTATGCAGCTACTTCTATTACTTTTGATATTACCTCCGTACCGCTTTATTCAGTTGATTTCAGTTTGATTTTTATACTTTCATTTCATTCCACGGCGTTGCCAACATATTTTCGCCTACCTTCAATCACGTGTGCCATCCTCAGCTGCCGACTTTACTTGAATAATTTAGGATGTGCCTTTTGTGTGTCAGTCCTGAAAATGAAGACTTATTTGCCTATGAAACTAGTAGGCGCGATTTTGTATGTATACTGTATTTATGAAATTTTTATTTATTGTACTATTATTGCAGCACTTTTTGAGCGATTATCTGATATGATAGCATAATGTTTAATACAAAGATTATGGATTAAAAATATATATGCATTTTAACGTCATTTCGGAAATCTATTTTGAAACATTTGTGATACACTGTATTTAACGCTTAGTGTTAATTGGTTTGGGCGTCATCTGAAAAAGACCATGTTTCAGTTAAGATTCAAAACACTTACCTCCGCCTGTGATTGGTTCTCTATTCATAAAGATAATGAGGCAATATTGTTTTCTTTTAAGTTAAAGCACTTATTAATGTCCCATCAAAATACCCAATTAATATATTTTCATCTGCATTTATAATTTCTA
Source organism: Amaurobius ferox (assembly GCA_951213105.1). Lineage (NCBI taxonomy): Eukaryota > Metazoa > Arthropoda > Arachnida > Araneae > Amaurobiidae > Amaurobius > Amaurobius ferox. Next base: position 94,748,013 of record OX578134.1, read on the forward strand.
ACTATTAATTGAGACATAAAACTGCCTTATCCAAGTCAACTGCTAACGCTCTTTTGGACCAAAATGTACAATTATGCAAAACACCTATAAAACATTCCACCGGTCGGCATATGAACTTCAAGCGTAAAATATAAAGGGCTACCTGTGGCCATGAAACATCAGTAGTCACATAAAATTAAAGCGTAAAGCATTCAAGAATGAATATTGAGCTCATGATTGATAGAGTATTATACATTCCCCATCATCTAGAAATATATAACACTAAAACTATCGTCATTAAAATATTAGCGAATTATTTGTTCCATTACTGCTGCAAAAATATTTAACTGCGAAAAAAATGATTTGTTACCAAACCGCCATCATTTATACCAACTGGATCAGTAGGTATCAAGTGCAAAAAGATCTTTAGCCAGTATAAGAAAAACAGAGCAACTGCGCCAGAAACTGATGTAAACTATCTGTAATGATATCAGTAAAGTAAATGTAATGGTATCAGTAAAGCAAATGTATGGTATCAGATAGTAAAAGACTCTCTCCCCTCTCTCTCCCTCTCCCCCTCTCCCCTCTCCCCTCTCTCTCCTCTCTCTCCCCTCCCTCTCTCTCCCATCCCTCTCTCTCGCTTTTCATGCAATTTTTCTTCAACTATATTAAAATTGCCTACTGGGTTTGAAAGATAAGCTAATGATAAGCTTAGTTTTAAATATAAGCTGATAAAACTCATTGTTATACAGACATACACGTAGAAATATAGACGGCGAAATGTTGATCCTTGTTCTGAAATGTTCAAATCTTCAAAATCCATCAAAATCCGGATATTCGAACCCACAACAATGTTTTTCCTCTGCATCGATTATGCATTATGTAAGAAATAAATATAAAATCGCAGCTCAAGAAATTTCTACAATAAAAAAATATTTTATACATGATAAAATGTATCGCCGTAAATTAAATTACAATAAGGGGATTGAAATTTTAAAGATACTTTACTCTAATATCCTTTCCATAAATAATTAATCTCAATATAATCTCCTATACGAGTGATCAAAATTTTAATAATATACACAATTTCCAAAAACCGGCTTCCGATGAATGTCAAAATAATTTGACGTATTTACGCTGCGCTAATGGATTTACAACCAACGGTGTTTGCAAGTTTGACATTTCTGTCACGTAGCCGGTTCAGAATGCACAAAGTTTTAACAAACTTTGTTTTTATGGGTAACAGATATAGGAAAAAAAATAAAAGTTGTGGAAAGTAGGCGGTTAAATCAATTTGCGCTTATACATTTTAAAACAAATGAAAACTTAATGTGCACTATTTTAAAGGAATTTTTTTATAAGTTGTAATAAAATCACAAGGCATTTATTGTAGATCAGGGTTGCTCAAACTTTTTGTACTTGCCATATACTTTTCTATAGCACCATCTCGATCTACATATATACGGAAAAAATAACTAACTAACTATATATATATATATATATATATATATATATATATATATATATATATATATATATATATATATATATATATATATATATATATATATATATATATATATTTATATATATATATATATATATATATATATATATATATATTTATATATATATATATATATATATATATATATATATATATATATATATATATATATATACCATTTTATGAAAGACATATGGTCACCCCCGTTCTATACTTTCCATTTATATCTTTATATATATATATATATATATATAGTCCCAGAGATAGGAAAACATAAAAATAGTGACTTAAACCACTTTTCGATGCATCGACATGGAAAAATCATGTCGGCAGATCACGTTTCAGGGGCCATACACAAATTACGAAAGAAAACAATAACTAAGTAAATAAATATTATTTTTGCTATTTATTGGTACAAAAATATCTACACTGTGTAGAAATAATAGCTTTACACAAAGATTACAAAGTTTGTTCAAAATGTTTTCCATCCATGGCAAAGAACCATTAAAGATAAGAGGCAGATATTATTTGCATATGATGCATTTCTGCGTTGCGTTATTTGCACTCTTGCTGTAAACATTTGCATTTTAATTTGTAATTAATCCTCACCTCTATTTAAACATCACTCTGGGACTTTTTATGATAAAATGCTGAAATTTTGTACATCACCGTATGAGTGAAAGGGACACATTTTACTCATTGGGAATGTTTTTGTACGGGGGCCGTATAAAAATTTAAATTTTGTATTTCTTCAAATTCAATCCGTTGAAACTTTTTATCCATATCATAAAATACTGTACCTTTTATTACGCAACTTTGCAATTTAGTATATATGTCTAAGATCGAAATTTAAGGAATAAAAGCCGAGGTCAATGTTTTTGGGACACCCTGTATATATACTACTATACATATACATATATATATATATACATATATATATATATATATATATGTATGTATATATATGTATATATATATATATATATATATATATGTATTTATATATATGTATATATATGTATATATGTATATATATATATATATATATATATATACATATGTATATTTATATATATATACATTGTATATATTTATATACTAGCCGTCTTTGGCGACCAGCCTGTTCGTAACCTTGAAAATTCTGACCGTGGCAAACTCGTTGGCGCGACCTACCAGAAAGGTGTAAGGTAACTGCTTGGAAGGCCAGGAAGTGCCACCCAATTTAGACCGGAACCCAATGGGGGAGGCATCCAAAGAGACCGTACCCTCCTTCCCCTACCACAAACCTCTCGGAAGGACTTGCAGTCCCACATGTTTAACGTGATCGTACTCCGCGTGAACACGGCTGCAGTTTTGGCAATGGCGGGAATCGAACCCGGGCCTACCGAGTGAAATTCCCGCGCGCTAACCACTGGGCTACCGTGCCATCCGCGACAATCTCCATAACTTTATTTTTATTCGGCCAATTTAGACTGAAACCCAGTGGGGGAGGCATCCACATGGACCGAACCCCCCTTCCCCTACCACCAACCTCTCGGAAGGACTTACCGACCCACATGTTTAACGTCATCGTACTCCGCGTGAACATGGCGGCAATTTTGGGAATCGAACCCGGGCCTACCAAGTGCAAATCCCGCGCACTAACCACTGGGGTACTTCACCCTCCGCGATATTCTTCATAACTTTCTTTTTATTCACCCAATTTAGACCGGAACCAAGTGGAAGAAGCATCCACAGGGACCGTACCCTTCTTCCCCTACCACCAACCTCTCGGAAGGCTTACAGACCCACATGTTTAACGTGATCGTTTACGCGGCAATTTTGGGAATCGAACCCGGACATACCGAGTGCAATTTCCGCGCGCTAACCATTGGGCTACTTTGCCCTACGCGACAATCTCCATAACTTTCTTTTTATTCATCCACAGGGACCGCACCCTCCTTCCCCTACCACCAACCTCTCGGAAGGTCTTTCGGACCCACATGTTTAACGTGATCGTACTCCGCGTGAACACGGCGGCAGTTTTGGAAGTGGCGGGAATCGAACCCGGGCCTACCGAGTGCAATTCCTGAGCGCTAACCACTGGGCTGCCTCGCCCTCCGCAACTTTCTTTATATTCACCCAATTTAGACGGGAACCCTGTGAGGGAGGCATCCACAGGGACCGTACCCTCCTTCCCCTACCACCAACCTCTCGGAAGGACTTACGGACCCACATGTTTAACGTGATCGTATTCCGCGTGAACACTTCGGCAGTTTTGGCAGTGGCGGGAATCGTACCCGGGCCTACCGCTAACTTCCCGTGCGCTAATTTACAATTTAAAATGACCATATGCTCTCTAGGCTCTTAATTCCATCATCCTCATTCCATTGTTCCATCATTTAAAATATCCATCATTCCATCATTTAAAATATCCATAAAATTAAAATATCCATCGTTCCATCATTTAAAATATCCATAAAATTAAAATATCCATTTAAAAAATCCATATCGTTCCATCATTTAAAATATAAATATAATAATTTCTACAATGCATATGTTAAGCTCTTATTTCATTTAAAATCGGAAGCGCGGGAAACGGAAAGTAAAAACCAATTCGGTTTCTTATTGTCCCACCCATCGCTATGCATATACAGAACCGTGACGTCAACCTCCACCTTGACGTCCCCACCCACCACCTTCCCTGCTTCTGTGGGGGAGAAACGTCGGTTAAGAAATGCTTTAGCGGATCGCCGAGAAATTGAAATTCGGAAAATCTTAAAATCCCGATCCTGTGGCCAATACGGAATATTTCTTGACCAGATTGGACTTGTAAGAATGCCAGATATTTGACCTTTCTAAAAATGTAAATTATTAGTCGAAATTCTGAGTACTTTTTACTATGCGAGAATTTAAAAACCAAAAATCGTTTTTTTTAGTCAAAAGTGACTTTTGTTTTAAAATCATAAAAAAATATTAGAATTTGTCTCTGAGATTTGAAATTGATATATGTTTACTCGAAATTCTCTGCTCTTTCCGATGGTGTGATTTGTTTTTTTCTACAATGTCTGGATCGTGGAGAAAAAGGGACAAAAAGGTCAAAAAACTGTCGAAATCGCATAAAACATTAAATTACTTAAAAAATAATTAAAATTTTAAAAATCGGTATTCACGAATCCCCTTCCCCCCCCCCCGGGTCTCCGATTGCCAAATTTCGTAGCTCTCCGATGCGCGGTCGCTGAACGTTCAATAAAATATCCATTCGTTCAATTATTTAAAATATTCAATATCGTTCCACAAATACATAAATATAATAAGTTCAAATACATCACCACAATTCAATCCACCATAATGCAATCATTTAAATTATTTAAAATATCCATAAATTAAAATATCCATTTAAAATATAATATAAATATAATCATTTCACCCGTTGTATACAACACATATCTTAATTCATTTAAACCCGGAAGGGCGGTCGGTCTCCATGGAGACGGGGAGAAAATTCAACGGATGAAAACGCGGTTTGCCGAGAAATTGGAAATCCTTAGGTCATTAAAATCGCGATCCTGTGAATATTTATAATTATTTCTTGACCAGATTGGACTTGTAAGAATGCCAGATGTTTGACCTTTCTAAAAATGTAAATTATTAGTCGAAATTCTGAGTACTTTTTACTATGCGAGAATTTAAAAACCAAAAATCGTTTTTTTGAGTCAAAAGTGACTTTTGCTTTAAAATCAGAAAAAAATATTAGAATTTATCTCTGAAATTTGAAATTGATATATTTTTACTCGAAATTATCTGCTCTTTCCGATGGTGTGATTTGTTTTTTTCTACGATGTCTGGATCGAGGAGAAAAAAGGGCAAAAATATCAAAAAACGGTCGAAATCGCATAAAACATTAAATAACAAAAAAAATAATTAAAATTTTAAAAATCGGTTTTCACGTGTCCCCTTCCCACCCCCCAGGGTCTCCGATTGCCAAATTTCGTAGCTCTCCGACGCGCGGTCGCGAAACGTATAGTGTATAAGACAGACAGACGCACAGACACACAGACATTGCCTTTTATTATATAGATATATATATGTATATATAGCATAGTAAACATATAAAATTAAAATTACGTCCACAATTATCCAATTTTTCTCCAGAAGATGGCGCAAAGCAGCACACCTTCTTAAAGTAACATACAAGATTCATATGAAAAAAAGGGGGGAAATGACCAAATGCAAGGCATAAAATGGTTGAGGAGGATGGCGACCCCTCTTTCCCTTTTAAAAGACTGCTTTTATGCCCGGGCAACACTCACGGTGCTAATGCCATGCAGTAGCCATACTTCCGTAAATGTGTCAAGTCAAAAACACTCGAAAAAGTGCAGAGTAAACAAATAGGAATCAACCAGGATCGAAAGGGAAAGGAAAAGAATGGAAATGCAGCAAATGCCCCTGTCGGTTAATACAGAGCGCATTATATATAAAAGCAGATTACACATGCGTAGTTCGTTATTTTCACTTTCAACGTTCTATACCTCTGCCATATCCTTTAAGTAAGCATTTTCTCCCTTTTTTGTATTAAATAGGGAATTATAAATAACGTGTCAGAAAGCCAATTGGATAATTCCGTTTTATTGTCTCCTGCATAATATTCCTATTCCGCATGATGCAATCAAACTTGAAAGTATTAATGCGTTGATTTCTTTTGAGGTGACCAATGAAACGGAATTATCCAATTGGCCTCCTGACATGTTATTACGGTTACAGTAAAAAAATTTCAAAATTTTCGAATTACAAATCCCAGTTTTTTCCTACGCAAATTGATCAGCGCATTGAAAAACCATAAATGGTGTCGGAACGATATACATATGACGAAAATTAGCGGCGTAAAACATTTGCAAAGAAGAGCATTCCAAAAGACCAATGACAGCACAAGAGAGGAGAGAGAAAAAAAAACTTTTTTTGGAATTACAAGTTTTCAACGTGCCCACCTTTGCAGACAATAACGTATTGCATGCGGGAGATTGTTGACAACAATGACGAACGTAACATCGCAGGAGGAATCTGTATAACTTCACGTTTTATGCCATCTTTCAATTCTGGCAAATCTCGTGGATTTGATGTTTACACCTTAGATTTCAGATAACCCCAGAACCAGAAATCCATAGGAGTGAGGGCTGGGGATCGCGATGGCCACGAAACAGTAAAGTTACGGGAGATGTTTCTATCACCGAAGTTCTATTGAAGCACTTGCCGAACACATGTAGCGACGTGTGAAGGAGCACCATCTTGCATCCATAAAATGTCATTAGCGACATTTCGGCCACCTGCTATCTTCATCATATCTGAAGAGGAAAAAATTCGCAAAGTCGACAAGCCGTTGCTGGTCTCCAGGTTGCAACATCTCGACGCGCTGAAATTGATAAAGAAACATCCGCAAAACAGAGCGCAGAAGCTTGAGGACTGTGGTTTTCGGTATATCCAAATTGCGGGCAACATTTATTGCAGTACGCAATTGACCTGCAGTAATAGTATTATGCACTTCCGCAACAACTTCAGTGGGATCAGATGGTCGTCCAGATCGAGATCTATCACATGTGCATCCAGTTTATTCAAATGTTTTACCAAATCACGAACAGTTAGTACGGAACATGGGCCTCGTCTGTGCTTATGATTTCGCCGATAAACTCTCACTGCTTCGGCAGCATTTTCTCCGTTCAGATAAAACAGCTTTACTAATTCACCTCGTTGTTTTCCTGTAAGTGTCATCTCGTTGGCACGTTCGAGCACCTGATCGAAGAAACAATCTTCCCACACTGCTTATTAAAGGTTTTCCACAACTAATGCTTTGCACATGGTGTTCTGTGATTGGTGCTTCTACTGTCTATCCCTGAGAATTATGCAAAGTGCGGCAATGCACCTCCTCTCTCTGTTGGCATTGGTCCTTTACAATGATCTTATTTTAACCGTAACCATGAGAGCTCTATTGTTTGAAATCATCACAATCTCGAGCGCATACCTTCAAATGACAATATCTGAAATTTGATGTCGATTGGTTGAGCGGATAGGCCACTAGGAGTTCATATATCGTGGAAGTTTTTATGATCTCCCTGTATATATATATATATATATATATGTGTGTGTGTGTGTGTGTGTGTGTGTGTGTGTGTGTGTGTACTTAAATAATTACTTTTCTCTGACATGAAAATACTCATAACACGTTTTTCGCCTTATTGAGTATTCATCTTTTACCAAGTTCAAGTATTTATTTTTGTTGTATTTTCAAACATAATGATAATGTCACTTCCCATTCAAAAATGAGCATTTTCTGTGCAGCTTCTATTTCCCAGGATTAGCTATAAATATAGCTTTGGCAATATTCCTCAGTGTCAAATTCCGGTGAAGTGCAGAATTTACTGAGAATTTCCTCTTCTGATATTTTGACTTCCAACTTAAAACATTTCCTTGAAACATATATTTAATTCAGATTCTGCTATATTTATAGCTCAGATGACGATTATTGTGGATTCATCATTAATATGTGGTGGGAGTATGGATCTCATTAATGATTTTAACTTCCATTTCTAAAGATGTCAGTTCCAGTTAAAAACATTAAACTTCCCATTGAACATCAATCTATCAGTAATGACTATAGATATAGGTTTAGTTCGGATATAATATGGAACCAGAATCAAATTCCATTTAGGCTTTAAGAGTGCACTAAATATTTCTACTTCTGGTTCTACAGATGCCAATTTTTTTATGTCTGTTCAAAAAAAGTTTGTAAAAGGGAATAAAAATGCTTAATAGTTACAGTAAAAATGAAGTGTTCCCCTCAATTTGAAGTCTCCTTCATAAATGTTTTCGTATGCTTGATTTCATTCACATTATTTACTCACTTTTTTAACATCTAGCCTAAACGGCACCACCATAATAGAATCACTCATGAATATTAATAAAAAAATTTTTTTCATCTGGGAATGCAAAACTCTTATGGAATTTGAAACTTTAAATTTTGGGAATAATTTATTTGAACTCAAATAAATGATTTTATAATTTAACATTTTAGTGTTTAAATACGAATAACGTTAAATATATGGATACTTAGCGGATCCTAACGTGCTTCTCTATATATATGTTATCAATCCAGTTTAGCACAAAATGTACATACCATGCTTGCAAATGGAAGTCGAACTAACCAAAAATAGATTAGAAATAAAAGTGTGGAATTTTTTTCACGAACCCTCATACAATTCAATGAAGTATTGTAATATCATTAAAATGTAGATGATACAATATTTTAATATATGCACTTATCATTTTAAAAAATATAGAAATAATAAAATAAGGACATTAAATTGAAAAGGTTCATCTAAATGACGTTAAATATGTATCAATCTCCAAATATTGTGTTAGTAAATTGCTATTAAATTATTTTCTTATATATTACAGTTCAAAATTATAATAATAAAGAAATGTTCTTTACGCTGTTCTATAGATTTACTAACCAACTTTGTTTATAATTTTCAGAATTTTGTCACGTGGCTACATAATTGTCAGTTCAGAATACAAAATGCTTTACGAAGTATTTTAACGTTGGATTTTAACGCATTTTGTTTGCATGCTAAATTTGATATAGTAGACATTGATTAGTGTTGAATGCGCGTCACTACAATGCGCACTTTGTGTATTTAAATGCTCGGTAAAGTGCCAAAATAGTACGACTTCTTTAATAATATTTTTATTTTTTCAAACTAGTATAAAGAAATTACTGATCTTATAAAATCATAAAATACAAGGATATGGAATCAGTATGTCTAACTGAAAAGAATTTCGTGTAAAAAGAACAATTAGTGGTTATTGATCAATAATACAATAATCTTGACATGGAATCGAAGGAAAAGAACACAATGTAAATAAGTAAACCATAATCAGAGTTACACAATACTAATAGTGTATTTTTATTATTTCAGCCCAGCGCTTAATTTTCCCAAAATATCCAACCTCACTCCCTGTATTGAATTGAAACCCATATGTAAGACTATCAAAATACCATTAGTTTTATACAACGACACACTAGCAGCAAGTCCAGGTATCTCCAGCCGTTGCACTTCCCTCCCCATTCATAGACAACTATCAAATATGTATAATATTAATAACCTACCAGCCACGCGCGTAAAATAATCCTATTCTACAACCTAGCTTGCTGTACTTGAAATCATTCTAGAATTATCGAAATGCCTTTAATTTTGCACAGCTTCATACTAGTCGTTTGTCCTTCTACACCAAACCATCACACTTCCCCAACTGCCGAAGTAGAGAGAACATTGACGACTGCCTCTCTCAAGAGAAAATGATAGAAATGCATAGAAAACAATCAAATACACATAATACTAATACACTAATTGCAGCAATTCTGACGTGCGCGTACAGAACTATTATTCAACTTAATTTCCTATACGTAAACCTAATGCAAAACTGTCAAAATTCCTTCAGTCTTGCACAGCGGCTTGTTATCCTACCTCTAACTTCTGCACTTCCTTCTCAACTTCCGATCTATCAAAGTCAGTAAACCTTGTTAATACTTTGCCTAAATAGTCATAACTTGCAAGCTTTGTTTGCTTAATTCAGGAAATAGGATCTTCACAAAATTATATAAAGATTTTTTTAAAGATTTCGATTATTTTCCAGTCTATGGGAGATTATTTTCAAGTCTACAGAGGTATTTCACTTCATGTGTAATAAACTCTCGCAGATAACAGGAACAGTTTAAAATCAATTAGCATATTAGATATTTCTTACTGATTTCATATGCATCTCTAACATAAAACAACAGAAATTCATAATATTCAGGAATTTGCTCGGAATGGGAACTATGAGGCTTTATATTTTTACACGTACACATAAACGTGGGTCATATGTTACATAGGGATTATGAAAATAAATTAATGTAATTCATAATTCATTCTTCAAAAATCGTTCACAGGAGTTCCATAATTTGATTAGCAATGTGAGATATAGCACTACCTTGCTGGAGTCTCATTGCTGATATATATATATATATATACATATATATATAATTACATATTTCTTATTATAAATTATGAAATATGCATTAAAATTTAGTGAAAAATTTAATAAGTTAAAAGTAAAAAATAAGTTAATGTACTACTTGGAAAAGGCCATGCTGCTATTTATATGTGTATAATCATATAAATACCCAAATAGGACAAGTAACTATGTACTCGTAATTATGGTAGTAAAGCATCTGAAGCCGGGGAAATTGCGACCCCCAACTCTCCGGTAAAAGGGCAAATTCTCCCGGTAGCCGATATTCCCTACACCATTTTCTTCATGATGATCTTTCAATACCACAAAAACAAATTACATACAAACATATATATTTTCAACCGATTTAAAATCTTGTAAATCCATCTCCTATACATCGATAATACCTATAAATTTTATAGCTAATAAGTGAATACATGTACTATATATAATAATTTTTTCAGTAAGGTGAATCTTATAAAAATATTTTTAAAAATTGTATAGTTTTCATGAATTTATTAAAATTTTATTTTCATATATGTTGTTTGCGCGCATGATTGCTACTAAACAATTGCTTTCAGAAACAAAAATACTGCTGATTAAGATGCAAAAGTATCCATTCAAGAAGACTTAATGCCAATGGTTACAGGTCGGAATTTCACGGGATATTACTTTATTAAAAATAGCCTTGAAGTGGTTAAAAAGCTAAAGGAATTGCCTAACATCAGAATATATAAGAGTTACGACTTTGTTGATCTTTCTAATAATATAGACATTGAGGATCTATATAACATCCTTATAGAATCTTACCATAGTTGGGATTTACAACTTTATATTGCTATAGGAAAGTTCAAGGCTTTGGGGAAATTGGTTTAATTCGAAACAATTCTTTTTAATGGTAGAAAACTTTTATAAACACATTAAGGGTATCCCTATGGGTGGTAACTGCTCTTCTATTCTGGCAGATATGTACTTAGATAAATATGAAAGAAGGATACATATTTTGAATGAGGTATTATTCCTTCGATATGTGGACAATCTCCTATGAGGATTTGAGGATTGTAATTATTCAATGAAGTTTGATTTTTATCCACCATGTTTAAAATTAGTAGAAACAGCATACAATGAAGATCAAAGTCTTTATTTATTTAATTATTTGAATCTCACTATAATGAGACCTACGACATCACAGAGTTATCGAATGTATGATAAGCATAGCACCTTTAAATTCGACATTAAATATTTGACGTCATGGACAACTTTTTTACACCGAGACATATTCAGGAATCTGATTATAAATCAGATGACACGCCACAAGTTGTTGAATTCTACCAATAACGATAGAAACATTTGTGATCGCCGCTGTTTTAAAGAGGCAATCAAGGAGAGTTATCCACCAGATTTTCTGATAAGATTAGTATCCAATTATAATGGTTTAACTGTGGCCACAACTAAAAAGAGATTTTTAGGAGTAAAAACAACATATGACTATTCATATATCGTTTAGCAGCGATATTGTAATATGCAGAGTGTGGCACAGGTAGAGCAAAATTATGGATTTTAAATCTAGTAGCTCTATATGGTTACACATATGTACAGGTATTTCACAGCCGGCGTTATATTAGGTAGTCATGTTATTTTGATACGTTTTTCAACACGTTTAGACGAAACGTAAATTGTATTAACTTAAACTATTAAATTGTATCATAGACGTTTTCTGGATAATCGGATGATCATTTATTATTTACTTCAAGGTGCAGGTATAGGAAACTTTATACCAGAAAGCAGTTTAACATCAAGTCCTTTGGAAAGAGTTATACGGAGAGTCTGAAATAATGTGTATATTTGTGATTTAGTATTTAAATGGCGATAAATAGTGCCAAAAGGTCTGGTATCCAATTATTAAACGTAACCACTTTGTCTTGCATTTCAAGCATTAATTTATTATGGGGCCTGAATGAAGGGCATGAAGATGTTTGGATAGCTTGAATGTAAGGAAAATGTTATGCAAATTTCCTAAAGGGTTCTGACATTTTGAGTTATGAACTTTTAGTAACACGACTTTGGGCCATTTGGACTTGAATACATTGATTTTAGAATATTAAATTACCACTAGTGAAGTAATTTCAAACATTAGTATTTTAAATTTGTTGTTCTGATTGATTTTAGAGTATTAAATAACCACTAGTAATTTCATACATTAATATGTTAGATTAGTTGATGTGGATTATATATTATGTTTCACGGATTGTTTTAGGAGTATTGTTGAATAGTTTTATGGATTTACAAGTTTATAAATCGGTAGAAAATGTATATGTTTGTATGTAATTTGTTTTTGTGGTATTGAAAGCGTCATGAAGAAAATGGTTTAGGGAATATCGGCTACCGGAAGCGTTTGCCATAGCGGAAGAAAGCTTTAAGCGGAGAGATGGGGGTCGCAACTCCCCCCGTATCTTCAGTTGCTTTTCTAGCATACTTACGAGTACATAGTTACTTAGCTAATTGGGGTATTCATATATATATATATATATATATATATATATATATGTATATATATATATATATATATATATATATATATATATATATATAAGAAAAAAAGGTTTGAAGATCCAATGAAAGAAAAGTGAGAAGCTGTAACACGAAAATTCGACTATTTAACAGGCTTACGAAATAAAAGTATAAATGAAAAAATCTTCAAGCAAATGGAAAAAAATAAAAACAAATAAATAAAATAAATATCGAATCAACAAGTCAATGAAACGTATCAAAATACAAAGGTATGGAATCGAAAAAAGAATAACAAACGTAATCAAGCACGAATCAAATTAAATGAATTTTGTTTTGTCATCCCTATTTACGCAATTTTTACATTTGCAAAATTGCAATGTTTTCATACTTTTAAAGTTTGCCACGGTATTTTTAAGATATATATATATATATATATATACATATATATATATATATATATATATATATATATATATATATATATATATATATATATATATATATATACGTGATACTTAATCGAAACCATATCGCAAAATCACAAAACTTTGATAAGAATTTTAGTATACTGTTTCATGTTTTCAATAGTTTTTCTTTTATGAATTCAGTTTATTAATTAAAATATTAAAGTAAAATACAATTTAGAGAAATTACTAAACAATGCAGTAAAAGCAAAAAAAAAAAAAATTGTTGTAATATGTGTGCCAAAAATAGCCTTCAGAATGCTAATTTAAAATCTCGCATTAAAAATTGTGTTTAACAGTTCTTGTAAATGAAATATAATTGGCAAGAATAAACCTAGTGTTAATAAATATTTAATTTTTCGTTATATATATGATGTGTATAATTAAAGAATATGCTGAGAAAACATATACAGTTAGGCTGATAATAGTGAAATTAATACAGTTTATAGTAAATAGTTTGCATTGGTTATGAGGTAGAAATAGTTACTATTTAATAGAAAAATGGAAGAAACAGACACTTTATATTTTCTACGGCTACCCTTTATACAGATTTTAACCGCATTTTTTTTAACACGCAAGACGCAAGACAAATTCCAAATTTAACAAGATGTTTATGAATGAGCCTTCATATGGTGGTGAATGCCGAGTACTGTTTTTGATGCTACTACTAAGCATTTTTATTCCCTTTTTCTTACTTATTTCGTAGAGTTATACGAATTTTCGGAAAAACTGAAAGTGACAGCTCCAGAGTCCATTTTTCGAAAATTAAGTACAAAGAATCAGGCAGTGGCAATCTTGAACCTACCAAATTCCTCCGGAATATAATACTAAATTCATATCAGTCATTACAGAAACTCTACATATAGCAAATATTGAGAAATGGACGTTTCAATTAACAATTCTACCTCTTCCTGAATTTGATGCTGAATCTATCAAAGTTATCATCCATATCCATCCAAGTTAACATCGATATCCATCCAAGTTATCATCAATATCCATCCATTCAAACGTATATCAAAGTTATCATTTATATCTATCAATCCAACCAAGAATCCATCCAAATTATCATCTATCTATAGCGAATCTTGAGTAATAGATATTTCACATAACATAAAAAAAAAGGCTCAATCCGAAATAAAAAAGTAATCGGAAGTGGAAATCCTTCCGTTCATCCTTCCCATGGAAATATTTCCGATGCTTCAGGGAAATTTTTCGAACATGAAGAACAAAAAAAACCCGGAAGTAGAAATATTTTGTGAGCACCCAAGCTTCTCCGGAATGTAATACTAAATCCGTATGAGTCATCATCTAAACTCTTTGTATAGCAGATTTTGAGAAATATATGCCTCAAGTTTATATTTTTAAGACGAAATATTTGCTACCAATTTTAATGTGACTTTCCAAAATAGTATCTCTCCGACGATGTACTTACGTTTCAAGATAACTAAACGCTGCTCTCTCTCTCTCTCTCTCTCTCTCTCTCTCTTGGTACTTTTTATTAAACAAATCATACCAAATCCTAATGTTAAAACGGAGGCATTCTTATTCTTTGTATCGATTATACATGCTTATTCTATTACTTTAAGCTTATGCTTTATATACTATAATAGTAAAGTATTTTATTGAAAAAACTGCTGTGCGTAACATATGATTTTTCATACCTAATGTACTTATTTTACAATCAAATAACCATGACCATGACTCGATACAATATTTTTAATTTTGAACCATAAATTCAAATCTGGCAATTACTTTTACAACGTCAATATGGCTCACGAAATCATTTTTCACTCTAAGTTTTTATTTTGTGGTTCAGGTTTTAACCTGGGTATACGAGTTAATTCCAGAAACTAATATTTTGTTAATTTATCAGAAATAGCTTCAGGTTGTATAAAAGGCCACAGTTTATAAAAACAAGAGAGTTGGATTTTTGTTCGAAATAGTACTTTTCTTACTTTTTTACATTTAAAATGTATATCAGTAATTAAAATGTGCGTTCAATGGATTTCCACTGCTGGTGCTGTACAAATATCGCGATGCTAACGGCAGTTTGGGAAACTTAAGAATATGGTCATGAGTGTGAGTGCAAGTAAAACGAAATAGAGTGTAAGTAAAACGAACGTAGGACTCGGTGAAACTGAGGAAAAAAATTGGAGATTTATTGAAACTTTTACAAGGGTCCACTTGTTGAAAGATACCACTAAACGAGGCCACGATATCTACTGATGATTTTTCAGTAGTCACTGAGAAAATTCAAATTCGGTGCCATATTTTCTCACTTCATTTTTACCCTAATTTCTTCAAATTTTATAATAGACGTATTTATTTGTAAAACAAGATTATTTATATTATTCTGATTACAAAATAATATAAAACAAAATCAAAATCGAAACTCATGTAAATTGCATTTTTTGTCATGCAAATGACTTTTCAACTTCGTTTATTAATGACTACAACGAGGTGAGAAAATTCGAATTTGCTGCCATTATTTTCCCACTCCATTTTTCACCCTAATTTCTAAAATTTTCATAATAGCCTTGTTTATTAGAAAATATGGATGATTTTTATTATTCTGATTACAAAGATAGTACAGAACAAAATCCAAATTGTAACTCATGTAGATTGCCTTTTTTGTTATGCAAATGAAACTTATATTAACAAAGTAATCTTAAATGAGAGGTTATGATATCGCAGCCTATCTTTGATAAGTAACTACCTCCCACACGTTGGCATAAGCTATTTGTTATGTTGCTAAGTTGTAACTTTATGTTAGTTAAAATCAATATTTGAACATGGTAATCGGTTTTCTATATTAGGAGAGAGAAATGAATAATAGTAAGAGTTGGAAATATGCCAGTGGTTAGAAAGACTGAAAAGAATGTTGAATTAAAGGAGAATGTTGTCGTGAATAAAGAATCTATATCGCATCCACTTATTTACTCAAGAAGTTTCGTTATTGCCAAATTCCTATAATTTAAAGCATTTTTTTTAAGGAATGTTTGTACTGATTACATAAAGTTCGAAAATGTCAGTCGTTTACGTTTAGGAAGCACATTGAAGTCCGAGCCAAAAAAACGTTTAACTAGATGAGACCTAAAGTCGCAAACACAGGTATTATTTTCATAGGAGCTCTCCGCTAATTGCAACAATTCAAACAATCAAACAATTCAAATTCTGGCCATCAGATCATTCGGATCTGAGTTTCATTTCTCTGTATGTGTAGAAAGCTCTATTTCCTTGATGATTTGCTATTAAATTTAAGTTTAAAATCTTAGTCCATTATTTATGGTGACCATAAAAGGAGCAATGGAACAGCAAAATTATCCGATTTAATCCATTCCAAAAATTTAAGTATCGGCGGAAGAAAATTGTGTTGGTAAATTTTTATTTAATTTCTATAACTTCTGTTTTTTATGTAACTTCTATTTTTATGTAACTTCTGTTTTTATATAACTATAGTAATTCTTCATATTAAAACCTATTACTTTCGACTTGAATGTTAAATTTCTGATTCCAACAAAATTTTATATCTTTAACAGGGTCAGTTAGAAGAGTTGTAAAGAATATCACTATCCCAACTGATCATGGATCTTCCATGGGTCCCCCATCATGGATCCCCAAACATGGATCTCTACCCTGGTCACCCGATGTTCTCCCAATGGAGCTACTGGGTGAAACTGCCAGTTTTTATTGTCAAATGAGACTATGCATTCACCTCCCTCTAATGTGGCCAACGGCCCTACTGTGCTGAAAATACCGGTTCTCGCTAGATCACCGAAGTCATGTAGCATCAGGCACGGTTAGTACTTGGGTGGGTGACCACCTGGGAACACCACGTGCTGTTGGCACATTTCGGGCGCGGCAGCCCGTTGGTTTGCGCGCTGGATTTGCACGCTGCCACAACTGCCGCCGTGTTCATGCGGAGTATGATCACGTTAAACATGTGGGTCCGTAAGTCCTTACGAGAGGTTGGTGGTAGGGGAAGGAGGGTGCGGTCCCTGTGGATGCCTCCACCACTGGTGTAAGAAACTCAGGATGTTTTCGAAGCCGAATGCTCGCCATTTTGCTCTAAAAATTCCTGAGGTCAAACACCTTCTTGTGCCCAGACCTCCAACTTAGAGCTTGGGAAATACAAAGCAATAAACTTCCCTCAGATTTCCACGAAATCTCGCCATTTCACTTGTCATCGAGATGCAGGGAGATATTCCCGAGCTATGAAGATGTGTGGCCCTGACACCATAAGGGCATGAGAACATTTCCAAAGTTCATTTCTGGAGGGTCTAGGAATTTAGGCCCAGATATATACTCGATGCAAGGCACGCCACGGGGAGACGCTTAACATCTTGACGTGAAACAGGTCGACGATTTCGACTCGTCGTCGCGAGGCCGATTTGTACGGCACTTGTTGTATATTTCCATCATGTTTACTCAAATTTAATAAATTTTGATTTCTTTTAACTAATTTTGCCTTTTTCCCAAAATTGTCTGGAACGTTGCCTGATTTCTTCATTATCATCTCATCATGTCCCAGGATTCGATACCTATGTTATCCGAGGAGACGTTACATTTTTAGTCGATGTTTTCGAATGGCACCGACAGCCTAATTAAAGGTATTTTTCTTTAACGGAGACAGTTTGTCTGAGGACTCATTAGAATTGCGGAGAACAGCGATGACGGTTCCCTTACATTAATTCCCTTACATTAATGGGTGACATCGCTGAGTATGACAACGGGGAAACAGTTCATTACATTCGGGTTCCGGTCTAAATTGGGTGGCACTTCCCGGCCGTCCAAACGGTTATCTTACACATTTCTGGTAGGTCGGACGGTCTGGGTCTCAACAACAACCGCCCTCTAATGTCAGACTAGAGTGCAACTTGGCAATCTGACTGACCACGTTCTGCTATATTTACCTCAGATTATCTTCTTGATAATATTTTATCTAGGTTATTGTAATCTGCGTGAACTGCATATTTGAAAGTGACGCTAAGTATTACTGAGAACTACTGAATCCGTGCTAGCCGTACTATGGTCACTTTCATACCCTAGACATTATTACACTAACCTGTAACACTGATTTATTCCGGGACCATTGTAAAGAGCATTGTACTGTTCCAAGCGAGACTCAAATCACGGACCTTCGTAGTGATCAGCTGATGCTCTTCTAGTTAAGCTACTGGTATAAAATAGCAAGTTCTTATTGTCAGTTTGACTCTGCAGGATGTGCGATAAATTGCACTAGTCAAATTATAGAAGATATCGAAGCTACTTTCTATGAGGACAAAAGTTCTTGTGCATATTTTTAAGAATGAAAAAAAGTATGTTCTAGAAGAAAACCCAAAGACATCTGTGCTGGAATGTTTAATAACACCATCACAGACAATTTGCGATTGTCACTGCATTACCCGAGTTTTCCCTATAACCGAAATTCATATCTAGAATATATTTTCAAATTTGCATCCACATTACTTCTTGCTTTTATTTATACTATTTAAATGTCTTCCCGTGAATGGAAAATCACCAGAAAATAGATTTAATAACTTTTGTGTAACGTTTTTATTAATTTTAAGAAACTTGAAACTGCTCATCTTAGGAGCAGTCTACTATCTTTCGCAATAAAATGCCTCTAAAAACTGAAGTGTCTTTGACGAAATATGAATAAAAGTTACAGAAGAATTGGTCAAAAAGAAATTTACTTCGCCACAAAATTTCAACGCATGGTAACCTGCCGACACACCTAACTCGTTCATTCCTTTTTCTTGCTCTAATAATTTCTTAGTAAGAAATTCAATACTAGAGAAACAAAAGTCTTTTAGGATCGCCGATTCGGGAGTAAAATATGCGCATTCGTTATCGAATTTCGAAACATTTTCGGTGTGACTTTTATTTAATGTTTGATTCCGCCCAAAAAGAATAAATTTGTAAAATTCTTTAAAAATATAGAGCATTTCGGAAAATAAGGTACGGGGTAGTCAATTTCCCGAAAGTACACTACTAAAATTATGATTTTGTGTAATCTGAGAACATTTGCATAATGAAATATTTAAAAATATATGCACTCAGTCGCTGAATTCTTATGGCCAATTGTTTAATTTATTAAAGTTACAAGCCAATATTTGAAATATTAGACAATATTTCAAAGCAGCCACTATTTCAAATATTAGACCAATATGAAAATGTGAACATTTTGAACGAATTGGCTCAATATTATCTTAAAATAGTGAGCAATATTACACCAATATTGGAGTATTGTTTAAATGAAAATAGTTAGCCAATATTGGAAGTCAATGTAACACTAATATTTGCCCAAAACTTTTGGTAGCAATTTGCGAATCACAGTGGTGCTGAATGGTGATATACATGAAGTTAAGGACGGCGAGTGTGAGGATATGGAATGATATGATAATGATTGCTGTAGATACGGTTAGTGTTGTTGTACAGGTATTTCGCAGTGCTTCATTCAGTATTGGTTTTGGTACGGATTATTTCAGTGTTCGGTTCTTAAAATGTTAAATTGACGTTTGATAGTTTTTCATGTTTTGTTTGTATTTTCATGTGGCATATTTTATATTTGTTTTTGGTATATGAGCTTCTCAAATTAGTACCGGCCTCCGGGAGTATTGCAGCATCTCAAAGCATGCTTTAACCGGGGAATGGGGGTCACCCCCACTTGGCCGAGAGGGGGTCACCCCCCCCCCCCTCGGCCAATTTGTGGTACTTTTTTAGTTCACTTCTCATTCTTATATTCCTTTTGTATATATATATATATATTTATATATATATATATATATATATATATCTATATATATATATATATATATATATATATATATATATATATATATATATATATATATATATATATATATATATATATATAATTGGACTTTCGATCAGGTTCTAAGTTTTTAAAATAGTGGTTTTTATTTCGATATTTTGAACTATTTTGAAAATGTCTGAAAAAGACAAAACATCCTCAAATGAAACGAAACCACTTTGACTCCGTCGAACTGGAGCCACTGCCGATTTTCTATCCCCTCCTTCACACGTGCCAAAAAGACATGTTACTTTAGAAAATACGTCTTGAAGATCAACAATAAAAATGATTGACCCGCCTTATGGCGCTGGCTATATTGCTGAGTCATTCTTTTCTCTCAAATAAATGGATGTCCAACTCACAATGTATTTATTTCCTGTTGAAATAGAAAATATTTCGCTAAAATTGAAAAACATAAAATAATTCACTTTACTTTAATTCGGTATTCGTAATGAAAAATAAGATGTGGATAACACATGATTTCCCTTACAGGTTTATATTCATTTTCTTCTTATATTCCGTAATGCATTAATAAAAGTTTTATAAAATCCATACTTAATTGATATTATATTGTATTTACAGTTTCGACACCATTTTTATTTGTCAAATTAGAGTATTTAAAAGAAGTGCTAGCTCGTAAAGATAAAGAAATAGCATACTAGTCTTAAGAAATTGCTCAAAAACTGCCTCAATAATAATGACGAATTGGAAGTTTCGAAAATTAGAGCATATATACAAAAATCTGATGTGGGCAGCACATAACTTTCCTTATATAATGCAATGAATTTACTACATTTACAGCAAAAAAATAGGTCATTCTTATAGTAGGTACGTATATTTTTCCAAGATATTGAATTTTCGTTAATTAGTCATCATTTTCATCGATTTAGCGTCATTTTTATCCATTTGGCGAGATTTTCGTTAATTTAGCAACATTTAAAAAACTCGCCAAGTTGACGACATTCCGCCAAATTCGTCGCCAAAATCTCACCAAGCGTTATGGACGGAGAAATAAGTTATTCTTATAGCAGATAAATAACTACCGACGTTCAAATACAAATGTATTACACAAAATTTATTTTCTTATTAATGGAACGAGCTCGATCCACGAGAATGATGTCACCAAATTTATCGCATGATATTACATATGAAAAGTGAACATGTTTCTCAACAGTTATTTGTTTTTATTTATGGGATTTTTTTATAAATGTATTTGAAAAATTTGCAATATCTCGAGAATGGGTCATGCTAGCGTTCTAAAGTTTATGTCAATCGTTTTCTGAGAAAAAATTACATAAGAAATGTCTATTTGCGTAACTTTAATATTGGTTTTGATTTTTTAACGATTTTTTCAAAATTTCACTGGAAAATTTAGGGGGGTTCTGAACATTCGATTCAGTTAATTTAGGGGGGTTCGAACACTCGATTCAGCGTTTAAAAACAACAGGCTTCAAGTATTCACGCATTGTGATTTTTGTTCCGGATTACATTCGAATCGCTCCATTCGTTCGTGTAATCCGGACAATATCGTCTCCACAGACTCATTGACATACACACACACACAAACATACATACATTCACACACACACAGAGACATTACCTCAAAAATATTCGATTCTTGATCAGGGATACTTGAAACGTGTTCTCCCGTCGAAAACTCGAATTCGAATTTTCGGCCCCGTCACAATTATTTCCTTATACATTATGTATATAAGGAAAGTAAAAATCAACTGGTGAACCACTTTTAATTGGGAAAAAAGGCAGTCTATTTCTTCAGGACCAACACGGAGTGCAACACGACTTGGATCTGTGGTTGTTCTGATTCAAGTTTGATTTTGCGTTTCTTATCGATCCTAAAACAAAAGTTTGATTTTTGCCTTCGATAACCGGTTAACAATTCATTTGTATATATATGCTATATTTTATGTAACTTTAATTTATTATGTTATACAAGGCTCTCTCGTGGTCCAAAATTAAAGGAAAGCAGGGTATCTAGCTATATGTTTCATAACTCAAACGTTTATTTGAATAAAGTTTTAAAAAACTCAATATATAAAATCCAAAATATTAAATATTAAATAATTAATGCACAAAACAGCCAAGTAACATTTGTAAGTTTACAAGTTATACCAAAACACTGGAAAATTATGTTTGAAGCGCAAAATTATTTTTTTTTTCAATACATTAACAATATCTGACCTTTGAGTGCATATACCTCAAAACAGGTACAGAAATTTAAAACTGGATTTCTTCATAACCTAAAGCATTAATTCAAGCTATGTACAAAATGTTATTGGAATCGGTTGAATTTTACCATATCAAAGAATCTTTCGCACACAATCAGATTTGAGTTGGTGTTAATGAATCTACTCTCGGAACATATTTCGCTTCTAATATATCTAGAAAATGGCTAAACTTAGAGTAACGGGTTTAGTTTTATTCGATTTGTTCTCACAAATTACATATATATTAAGTATTTAATTAATACATTTGATCATTGCCGAACGACATGTTGACATTTCGAATACGGATGTCAATCAAGTTAAATAGCACTTCAAATTCATCCACGAGAACCAATTGGAGCTCATACATGGTTAAACAGTGTGCATCCCCTCCATCACCAACAACAAAAAATCTGATGTGGGCAGCACATGACTTTCCTTCTATAGTGCAATGAATTTACTACCTTTACAGTTAAAAAAAAATGTTATTCTTATATTATTTCCAAGATATTGAATTTTCTCCGATAAGTCGTCATTTTCATTAATTTAGCGTCATTTTTATCCATTTGACGAGATTTTCGTTAATTTGGCAACATTTAAAAATGTCGCCAAGTAGGCGACATTTCGCCAAATTCGTCGATAAAATCTCGCCAAAGGTTATGAGCGGAGAAATAAGTTACTCTTACCGCAGATAAATGACTATTGGCGATTAAATACAAAAGTATTACTCAAAGTATCTTTTCTCGTAAATGGAACGTGTTAGATCCACGAGAATGATGTCACCCAATTTATCGCATGATATTGGATATGAAAAGTGAACTTATTTCTGAACAGTTGATATATTTCTTCAATTTATTGGATTTTTTGATAAATTTATTTGAATAATGTGCAATATCTCGAGAACGGTTCATGCTAGCGTTCTAAAATTTATGTCAGTCGTTTTCTAAGGAAAAATTACATGAGAAATGTTTATTTGCGTAACTTTATTAAAGGTTTTGATTTTTTGATGATTTTTTCAAAATTTCACTCGAAAATTTAGGGGGGGGGGGGTTCTAAAGATTTGATTATATTTTTGAACAATAGGCTTCCAGTATTCACGGATTATGATTTTTGTACCAAATTTCATTCGAATCGCTCCATTCGTTCGGGAGATATCGTCTCCACACACACGCACACACACACACAGACATCACTTAAAAATGTTCGATTCGTGATCAGGGATGCGTGAAACGTGCTCTCCAGTCGAAAACTCAATTTCGAATTTTCGACCTCGTCACAATACTTTCCTTATACATTATGTATATAAGGAAAGTAATAAGAGAAGGTGGTATGAAACCACAGGGGGAAAGAAAAATGTGGTTCCAGAGATTTCGAGGAGCGTCGGCGGATTCAATGTTCGACATCATCCTAGAAACACGTAAATTTAGGAGTATCAAAAAATTTTCTACGATCGCACAAAGAAAACGTGGATCATCAATGTGATAAGTATGTGCATAGTGAATGCGTATCAATTATGCGCAGGTATCCAGCAAAGTGTGTTATCGACTAAATGTCAAAGTGCAAAAAATATAAGGTATTTATGCAATTTCATCTGTTAATAATGATCACGGAACATATCACATATCGAATATTTAGCTGTACTTGAGTAAGAATTCAAATCTTATTAAAGAACGATTAGTGTAAATAAAAAAACGGTATACATTTTCGGTAAATAGTAATAATTTGTATAAATATTTGTGTCACTTAAATAGTTGTTATAGATGTATGTATCACTTAAATGATTTTATGAGTAAACGTTATGAATAATCAAGATATTTGTATATGTGAAATTAAAGAATTGATCAATTTAAATCATAGTTATTATTATATGTCTTGAATGTTATTCTGTCGTACTCGAGAGTCAGAGATTTCATGCTCCACCTTAAGTGAAGGCATCAAAGGTAAGTCCTTGTAGAGTACAATTTGGGTAAGGACATTTTCCTTATGACAATCATATTTTGACATTTATTTCCAACGATATCCTTTTATTTCGACGATTTTGGGGTCATTTTTAAAAATATGTCGATTGTAATTTTCTGAATACCACAGGAATCTAATAAGCAACAGGTTTAATGTATAATTCACAATTGCCACATTTCCTGATATTTCATCAACGAGTCTAGACTCGGTAAATACATTGTACGGACAGACGAGTACACACATAAATCACTTTTGCTTTCGTCGTCTAGCCCTGCCAATACGTCGAAAGCCCAGACCATCCGTCTCGTCCGAGGACTTAGAGAAACCATTTGGATGGCCGGGCCCTGCCAATACGTGTAAATTCCTCGAAAACATCATTTCCAATTTTCGTTCCGATTTCCATACTTTCCCTATATATCACCATACATTGTAGAGAAAGAAAAATGAATAATATAATAGTGTTATTATGACTATAAAATGTGTCGCTACGTTTCTGTACCCTTCACTTTATAAAGTAACTTATTAAGTACTCCAACCAGACAATTATTCATTTGTTAAATAAAATCATTTCTTTCTTGGGTTGGATGATATCAGAGACGAACGAGCTGGATAATAACCTACTGCAACGTGTGATCCGTACGATACAATTTTGATGCGAATAATGTCGTAATGTATCGTATTGAATTGTAGGTGTTCTTTTAGGATGAGTTTTCATCTAACAATCAATAATATCAGCACCTTACAACATCCGTGCATTACAATGTCCAGACGTTACAATGTCCGCACGTTACAATTTTTATGTGATTAATATCACGATGTATCATATTGAATCGTAGGTGAACTCTTAGAATGGCTCTTTATCCAACAATCAATAACTGCATAAAGAAATAAATTCATTTTGTTTCTTTGATAAATATACTTACAAAGATTCGGAATTTCTTAATATTGCGATTCCATGATTTAAGAGGATTTTAATTGAGATCATTAATGTAATGTTTCAAATTTCAAGCATTATAGTTTAAGAGAACTTATCATAAATCAGCTTACACATATGCATACACAAACACACACAATGATCATTTTGAAAAGCCAGTTTGTGCACCAGAAATTAAAAAGTATAAATTATAATATAAATATTTTATTTAGAAAATACGCTTGATATAAACTGGAAAAAATATATAACTTTGTTAACGTACAATAAATTATCAAATATTTTTAGCCATTAATCTGCTCCCAACAACCAAGTGAAAAAAATATTTAAATATGTTGAGTCGCTTTTGAGTTACGGTTGATAAAAAAGACAAAAACTATTTTATGTCCCATAATTTCATGATAAGATAAAAAAGGGACTTAAATCAAAATAGTCCCTGGGAAATTTATCCCCATTTCCTGAAAAGAATTCCATCTAAATCGATTGAGTATATCAGGTTAGATTTAGCTGTGTAGTGTATTTTAAATTGTCGCTTTTATATATTAAGCGGATAAAATAACTGAAGTACTTCTCTATTACCAATCAACCTTATCAAACCAGTAAAAAGAATCGATTAAGTCGTTTAAGTGTTATAGTCATCATGATAGAGAGGAAAACAGTAATTTATTTCCATTGTTGATTTTAAATATGCAGGTGCTATTCGACGTTAAATGCTTGTAAATTCGTCCCAGTAGCTAAACGGTTGAGCATCGGCTGACCAGTTTGAAGATCTAGGGTTCGATTCCCGGTTGGAGCAGCAAGGCTCTTTGCAACGGCTTTGAAACAAACCAACCCTGTAGGTTAGTTCAAATATATTAGAGGTCAATAAGTGACCCTAGTTCGACCAGCCCGGATTCAGTGTATTCTGGGATATAGAACGCCGATTTCAAGTGGAGAGGTTAACAACCTCGCAGCAGGCTAACCTGGAGGATAAAATAGAATCAAGACTCTAATCTGAGATTAAAATAGAAGACGATGGCCAGCCAGAATGTCAGTTGCAAACCAATCTGACATCAAAAGGTGGAGAATGCAAAGACCAATTCGAGGTCAAGAGATAGCAATTCCGCCCCAGTAACTCAATGGTCGAACGTCGGCTGGGCAGTTCGAAGATCCAGAGTTTGATTCCCGGTTGGGGCAGCAAGATTCTTTACAAATATAAAAAGATTAAACTTATATCCGCATACTACCTCAATTCATATTTATTGCCAGAAATATATTCTAACAAAATTAATCGTGCATTTTGGCATCTATTACCGAGGATGACTTTTGGGGGAACTGAAAATACACACACACGTTAAAAAATTATTAAAATGATATTACACCGAAGTAGCTTGTTTTAAGTACAAATGATAGATTAAATAGAACAACTAGAACTGAAAAGGCATAAAATATAATTTTGATAATTAAATATATAATTATTATTCTCTATTTCATAGCAGATAATATTCCCTTAATAAAAGATATTATTGGATCTTTTCTGACTGTCTTGAAGCATCGATAAATTTGCTAAGCCTAATAAATCATGAGAAAGCAACAACTCGTGTTGTTTCAAATACTGCTGAAATTTCGGTTATCCATTTTCAACCATCTCTGAACCAATAAATACATTTAAAAAAACATCCATTTTATTTGAAACAAAGCAATGTATCAGCTATGCTGCCAGAGCCATAACACGGGTCAATCATTTTTATTATGGATCTGTGAGACACATTTCTTTCGAAGTAACTTTTCTTCTTGGTAGAAACATCTGGGTAGAAAATGATAAAAATGATGGCGAGATATAGAAACAGAAGGCACACTACAAGACATTGAAAATTGTTTATGTATTTTCAAGTAAACAATATCTGTGCCAGAATAGTAATGGAAAATAAATGCGACGTATTATATTATTTATTTTAACTAGAATTAATTATATGGGAATCTTGAATCATTTATGTATTTATGCTTGCCAGTAAAAAACATTTTTATTTTCGCTATTGCACAGAGAAGCAGATTTAAAAGTTGTATTATATCGAATTGTGTTATTGTAGCTTCTAGAAACAATTTGCTTTGTAGTTAACTAGATCGCAATGTAAAAAAAAAAATCTGATGTGGGCAGCACATGACTTTCCTTATATAATTCTATAAATTTACTACTTTAACAGTAAAAAAGTAGGTTATTATTATAGCAGATACTTATATTCTTTCCAAGATATTGAATTTAAATCAATTAGTCGTCATTTTCATTGATTCAGCGTTATTTTTATCCATTTGGCGAGATTTTCGTTAATTTAGCAGCAGTTAAAAAGTCGCCAAGTTCGCAACATTCCACCAAATTCATCACAAATACTCGCCAAGCGTTATGGACGGAGAAGTAAATTATTCTTATAGCAGGAAAATGCCTATTGGCGTTCAAATACAAAAGTTTTACTCAATGTGTCTTTTCTCATGAATTGAGCGAACTGGATCTACGAGAATGATGTCACCCAATTTATCGCATGATATGACATATGAAAAGCGAACATATTTCTCAACAGTTAATATTTAGTTTCAATTTATGGGATTTTTTGATACATTTATTTGGAAAATGGGCAATATCTCGAGAACGGTTAATGCTAGCGTTCTAAAGTTTATGTCAATCGTTTTCTAAGGAAAAAATGCATAAAGAATATCCATTTGCGTAACTGTAATAAAGATTTTGATTTCTTGATGATTTTTTCAGTATTTTACTCAAAAATTTAGGGAGATCCTGAACATTCGATTGTGTTTAAAAACAATAAGCTTCCAGCATTCATGAATTGTAATTTTTGTACCAAATTTCATTCGAATATCTCCGTTCGTTCGTGAGACATCATCTCCACTCGCTGACACACACACACATACTTTCACACACACACATACTTTCACACACACACATACTTTAACACACACACAGACATCACCTCATAAATGTTCGATTCGTGATCAAGAATGCTTGAAAAGTGCTCTCCGGTCGAAAACTCGAATTAGAATTTTCGACCCCGGCACAATACTTCCCTTATACATTATTGTATGTAAGGAAAGTAATACTACTCAAATAAAATATAAAAAGGAGATAAATTTTATGGAAATTCATTTCTTCAGTGCGACGAAGCCCAGAAATGAACACTAAATTACAGTGTAGTCATACCATTTCACTAGAATGTTCATTTCACTAGCATGGTATGATTAAGCTCTCATTTAGCGTTTAGCTCTAGGCTTGTCCGCACAGATGAAAACAAATACATTTTCGAAACGATAGTCTGCTTTCTACATCACAATCCCTTTTTACTTTCTTATATACATAATGTATAAGGAAAGTATTGTGACGGGGTCGAAAATTTGAATTCGAGTTTTCGACGGGAGAACACGTTTTAAGCATCCCTGATCACGAATCGAACATTTTTGAGGTGATGTCTGTGTGTGTGTGTGTGAAAGAATGTGTGTGTGTGTGAAAGTATGTGTGCGTGTGTGTCTATGTGTGTGTGTCAGTGAGTCTGTGGAGACGATAACTGACGAACGAATGGACCGATTCAAACGACATTTGGTACAAAAATTACAATCCGTGAATACTTGAAGCCTATTATTTTATACGCAATCGAATGTCCAGAAGCCCCCCCCCCCCTAAATTTTCGAATGGAATTTTGAAAAAATCAAAACCTCTAATAAAGTTCAAATAGTCATTTCCTATGTAATTTGTCATTAGAAAACAATTGACATAAATTTTAGAACGCTAGCAAGTACCGTTTTCGAGATATTGCACATTTTTCAAAAAACTTATCAAAAAATCCCATAAATAAAAAAAATATATTAACTTTTGAGAAACATGTTCACATTTCATATGTAATATCATGCGATGAATTTCGTAACATCTTTCTCGTGGATCTAGCTCGTTCCATTCATGAGAAAATATACTTTGGGTAATATTTTTGTATTTGAACGGCAATAATCATTTATTTAGTATAAGAATAACTTAAGCGACTTTTTAAATACTTTCAAATTAACAAAAACCTCGCCAAATTGATAAAAATGACACTAAATTAATGAAAATGATATGACGACTAATTGACGAAAATTCACTATTTTGGAAAGAATATAAATATCTACTATAAGAAAAACATATTTTTTTTATTTCAAAAGTAGAAAATTCATTGCATTATATAAAGAAAGTCATGTGTTGCCCACATCAGATGTTTTGTAATGTGCTCAGCAATATGTCCAGCTATCTGTTGTTTGAGCGCATTCTGTATTTAACGTATCTATATTTAAGTAAATAAGTAGTATTTAAATTTGTTTCTGTTCGACATACGAGCTCTTACCATTTTAAGTAAAAATGCTCTGTCTCATTTATTTAGATGGGGTATATCTTTGGCTTTGAAACCGGTTGATACCTGTATTCAACATTTTATACTCTATTTAACGATGAATTTTTTCTGCGTTTTTATTCTGCCACCAGTCTGAGCGAAGTTTTGGCCACTAAATGTGACACTTACGCAATATAGTTCTGTGCACCAAAATACGTTTCAAATAAAGCCCTATATATACCACATATTATATAGGTCTGCTAACATGGAAATTGAGGAATGTAAAATAATATTTCCTCACCGATCACTGTATGTTGTCTTATTTTCAATATTTTCAGACATTTTAAGCAAAGTTCAATTAAATATATCAACATTTTTCAGCAGTTGGACTTCAAGAACAGTCAACAAACGATTTCGGTATTTTAAACTTAACTCGGTTACCATAGTTAACAAAACAGAATTATAAATTATAAATAAATCCATTTAAAAAACACAATAAAAGATCGTCTGGAGTAATTGAAACAATCTCAAGATGAGTTGAGTTAGAAAATTTAGAATATTTTATTTTCTGTGCAAGATTCTATGAAAACGAATTTTGTGTATTTAGCCGTTCGCCAGTAAAAGAATGTTAGAACAAAAAATTACGTTATTTATAAATTAATAGAGCAAATTTATAGGATTTTAGATTTTTGTCATTACTGTAGGTCAAGTATCACATATATTCAAATATTCAGCTTTCTGTCTTCAGCTTTAATTCATCCTTTAGAACAGTTGAAAAGTATCAATCATCTGAATGATATAGATAAATCTACGAAAAAATTTAATTTCGTACCCAAAAGCGTAATTCATGAATCATCCAAATTTATAAACTCAAGCAAAATATAAATTATGCAATAAATTAACAAATAATGTAGTTCTTTACAACAAAAACGCAGCACTGAAACTTAATCCACATACTCGTATCAAATACATCAATATGTCATTCACCTCTTTCAAGTTTCAATGACACGGAACTTAACGCCAATAAAAATTTGACACGAAATTCAAAAACTGTTTCCAAAGTTTAAAGCAATTTCGGCTTTTACGTATAATATACGACATCATTTTGCTGTGGACTATTTTTGACATAGCTGAAATTTACTCCCCTTTGTTTCATGTCATATTTCGGATTTCTTCATTCGTTTTATGGTACGAACGATAAAACAAACAGCCCATTTAAAGTCCTGCCTTCATAAATAACTCGTAGAAAAGTATAGGAAATCGAATTCAGACATACGAACGTCTATAAATAGTTGTTGATAAAGAAAACTACTAAAGCATTTAAAGGCTTTAAAAGTTAAAGAAGAAGGCTTTAAAAGTTAAAGATGAAGGCTTTAAAAGTTAAAAAGAAATAAATAATGTGTGATTTTACTTTTGCATTTTTCTCACGCTATATTACACTCTATGTTTCACACTGCGGTTTTTTCGCTAGTTCAGCCCCATATACCTATTCTAGCTTTCAATTCAAGTATTTTCATGTACAAAACTGTAAAAATTTCGCTGAAAATTAATAGAAAAATTAAAGTACGACTCTTGATAGATAACATGTATCCGGTTTTGAATTATTCGTCTAGATGATACGACAGAAACACCACGGCAGTCAACGAAAGAGAAATTTATATTGCCCGAAAGTTTCAGTTCATGGTAGTTTGTTTTTTACATTCATGTTGTTAGTTAGTGAACTTAAATCACATTCTGAATTCGTCTTCATGTTTTCTTTTGCCTCCGTTCGTTAATTTTAATTCACTGACATTTTCTACAGCATTTTTACGATTCTTTATTTATATATAATTGATGAAGTTACTCTATCTTTTCATCCTGGTAAAGGAAATTTTTCTCCGAAATTAGTTCATACCCTTATCAATTAAATACCACAATTAACATTTAAAAACTGCACATTTATAATTTGCAAATACAAGATATCTCTGTTCTAAAATTAATTAATAATTTCTGTAAAAAAAACACTTTATCTCAATACATATTAAATTCAAAAATTCCTGCTAAAGTGCATCAAAAACTTATTCATTTAGGAATAAATTACATTGCCATACTAAATTACCATTCTAAAAGCATTTCCCTATTTTTGAAGCTGTAGCTTGGAAACAAAATAATACTTGCCAAAAAATAATATTTTCATTACAAAGCGAAAATAAAAAGCCCTACTAGTAAAATTAAATTTTAAAGTATCATCTTGAAATCAGTAAATGTAATTACCTTCTTAACTTCAGGGCATAAATTAACTTACATTTTTATTTGTATTTGCGCAAATCAAGTGTTTTCTCATTTAACATAATAATCATCAGGCTGATGAAAAATTAAAAAGTGCCAAAGACATAAAAATTTAGACGTTTAAGTACCACCAATTAATACAGATAATTAATGAATCTGATAAATTATGACCTGTGCGCATTATATTTTGCTATTTTTAAATGACTGTAACTACGTTTTCATTTTTCCTATAAAAAGTATTATAGAAGTAATTTTGAGAATCCAATTAGACATTACAAGTTAATGCAAGTATATTATTTGAGTTCTAGGACATAATCAAAAAACTGCACTTAACCAAGTCAATTTAGAATAATTTATGGAATGTAAAAATGGCGTCAACTACTACATTAATACTCCTCCTTTGTGATTGGGGGTTTAAGTCACCCAATCTGCCCATTCCTCACTGACTACTGCACTGGTTCTGTCTGGTTTATACTTAATAGATTACAATGTAAAGAATTAATGTACCAGCTGAGAATAGAACATCTCATGACTGATTAATCCGATGACTCTTTATTCATTATACTATTAGGACGATTTTATTTCTACAATATTTGAATGAAATAAATTTTTTCTCTTCAGGAATCTGTGATAGCGGTCTACAACTGTATTCACAGATTTGAAGAACGCACTACATAAAGACAGGAATACGAAAAAACAGTAAGTTTGCAGTATAGTAGTAATACAAAGTACTCAACTGGTCAACCCTTGGATCATGGTTTCCTCGATACTTTCAGCTCATTTGGATGAGCAGGTGATTGGATGATTGAAACTGGCAAAGGTCCGTTAAACATATATTTTAAAACTTTTAATGGAAGTTTTGAAATTTTTGCTTCTGACTAGCAACCATGTAGAAAATAATTTTAGTCTAACCCACATTTTCTTAAATTATAGATACTATATTGAAAAAACTTCTGGATCTTGCAGCGATTTCTTCCCTATAACAGGACATTTAATGCAGACTTAGTTATACAGGCCACGGGTTCGTTAGCAAAGCATCATCTCGGAACATTTACGAAAGATATGTGAAGGAAATTTCCTGGTTCAAAAGCACGAAACAAATCCACAGATTCTACTATCTGCCATACTATCTGCCATGAAAGCGCTATCTGAAATTTAACCTTTTCATGCATTTGGTATCAATTCCATAGAACATTAACTTCGACCATTATTATAAGTTTCAAACGCCTTATATATTAGCGTGTTTTCCTAGAATATAATTAATTTTTGAATTCAATGCTCTATATACTGGATGCCAGCTTCATCAAAAGAATTACTTCGTTGGCCACCACTACGCTTCGAAAAATTGTAGCAAATCACAAATAAGTTTTCTGCTACCAGCGCAGTCGAAATTTTCGTTCAAAAATATTCATCGGTAGTAATTACTGTGCATTTAAAATGTGTAAACTTTTTTATATTTAACTCGGCTTTTATACTTAATTTTTAACTTAGCGACTTCATTCGTATTTTGTCGAAATGCAAATGAACGCAACTATTATTTTATATAACAAAATTACAATCTTTTGATCTAATATCATAATTTGTCATTACAGCAATGCTTCAATCTAATATCCTAATTTGTCATTACCGTAATACTTCGATCTAATATCATAATTTGTCGCTTAAGTAAAAACAACTGTACTAGGGTCATAAGAAAAGGGAGAGTCCTTGGAATTGAGTCCTTGGTTCGAGAAGACACTATTATATTCATATATAAAAATTTCCTTGATTAATTTTGCATTCTTTCAATCTTGCATTCTTTTCTTGCTCTCTTCGCGGTTCCAACACAATCCGATCGATTGTGCATTATAATTTGTACTTTCCTTATATACATAATGTAAAGGAAAGTATTGTGACGGGGTCGAAAATTCGAATTCGAGTTTTCGACGGGAGAGCACGTTTCAAGTATCCCTGATCACGAATCAAACATTTTTGAAGTGATGTCCGTGTGTGTGTGTGTGTGTGTGTGTGTGTGTGTGTGTGTGTGTGTGTGTGTGTGTGTGTGTGTGTGTGTGTGTGCGCGCGCGCGTGTGTGTGTGTGTGTGTGTCAGTGAGACTGTGGAGACGATAACTGACTAACAAATGGACCTATTCGAGCGAAATTTTGTACAAAATTCACAATCCGTAAACGCTGGAAGCCTATTGTTTTATACGCAATCGAATGTTCAGAACCCCCCTAAATTTTCGAGTGAAATTTTGAAAAAATCGTCAAAAAATCAAAACCGCTAAGAAAGTTACGCAAATAGCCATTTCTTATGTAATTTTTCATTAGAAAACGATTGACATAAATTTTAGAACGCTAACATGAACTGTTCTCGAGATATTGCACATTTTTCAAAAAAATATCAAAAAGTTATATAAAATAAAAAAAAATATTTCCTATTGAGAAACATGTTCACTTTTCATATATAATACCATGCGATAAATTGGGTGACATCCTTCTCGTGGATCTAGCTCGTTCCATTCACGAAAAAAGATACTTTGAGTAATACTTTTGTATTTGAACGCCAATAGTCATTTATCTGCTGTAAGAATAACTTAAATCTCCGATCATAACGCTTGGCGAAATTTTAGCGACGAATTTGACGGAATGTCGCCAATTGGCGACATTTTTAATTGTTGCCAAATTAACAAAAATCTCGCCAAATTGATATAAATGACGCTAAATCAATGAAAATTACGACTAATTGAAGAAAATTAAATATCTTGGAAAGAATATAAGTATCTACTCTAAGAATAACATTTTTTTAACTGTAAAAGTAGTAAATTCATTGCATTATATAAGGAAAGTCATGTGTTGCCCTCATCAGATTTTTTAGATTGTATTCCAGTTGTAAAGTAGGGCAGATCAAAGTTGTTTCATGCGTTAATTTACCGAACGCTTCTTTCTTTTTGTTGCCAGAAGATACTCATAATCATGAATTCCTGTGATTGATTATCGCCAAAATAGTTATTTGTTGAACCAAGCTGATGAGTATAGCTGTCATTTGATTTTCAATGTCTTATAAAAAAAAATCATTTTCGAAACTGTAAAAAAATATTGGAAGTCTTACTGTATTTATTCTGTAATCTTTAAGGTACACATTGACGTATTACTTATCATAGTTCGTCACAGCTTATGCATTTATGCAGTTTTACAGTACGCTTTTGAATGCAGAATTACAACAAATTCAGATAAAATATTTGTAGTCTAAAAGAGTGATAAGGAGCGTGCTGTATCAGTTTACGAGGGCATAATTATTGCACGTTAAGTTGACCCCTGAGCATCTGAGCCTATCTCCAACGGCGGCTGCACAAATGAAAATAAACTGAAATAATAGCCGAATATGAATTCTTACGGATACTCTTGTGAAACTAAAGCTAGTGGAAGAAAACACCATACAAGAACAGAAGAGAATAAAGAACCAAAGAAAGATGTAGGACAAATCACTCTCACAAAATCCAAGAAAGCACTGAAGCAAAAAAAAAAAAAGAAAAATTACACAAAGTGCTAAGTTTCCTTCCCGGCCGTCCAACTAGTTACTCTAAGTCCTCTGGACGAGTCGGACGGTCTGGGTCTTCTACAAAGTGCTAAGTATGAAGAAGATGATAATGATCTGCCCAATTACTGTCTAATCTTATTCCAATATCCGTTCAAAAAAACTATGGATCATGTGCAAATAATGTAAGGGTTGGGCTCAGAAAATTTGAATTTCAGGTAGA
The DNA here is from genome assembly GCA_951213105.1 of Amaurobius ferox. Taxonomy (NCBI): domain Eukaryota; kingdom Metazoa; phylum Arthropoda; class Arachnida; order Araneae; family Amaurobiidae; genus Amaurobius; species Amaurobius ferox. The sequence continues at coordinate 94,783,776 of OX578134.1, forward strand.
AAACAGCTCTATGTGTGCCATACCTGTGACACTGGGATAATAGATATCTGATTAATATAAATTTAGTAAGGGTACATGACTTTGAAGACGCTAATTGAATTGCACTTTTCCGCTCTTTAAATGGAATTTTTTTCTTCATATTGTACATAGATATTTTTATTGATAATTTTTATCATTAAAAATTACTTACAATACAAAAATAAAATCTAGTAAGAAAATTAAAATACATTAAAATTTATAAAACAATTAAAATACATAAAAAATTCTATATATTTAAATATAAATGTCCTGAAAAACATACTTTAAATTCCAAATGTCTTCAAAACTACTATTAATTTTACCTTCAAAATCATAAGGACAAAAATAAGTATTTAAAAATTCATCTCCTTAAGTTTGAGTTGCAAAATATGTTTTTTTGGAAAATTTATATATTATATCGAAGAAAATAACTCAGTACCTGTGCCAACAGATATAAATATAAAAAGTTCTGTCTGAAAATAAGAAAATACAATTACTTTCATATCTCCAGGGTTCAAATTTAATTTAATTTTTATTTTCTAAAGCCAATCTTTATTCGTTACCTTGAAGAGCAATTAACACGTCGATAAATAAACATGAAGGAGCCACTAAATAAAAAGTCTCAAAGATACCCAATTAAATTTGTCAATAATAGTTAATTACCGGATCTTATAACTAATGAAATTATACTTTTAGCTTCGTTTTTATTGTCATAATTAAGTATTTAAAAATGTATCTATTAAACTATTATGAACAATTCTGCTTTAAATGTCTTATTTAAAATGAAATTATTAAGAATTACAATTGATCCAAAACAAAGCTCTCACCTGTTTTTATGTAGCTAAAATAACGTTGCTTGTGACAACAATGTTTATTAAATAATGCAGGCTAAAATGTAGTTATGAATAGCGTATTACGGTGGTTGTTTGCTTGGTTTAGGTTGGTTTTATATGTATAACATGGAAGAGTAATTTGTTAAAGTTAATTGAAGAATAGTTGAAGAATTAAAACCCACATGTTGATCACAGTAGACAACTTAGCCATTTTGTGGCTATATTTAGCATACATTTTATGGTCAGATTTGGTTAAAATAACATTGAGTAGTTATGGTTATATTAGTTAAAATAACGTTGATTGTGACAACAATATTTATTAAACAATGAAAGCTTGAGTGCAATTATGGATAGCTTATTCCGGTGGTTGTTTGCTTGGTTTTGAAAATAATGTCGATGTATTCTAAAATTTTATATGTGTAACATGAAATAGTAATTTGTAAATGTTAATTGAAGAATCGTTAAAGAATTAATCCCACATGCTGATCACAGTAGACAACTTAGCTATTTTATGGCTATATTTAGCATCATGGTCAGGTTTAGGAACTTTTCGCTTTAAAAAGTGGTTAAATCTAGACATAAAAGAGTAGGTTTGCAGCATATTTATATATGCCATCCATGAATTATAATAAATATAGTCACGTTTCCTATGACAATAACTTACGTATATATACAAGAGCTGATATATACAAGAACTTACTTATTCTTTGACATATATGCAAGCAATTGAGTAAATTGAATATGAAATTTATATATAACTAGAATTAATTACCAGACGGTGCACGTGTACTAAATTAGCGGCCATTGCGCAAATAATAGATACAGGTAACACCCCTTGATTGCCAAATGGCTTATTTTGAACCAAAATCCTTCCCACTTATTGATTTAATATAAATCCTTTAGTTCTAACGCATGTGTAGTCATTAGCAGCAATTTGCCAAGCATGCGCAATAACATCCACTGCTCGCCATAACAACACCCAGTTTGTGATCTCTGCCGCCAACCGGAGGAAGAAAGAAATCGCAAGATGAATACAAAAATTGGTATCACGTCTGCATTCAATAAATAAAATCAAGGACACAGCGTCTTTGAAACGAAAGGTCTTTTATTTAAAACATCCTAAAAGACGTACAAAACATATATTAAAAATGCTTTTAATTTTAGTTTTAATCTATGTTTTGTACATCTTTTAGGTTGTTTTAAATAAAAGACCTGTCCTATTAAAGACGCTTTGTCCTTGATTTTATTTATGTAAATTGTATTTATGCCAGTGATCCAAACTTCTAGACAAATAAAATAAAATTAGAAGGGGAATACATAAAAGTAGATTAGCCATTTAACGCTGTAGATTAGCCATTTAATGGCTTCCAGACGATTTCAGAAAAATAAGTCTCTCAAAACGCATACTTTAGTCATCGAAAATATATTTTAATAGCTATGATCTCAAATTCTAGCTTAAAATGATAATAACAGCTATGAGCCGCATATCAAAAGGAATAATGTATTGAAACCTCATTTTTATGCCAAAGAAGGAAATTCTTTAAATTAAAATCGATTGATCAAACACAACGTTTAGAAGTTAACGAAGAGAGCTGTACAGTTAAAAGAATCCATACGTAATTCTTTTACTTACATATTTCCAACGTTGCAAGCAACAAGGAATATAGCCTCAGTAATTTTAGATAATTTGGGAAATAATTTTATAAATACTCGCAAACTTGGCTGCCATCAGATGTGATGGAGAAAATGTCAACACAGGTTCTAAAGGTGACGATATTAGACTGATTAAACGTAACAAGTTGACTGCCAACTACGACATAACTCATAGTTGGCACGCTGCCAATGGATTGTCATCACGTATGAGTTATCTTGTACCTGGCAGATCAATATATACACTATATGGCCAAAAGTATCCGAACATCTACCGTTGTCGAATCAGGGGGACATGTTGCACATATAGAACGTCAGGCCATCTTTTGCATCAATCACAACCTTCACTCTTCTGGGGATGCTTTCCACCAGCTTTTGAAATATTTCAGCAGGAATTGTCTTCCAGTTGGCGATTAAAGCTGCAGTGAGTCCCACTACGGAAGATGGACGATTTGGCCTGACGCGTATTCTGTATTCCAATTCATTCCAGAGGTGTGCAATATGATTCAGAATGGGACTCTGTGAAGGCCAGTCTAATTTTTCAACACCAATCTCTACAAACCACGTCCGCACAGCCTTCGCTGTATGGACAGAACAGTTATCCTGTTGATACAGAAATGGTCCTTACCCGAACTGTTGTCAGAGAGTTGAAAGTGCAAAGTTGTCAAGAATGTCAACATGTATCGCAGAGTTCATGTTTTCCACCACAGGAACTAAGAGCCCCAGGCCGAACCTCGAAAAACAGCCCCAAACCATGCCGCCACCTCCGCCACCAAACATTACAGTTGGCATAATACACTCAGGCAGGAAGAGTTCGCCTGGCATCAGCCAAACTTAGACTTGTCCATCGAACTGCCAGAAAGTGTAGTAAGATTCACCACTCCAAAGTACTTGTTTCCACTGCTCCACAGTTCAATAGGGGTGTGATTTGCACCACTGCAACTGAGCTTTCGCATTGACCGTGCTAATGTTGGGCTTGTGAGTGGTTGCACGACCGTGGAAACCTATTTTTAGCTCCCGGTGAATAGTTCTGGTGCTACAGATGACGCCGGACGCATTTTGGAACTCACCAGCGACCTTTGCCACCAGCACCTTGCAATTCTTAAGCACCACCCTTTTCAGGTTTCGACGGCTGCGATCTGTGAGTTCCTGCGGCCTTCCATTTCATTTTCTTGCAGTTGTAGATCATATTTGTCCATTTTAAAATGGCATCATTTACAGTTGAGGCACATGCACCAATGCCAAAATGGTCCGAACCGTCTTGTTGCAAGGAATCTTTGCTACGGATGGCATCCAATTATCGTGCCATGTACAAACTCACTTAGCTCTGCTAACTTACCCATTGTCTTTCTAACGCACGTTTATGACCGCCCGAGGCTATGGTGCTCACTTTTATCTAGTTCTATGACGTATATAGCCACATCCACTTCTCCAGAGGAGTGTCTGGATACTTTTAGAAATATAGTGTATAACGCACACTATGGCCATTCTCGTAGAAAATACGTGCTAACTAAATGTATAGCCTTCAGGTCCATTAAAAGCCTCAATGGCGGCAGGATATCGAATAGTGTTTTTTCTTCGATAAACGAGTCACATCAGTATCAAAATTAGTCACAAAAAGTATCAAAATTTGTTACAAAAGTATCTAAAATTCAGAATTCCATCATTTTCCTATTAATACGTAACGTGACTTCCATGATAGGACTTATCGAACCCCACGTGGCAGTCAACGTATTAAACTTCGCACGTCTTTGTCTTTGCACAGTTATCTACTCCATTCTCATGAACTCCATTTGCGCCATCACAATGTAATTTTTGGATGGCTACACATTTCGTCCGATTTTATAGAGGACCTATTGGTGATCTTGAAACATTGCCATTTGTGAATTTTAAGTTCATTCCTATAGGTGTATCATTCACATGCATTTCATATCTAAGTTTCGAACACTATTGTTTGCTTAGGATGTGCTTATACGTCTTAAATACATCTGCTAGCATAATAATAGCCAGAGGAAGTTGAGTCCAGTCAGTTAAATGTTTCGAGTAAAAATAATTCCATCATATAAAGATGGAATAAAAAGCTTACAGAATATTATTTATGATACAATATATCTGCATAATGTTTTCAAGCCATTTGAAAGAAAACAATCTCTCAAAACGTTAGTATTAAATAGATCACGGAATAGGTATACCTTTAGATTTTAATGTTTACATAAAAATATTAGTTATGTGAAGAACTTTGGGTAATTTAACACCCAAAGACACACTGATCCTATGAGAATATTACCACACCTAAATTAATCTTTGAAGCCAAAGTTGTTGGCATGGTAACTTGAATAAATGGCTGTTAATAAAGTGCCCTTTGAATACAGAATTTCTTCCTGCCATCCCAAAATTGTTGAGTTCAGCGAAACATCAAGATTAACTCCGAGATTACTTTTAAATGTGTATGATGAAAGAGGTAGATACATTCGTGTCAAACTGAATCAAATAAATATTTCTACATATGAAACGCAAATAATACATATTATTGAAGACAACACAAACAAAAATTGAAAAGCGAAAAAATGTAAATAATTTTGCAAATGTCGATGTAATATCATCTTCATGTAGTTACGTAAGACGGTATTATTATTTAATTCAAAAGTTTTATAATTATTATAAATTTGATGAACTTGTAAAATAATTATGACGATAGGATAACTAAATTTGAATTATAAGTTTATTCATTATAAGGCTCGTATAGCAATTTCTTTCACACAGTTACCTTACACCTTTCTGGTAGGTCGGACGGTCTGGGTTTCAACAACAACAATCCAAAACCTTAAATAAAATCATGGATTTTTTGCAATTTATCACTTCAATTACATTTTAACAGAATTATCTTAAAATTTCAGTCTCATGGGGTGAGGCTAAACATTTTACGACATGAATAGAGCATTTTTGAAATATTGAATATATTTTCTTGTAAATAATATAAAAATACTCTTGAAACCCTGCACAATAAGGAACTTCATAGATTGCATGAGTTTGGATACGTACATAATGTTTGAAGAGACCTTTAACATTTAGCAGATCTTTTTTCAGGGGAAAATGTGGGTTTTCGGCCGTAAATCCACCGTTTTAGAAATATTTTTAATTTTATTAATTCTCAGTTTAAAAATTGTATACCTTACGTACAAAATCCCTATTTGCAAAGAGAATTACATATTTGCAAAATCATTACAAATACTAACAGATTTAAAGGCATTTTTCAATTCAGTTAGTCAGCGGTTCTTATCTGTGTGTCGCGACCCTCAAGGGGGACACGAAATATTTTATGTTGGGGGGGCTGGGCGTGGAAGGTATATGCTTGCTTGGAAAGCACATATAATATTGCTTTTTATGACTGTTTTGGTAGGGTTTTTAAAAGGGGGGCGGGGATGAAATCGATATGGAAAGGGGGGGGGGTAATACAAAGCATTTGAGGAACACTGCAGCAAGTATTCAAAACTGAAAACATCACTCAGTAAAGCAAATGTGAGTGCCAGTTAATGTATTACTATATCTTCTCTATTGCACTTTGTCAGTGACTTTACTCGGATGTCATGTTTCAAATTTCTTGCTTTGAGGAAACTGTAGAATACTTTTCGCTTGAAGGAAACTGTAGAATATACTAACAATAAATAAAATTTTATAAAAAGTTTTAAGAACCGAAAATAATCAATGTTCTTTTTTTGTTTTTTGTATTACCAATAAATAAAGCCCTCATAGACCACGCCCACATCCTTTTTTCTTAGAAAAAAAGCACTGAGATAATAGAATATTTCTTATTTGTCATCTTATTGTTATTATGGAGAAATTTAATATTTCCGTTCCTAGCATACGCTTCTCAAGGGACTTACATTTTTTAAATATAAATTTCCAATTACAACAAGACATTTATAACAAAAATGTACTTTTTATGCTCTTTATTTTGTTAAAGGCAGGGGCATACCACTGCAGAAAGGTATAACATATTTTCAACAATAGGATCTGACGCCTAATGAATACTTTCCCATAAAGCAGTAGAGTTTTTAAATTACTTAACTTTTAAATGTGTATCGTGAAATGCATATATTCGCAAGTATGAGTTTGAAATTAGCCGGCATTCACAAGCAATTCCTTTGCAATGCACAAAGTTTGGGCGGAAATATGATTAGTAAATTCCAATATATATTTTTTAACTTTTGCATCCATATCTTGAATGCTTTCTTGAATCACGCATGGATATAAATATAAATTACCGATTCTTATCAAAAATGTTTATGTACAATATTCTAGAAAGTGATTCATGGTTGTTAAGATAACTTTACATTTTACGCACAAACTTATGGCTGTATATATATATATATATATATATATATATATATAAATAAAAATTGAAGGATTTTAATCGAAAATTATGCATAAACTACAGTATGTACAAAAAAACCCATCTCTAGCATATCTGTTACAAATGAGTAACTATAGGCCAAGACTAAGGATAAGGATAGAAGGTAACTTATCACTACAATGGAAAGGGGGATGAGAAGAATAATAGGATTCAAAAATCACATTTAAAGTATATAAAGGTAAATAAAAATAAAACTCGGCAATATGAGAATAGGCAATAATAAACAGCTCAGGAGATAAGAGATTAAGAATAGAGAACAAGCAATTGAAACTACACAAAAAATGGCGGTTAGTTCGAAATTGCATTCTCATCAGGACAGTCATACAATTCGAATTAAAACCGATATAATAGCCAGTTTCTGACAATGGCGATAGTATTTAACTATAAACACCATTGGAACTGTCTACTGGCTAGTGGAAAAAGAAAATAAATCAATTGAATTATATAATTCTGAAAAACAATACCTCCTCGAACAGAAATGGGAAAACACTAGCATAGCACACCCACACGTGTAAGATAAACTAGTGACTGAGCATTTCACCTCACTTCGTCAATTCAAGTGGGCACTGGAATGAATACAATTGAACGATTCATAATATGTATGGAGACTTTCAAAAATAGTAATCAGTATAGGACTCAGGACAAGAGGAAAATAGTCATTCGAAAATAGTAAACAGTATTAGACTCAGGCCAAGTGGTAAGTGAGGTAATAAGAAAGGGTGAATTTTCAAAAAAGAGTTAACCAGTCAAAGTGAAATAATGCATGTGTAAAAATATTACGTGGTATATTTGAAATTATTAATAATATTATTTACAAATACTTCCGGATATTGGTAATTTTGACAAATGCGTTTAAGTTTATTGATGTGTAGAAAGTGAAACTGAGGATCAGAAAGTCGATGTATACGAAATAGCTGGTTTAAAATGATGTTTCTAAACAATTGAATAGAATTACAAGATTGATATGATAGCAGCTTTATGATAGAGAAGTTGTAAGAATCTTTTTTATCATATATATTGGTGATAACATGATTGTTGAGGGTATCTAATTTTATGTCTAAAAAATTAACAGATTGACTAACGCAAGGCTCATTAGGAATTAATTCTAGGTTAGACGGGTAAAAATCAATATTAATGGTATAGGAATCATCAATGATAATACAAATTAAGTCGTCAACATATCTATATATAATATATGAATTAGAGTTAAAATGACATTCATGATAATAAAGATATAAGTTAGCGAGTATACTACTACTACAGCCACCTTGTGGTACACCAGATGTTTGTAAATAAATGTTATTACCTTGGATAATATAATTGTTGTATAACACAAAGTGCAAGAGCATAGGAAAATTTTTGACATTAAAAGCTACATGATTGGATGATATATAGTCATGATAAAGAGAGATAATAACTTTATGTAAATCTTTAATGACAATATTATTAAATAGGTCTTTAAAATCATAGGTTTGGAAACCAAGAATTTGTGGATACTTGCTAAGGTGATTAACTAAATCAAAACTATTGTTCAAAATGAAATATCCTGAATTCCTGAATTTAAGAGATTCATTAATTCGATTTAAACAGTTAAGCAAGTACTTACTAGCTGTAGTGGTAAAGGCATTATGTCCACAAGTGACTGTTCTAAAACTGAGAGGTGATTTGTGGAATTTAGGAACCAAAGTAACGTAAGGAAATTTAAAATACTTACATTTAATATTTAATTGTGTATATAATTTTAGCATTTTAGTTTTGATGTGGATAGACTGATTATTAATGGGTTTAAAAATTTGATTATTTTTTAAATAATTCTGTAACAGAGATACATAATATTTTTTACAAATGATGGCATAATTATTAGAAGCTTTATCTACATAAGTTATGACAAAATGTTGTTGTAGTTCTTTGATAGCAGAAAGGAGTTGTTTATAAGGATACCTAGGCTTCGTTAATTTAATGTTTATAATAAAATTTTTAAGTAGATATAAGGTAGTATACTTCCATAGATTGAATGCTTCAATAGGAATAGAATGTGAACAAGCAAGTTGATATATGAATTTATCAAAATCAAATGCAAATGGCCATGCACTTGACTCTCATCACTCGCCTATGAATCGGCTAGAACGTGAACCATTTAGCCGTCCTAGGACGTTGCCCCAGGCGCACCAGAGGGAGGCGGAACACACGGCGCCCAACAACACATCATCCATGACTTACTATGGTTATATATAAATATTTATATTTTTTCCCTATATCTGCCTGGGATTTTATTCTCGGGATCTTAAAATTGAAAAATTTTCGGTCCCGGGATACCCTGGGACTCGGAATTTCATTATGCGTAATGTAAAGGAAGCCATAGTTTATGCTTTTACATTTTGATTTATTTTTTTTTATTACTTAAGCGATATCACTCTAAAATTTCCTTATGATAAAAATACAGTTTAAAAAAATATATATTTGCCATAAAAATGCAAGGCAAAATTGAGTCAGTTTACATTGAATGCACATGCATAGCTTGACATGTATACTTCAAAATGTAAAACGTCTTATTGAAAAAATAGCAATAAGCGGATAAGTATATAGTTGAATCCCCCTCGCCCTCCCCCAAAAATTGATATGAAAGAGTTGGTTCGTAATTGTTATTGTAGACAATATACTTAAAATATATTTCAATGTGACCATGAAAAAGCTTTAATTTCTAAAATGGCGTTCTGCCGGAAGATGGAAATAGATATATTAAAATGGATGTACGTCAAACACATATCAATATAAGACAGTGGGTTTAGTGTATAACCAACCCTCCCTATGTTTTATGACTTCAGGATTCAGATGGAATCACGTACATTAGTCTGAATTATTTATTCATTATCAATTATTCTTTAATTCTAAATTTAAGAGAAATATTGACAATAAATGATTGACAGATTATTAAATCGTTGATAAATTAATAATTGTAAACAAAAGTATTGATATTATATTAATAACAAATATGAATTATTAATAAATATAGTCAGCAAAGTCATCAGCTGATTTAGAAGCCATATATTACAACCAGTATTGTCATTCTAATTTAATAAAGACCGGTGGTCCCAGGACCGGTTTCCCGACTTGCCCCCCCCCCCCTCTGATTTTTTTACCAGCTTTACTTTTAATTGTGAATTATTTTGTGTTATAAATTTTTTATGATTATGATATAACATTTTTAAAATTCCTGATTTTTATATTTTTTGTCTCATTGTAACTAATCCTTCCCCAGTAACTGAATTTGGAAAAGTCAAAATCTGACAATTCACAAGCCAACTAAAACATTAAAAATGTTAATCTTACAGTTTACGATCCAACTGAAAAAAAGAAAAATCACCTTACCCACACACATCTAAAATGTTCTGGCTAAGACTTTGTGTTCGGTGGAACCTCAGGGGTCGTTCTTGTATTTTATTTTATTTTAATAAGTGTAGGAAATATCAGATTTACAAACGATTTCGATAGATAGTCGGTTCACATATCATGCATATTTAATTTGAAAATAAACAAACGTTTTTGCAGGTTGAATATATTTGAAGTAAAAAGTTAAGATAAAGAACATAATACAAAAGAAACAAGGCAGTGTCGAAACTATCAATAACGGAATTTATTAGGGGCAAAATTTTTGCCATACTATTGTTTTTACCAAACATTTCTATCGAAGCATATTTTAAGAATCTGCTGTAGATAGAGTTGTCACACAGTAAAGGGGCGCACACAGGAAAATTAGTGTGTGACGGAAATAAACAATTCTATTTATGTGCACCAGAATGTGTATCCAAGGACAGGAGGGCGGAAAGGAGTTATGAAATTAAGCCCCCTTCCAAGGATCACACAAACAGAAAGAAATTTGATATTAAGTACGTTTACTTACATTAGCGTTGTGTTTTTCAATAACCTCAGTTCCGGCTGCCCAGGCTTACAAAATGCAAACTGGACACACAGGCACACAGCAAAGTAACACAAAGATCAGATTGGGAAAGCATGAGACAAAATAATCATAAAAACAATTTTTATTTTAAATATATATATTTACGAAAATATAATTATTATTAACGTTTTTGGGAAGAACAGAAAAATGTCGTGTTTCACACTCGTAAACTCATAAATCACTATGACAGAGTTTATGATGACTGATATTTTCAGCATCAGATTTCGGATGGTAAAGGGGTATTTCAACTGCTAATCTTTTTACCCATTTCATTTCAAAAACTGTTTCCACGTCCCGTTCCTTATTCACTTCCAGTATTAATATTTTCAGTGAGACATCTAGTTCGCTGGATTGACTATAGATAGGGCTCAGATAATGACGAAATGGATTCAACACCAAATTCCAGAGGGGATAGGGGGTTTCGTTGAGAATTCCAACTTCGTTCTGGAGTTTTTCACCTCCGATTCAAAAAATTACATTTTTCTTACAACGTCTTTTTTTTTTCTGGATCAACTATAGATTGAGCTTACTTGACTGATACAAATACAACATCAAATTCTTGAATCGGTGGAGGGATTCCTTTAAGACTTCAACCCTTAAATTAATTTAAATATTCAAAACTATTAAACTCATTCGAATTTTTAAAATATCTCGCCGAGACGTATCGCCCTATGAATCCTATGTATAGAATTTCAAAAAAACTTTTACCAAATGATTAGTTGAACCTAAATATGTTCAACAAGCAGTTCGGCCAAATCAATGCAAACCCGCTGAATGACACCGCTGATTACAGCTCAAATGGTAAAATGTTTACATTTATATATAGTTAGTCAATATTCATCGTCTTCAGCCAACTCTTCTGGAAATAACTCGCTATGTGGATTGTCACACTGTGCAACTTGATATAGTTCCCAAGCTATAGTACAAAATAGTCCATATATTATATAATAATAGCTAAGTGTCTTGCAATACTAAGTGGAGCACTAAAAATTGCAGTAAGTGAATGACTTTCAGGAGACTGTTTGGTGATGTATTCTTTGTTGACACAAGGAGGGCGAACCTGCATCCTTTAGGTTCCACCTATCAGGCTCATGTCATTCATACCATTTTCATGCCATTCATACCATTCATGTCATTAATACCATTTTCACTTCGCATCCACCTGGCAGTACGCTCTGCAATAGTGAAGTTTAGTACGAGATTCAATAGGGACCAGATACTCCAGCGTCACAAACGAATTTGCAGAAATAACTTTCTTGCTGAACGAATCATATCGCATTTCTGAAAGAGGATATGTACACATCCCACCAAAGAGAATAACCATTATTTGGCAATCAAGGTTATCGATTAGCCCTATGGCCCACTTGCAGAGGTGAATGCTTCTTTTTTGTAAATACTTATGAAAAACAATTTTCTTCCCAATTGGTTTCCTTTCGATGTTTGATATCATACACTTTAGGAACGTCATCAGCTTTGGACTTCTCTAATCTGAACTAAAGTACTTTATTATTCGGTTGTGCATATCAGAAAATATATTGGAATATTCGCCAATAAGGAAATGATGCCTTAACAGCAGCCCTCACTATATTCACGCCAGCATCTACCTGTGCTATGAACGAGTACAATGCCTTTTTCTGAGTTTATCACTTTGCGGTTTTGATTAATCTCTGCTTATTGATATCTCTTGACAGGAGCTCATAATTCTTGGTTGATAATTATGTATGTGCACTGAAGTTGACAATTAGATAAGTACTGTGTCCTCTTCTCAGATGTCCTTCAGAAAGGTCCCTTCAGCATGGTCATCAAATACAACAGTTATATATGAGTCATAATGCAGGATAATGAAATCAGCATAAGATGGTGGTGTTTCTCAATAGCATTTTCCACACCTCTTTGGTAGTCGGTGGAGTAACAAACCTCTATCAAGGACGTTGCACTCACCATTTGGAATAGAATCAAGTGTGCCAACCTATGCATGTTCACAGAGTGCTTGAGCTAACTGTGGTTTATCATCCTATCAGAATGCATCTAGACTTTACAAGAGGACACGGTGGAAAGGGCTTCAATTCGCCCAAAGACGTACAGGGTGTCCCAAAAATGACTGACACATTTGAAAAATGCATTAAAATAAACATAAGCCGATAGAAATGTAGCATTTGCTGCATTGTACTTGGGAAACCAGGGAATTTTATTCAAAATTTGTTACAAAGACCACCAACAGATGACACTCCGTTTGTGTGAGAGCTGCAGGGAAACGCACACTGTCAGATCGCCAATTCTGTACTTTGCTCAGGATTCTGCTAGCGTGTGCTTCTCAAAGATTTCAAGTTGCTGTTGGTTTATTCGTTGAAAATGGTTCATTCGTTAGAACAGCGGGTATTTCTTGTTTTGGAGTTTCACGGCCTAGACCACAGTTTTGTTGAAACGAGGCGCAGTTTTCAAAGGAAATTTAATGTCAAAGAAGGACTGTCAATCGTGCAATAAAAATTCTGTTCGAAAAATTTGAACGAACTGGGAATGTCAATGATGACCGTGCTGGAAATGTCGGCCGCCCAAGTTCGACAATGACAAAAACGAATGCTGAAGTCGTTGAGCAGATGATCCAACAACGGATCCGATTTCCGTTCGCCATGTTGCATCTGCGGCTGGACTACGACGAACGTCCACGCACAGTATCATGCGCCACAGCTTTCACTTGTTCCCTTACAAGATCCAGACTCGCCAACCCCTGGGTGCTGGTGCCATTAATGCTCGCAAAACGTTCGCGAAGGCTATGCTGCAGCAGCTGGATGCCGGCGAAATCGATGTTGGAAACATTTGGTTCTCCGACGAGGCATATTTTTACCTCGACGGCTTTGTCAACAAGCAGAACCGGCGCATTTAGGAAACAGAAAATGCTCATGCTGCCGTTCCTTCATCCCGCAAAAGTCATGGTTTGTCCGCCATTTCCTCCAAAGGACTCATTGGCCCATTTTTAACACTTTACAACAAAGTTGAAAAGTGTTTATGACTTTGTTCATTCTGTCTGTCTGTCTGTCTGTCTGTCTGTCCGTTAGCACGATAACTGCCGTAAAAATGAGTTTATCAAAATGAAATTTTAGTATGTTGTTCAGACGGTCTGTAGGACCTATGGGAATATAAATAAATAATATCACCCAATTAGTTTTTTATTGAATCCGGGTTGAAAAAATGAAATACATTGAACCCTATGGGACCTAATTTTTCAAACATTTTTTAAGTAAATTTAAAATTCACGAATTGCTTCGAAATTTTTAGGAAATATTCACATTATCCCATAGAATATATAAAAAAAAATTCAGTAAAATATGTTAAGTAGTTTTTTAATTAAAAAAATTATTTAATATAGGGAAAAAAACAAATTCAATTAAATTCTGACTTTGGGATATCTTCCAGAAAGAAAAGAGAGAGATATTATATAATAAATATCTCTCCATTTGTTTAAACGTTTTGCATATGGGAGTGGCTTCATATTTTAAAATAAATTTGGTAGATAACAATTTTTCATTTTTTTTTAAATTTTATATAACTCTTCATGATAAATTTAATCGATGGCATTTTAAATGCACTTTCCTACGTCCTAGAGAGTTAAAATTTGGTACACAGCCTAAATTTGTTGAACATTTTATTCGAGAAAAATTTGATGGATCTTTAAATATAGATCATACATTTTTTTCGAAATGGCCTGAAAATAATCCCCGTTCACTTCTATAAATCATTGGTGTAATATTGTTAAAAATTCTGATGTGGACAGCACATGTCTTTCCCTGCAGACTCATATTCGTTCTCTTTATTTATTCAATGATAATTTGAGTTTATCTGCACAACATAAGTATTTTAAATGACATTGAATTTACACGTTAAACTGAAATTTGGTTCTCATTTGATAGCTGGACTTATTGTCAAAGGTGGCGTAGCGAAAACGCGAAAAAACTAGAATATCTCAAGAACGGCTAGTCCTAGAGTAATGGGGTTAGTCTTATTCTTTTTGTTGTCAAAAATCACATATAAAATAGGAATTTAATTGATATAATTGAGCACACGTAGTCTTTTATTTTTATATATAACGATTTTTGCTGGCCATTTCGCAAAAATAGCCCGTTCCTTTTTCCCGAATCGTAGTAGAATAACCTACAAATGATTTATATACAAAATTTTGTTAAATTTGGTATATAAATCACTTGTAGGTTATTGAAATATTATACTCCAAATTTTGTTAAATTTGGTTCATTAGTTTTTAGCTAGAGTGGATAAAGGCAATTTCTGCGGCCATTTCGCAAAGAAGGCAGATTCTTTTATTACGAATCGTACTATAATCTAATGAACATCAGGATTTCCCACAAAAAACATACCTACCAAATTGTATGAAATTCGGTCCATTAGTTTTTCAATTAGAGTGGATGTAATATCCACACAGACACACAGAAACATACACAGATACACCCTTACACACACAGACGTCTTCCTAAAAGAAGTTTTTTCGTGTTCTAGAAGTCCCAAAACGTGTAGATACTTTGAAAATTCGAGTTCCGATCTTCGGCACGATTCCAATACTTTGAGTACATACACATACACATATATATTATCTGTGTATTATCTGTGTATCTAAATTCCGTGCCTATGCAATTACAATAGTTGTGATTTTAAATGATCCCTAAACTTTTATTATTTCTTCAAGGAAGCCTAATTTTAACATATGCAGAATGCAAATATCTCAAGCGATTGTAAGATGAATTACATAAGAATTGCTGAATTTTTTTCACACAAAATTATTTAGCTCTGGAGTCTGGAATACAAGTTATATGAATGAAATATTCATTGATTTTGCATAAAGAATCAGATGATTTATATTTCGATACAGTTTTAAATATTTAAGTATAATAAATTACTGTAGTACTGTGATAATGTAAAAGATATTACCACTGAATGAATCACATTTTAGAAATTTTTAAATGAAATTACATTTCAGTTGGAAAGTGTTTCATAATCAATGCTTATGCATGATTGATCTTTCTTGTTATCCTTTCTGTTTGGATAAACCACGGAGTTGGAGAGTAGAACTCCTATAAAAAAAAGTTCCGTTTTTCATTAATATCTCGACAACTCCTGGTCTTAGAAACTCGAAACTTGGGCAAAATTTATGGGGGGCTATTTCAAGGCCACCCAAAAAATTCCTTAAATTCGGTTCAGCCGTTCTCTCGTGATGATGAGACAAACGAAAGTTTCGTTTTTTACTAATATCTCGAGAACCACTGGTCGTAGAAATTCCAACCATGGACTAAATTTTAAGTGGGGCTATTTCTAGGCTACCCACAAAATTTCATCAAATTCGGTTCAGCCGTTCTCGCGTGATGGTGTGACAAACAGACAGACAGACAGACAGACAGACAGTTTTCATTTTTATTTATATAGATTTTGTTAAAGACCATGGAGCTACAAAAAATTAAACTCTATGCTTAAAACTTCATCGAAAAAAATCGTCCTTCTCTTTATGAAATCAATTAATATTTCATTCATAGCAGCCATGCAGACTCCATGGACTAAATTATTTTGTGTTAAAAAAATACAGGAATTCTAATACAACTCATTCTATATATTTTGCTGTTTACATTTTACATAGGTGAAAAATAGGCTTAGTTGTAGAAATAATCGAATTTAGATGAGCATTTAAACTCCAATATATTGTCATCAATCAAACATCAATTTGAATATTACCTAAAATTTTCGAAGCAATTTATGAATTAAAATCCGCTTAAAAAATGTTTGAAAAATTAGGTGCCATAGGGCTCAATGTATTTCATTTTTTCGACCCGGGTTCAATCCAAAACTAATTGGATGATATTATTCATTTATATTCCCATAGGTTCTACAGACCGTCTGAACAACATACTAAAATTTCATTTTGATTAAGTCAATTTTACGGCAGTTATCGTGCTAACGGACAGACAGACAGACAGACAGACAGAATGAACAAAGTCATAAACACTTTTAAACTTTGTTGTAACGTGTTAAAAATGACACGTAATTGATGAATTTATTATTAAAATATTTAAATATATGGACTATATTTCTTATTGAGGATGCTATCCATATTGATAATTGCTAATTAAGAGTAGAGTAAAATATAAGTTAATTCGGTACGAAATAGTTTTAGATGTTGTCATCCGGATGCACAATTTACTGCATCAAATGTACAATTTAACGTTACAAATACTGTACAGTGGATTTTTCACCACTTTTTTACCGTTAAAGAAGTAAAGTCAGTACATTATATAAAGAAATTCATGTGCTGCCCACATCAGATTTTTTAACACTTTACAACAAAGTTGAAAAGTGTTTATGACTTTGTTCATTCTGTCTGTCTGTCTGTCTGTCTGTCCGTTATTAACACTTTACAACAAAGTTGAAAAGTGTTTATGACTTTGTTCATTCTGTCTGTCTGTCTGTCTGTCTGTCTGTCCGTTAGCACGATAACTGCCGTAAAAATGAGTTTATCAAAATGAAATTTTAGCATGTTGTTCAGACGGTCTGTAGGACCTATGGGAATATAAATAAATAATATCACCCAATTAGTGTTTTATTGAACCCGGGTTGAAAAAATGAAATACATTGAACCCTATGGGACCTAATTTTTCAAACATTTTTTAAGTAAATTTAAAATTCACGAATTGCTTCGAAATTTTTAGGAAATATTCACATTATCCCATAGAATATATAAAAAAAAATTCAGTAAAATATGTTAAGTAGTTTTTTAATTAAAAAAATTATTTTATATAGGGAAATAAACAAATTCAATTAAATTCTGACTTTGGGATATCTTTCAGAAAGAAAAGAGAGAGATATTATATAATAAATATCTCTCCATTTGTTTAAACGTTTTGCATATGGGAGTGGTTTCATACTTTAAAATAAATTTGGTAGATAACAATTTTTCATTTTTTTTAAATTTTATATAACTCTTCATGATAAATTTAATTGATGGCATTTTAAACGCACTTTCCTACGTCCTAGAGAGTTAAAATTTGGTACACAGCTTAAATTTGTTGAACATTTTATTCGACAAAAATTTGATGGATCTTTAAATATAGATCATACATTTTTTTCGAAATGGCCTGAAAATAATCCCCGTTCACTTCTATAAATCATTGGTGTAATATTGTTAAAAATTCTGATGTGGACAGCACATGTCTTTCTCTGCAGACTCATATTCGTTCTCTTTATTTATTCAATGATAATTTGAGTTTATCTGCACGACATAAGTATTTTAAATGACATTGAATTTACACGTTAAACTTAAATTTGGTTCTCATTTGATAGCTGGACTTATTGTCAAAGGTGGCGTAGCGAAAACGCGAAAAAACTAGAATATCTCAAGAACGGCTAGTCCTAGAGTAATGGGGTTAGTCTTATTCTTTTTAGTGTCAAAAATCACATATAAAATAGGAATTTAATTGATATAATTGAGCACACGTAGTCTTTTATTTTTATATATAACAATTTTTGCTGGCCATTTCGCAAAAATAGCCCGTTCCTTTTTCCCGAATCGTAGTAGAACAACCTACAAATGATTTATATACAAAATTTTGTTAAATTTGGTATATAAATCACTTGTAGGTTATTGAAATATTATACTCCAAATTTTGTTAAATTTGGTTCATTAGTTTTTAGCTAGAGTGGATAAAGGCAATTTCTGCGGCCATTTCGCAAAGAAGGCAGATTCTTTTATTACGAATCGTACTATAATCTAATGAACATCAGGATTTCCCACAAAAAACATACCTACCAAATTGTATGAAATTCGGTCCATTAGTTTTTCAATTAGAGTGGATGTAATATCCACACTGACACACAGAAACATACACAGATACACCCTTACACACACAGACGTCTTCCTAAAAGTAGTTTTTTCGTGTTCTAGAAGTCCCAAAACGTGTAGATCCTTTGAAAATTCGAGTTCCGATCTTCGGCACGATTCCAATATTTTGAGTACATACACATACACATATATATTATCTGTGTATCTAAATTTCGTGAGTATGCAATTACAATAGTTGTGATTTTAAATGATCCCTAAACTTTTATTATTTCTTCAAGGAAGCCTAATTTTAACATATGCAGAATGCAAATATCTCAAGCGATTGTAAGATGAATTACATAAGAATTGCTGAATTTTTTTCACACAAAATTATTTAGCTCTGGAGTCTGGAATACAAGTTATATGAATGAAATATTCATTGATTTTGCATAAAGAATCCGATGATTTATATTTCGATACAGTTTTAAATATTTAAGTATACTGTAGTACTGTGATAATGTAAAAGATATTACCACTGAATGAATCACATTTTAAGTTTTAAATGAAATTTCATTTCAGTTGGAAAGTGTTTCATAATCAATGCTTATGTATGATTGATCTTTCTTGTTCCATCATGAAACGGTTACTTCAGTACGATATCTAGGCATTCTGCATGGATTTGTGGCGATTCAAAATGCTTTGGAGGACGGTAGGAACATCTCGTGTTTCATGCAAGACGGTGCCAGGCCACATCGATCTGTGAGTGAACTGAAGTGGTCGATTTCCATAGCGAATATTTCGATGATCGTGTGATTACCTTTGAATACGCCACACATACAGGGCGTAGCATGGATTGGCCTCCCTATTCACCAGATTTGACGCCATGTGACATTTTTCTGTGGGGGCACTTGAAAGATCAGTTGTATCGCCAAAATCCACAAACGATTGCGGAAATGCAACAATACATCTCTGCTGCATCTGAAACCATTCCGGCTGAAATGTTTGCATAGATGGCTGCGAATTTTGTTCAAAGACTGCGCCATTTTGTTGCTGCAAATGGTGGTTATTTTGAAAACACCGTTTTGTAGTTTTTGCAACATGGTCATACCGCTTACTAGTTTTCCCATTCAGCAGCGCCATCTGTTGGTGACTTTTGTAACAAATTTTGAAAATTGGTTGCATAATATTCCCTGGTTTCCAAGTACAATGCAGCAAACGATACATTTCTATCGCCTTCTATTTTTTTAATGCATTTGTCAAATGTGTCAGTCACTTTTGGGACACCCTGTATTGAAAGACAAGTGTAGAATCAATGCTTCGATCAGGAGTAGCTGTTGCAGCTGACAAATCTTCTAAGTTATCATTATCTTTTCAACTGGATGTTGATGGCCATATAAACAGTCGGATTATTTTTTCTCATTATTTTACGTCCCACTCTCTCATGCTGATGCACATTTACGTATTCCTGAGTCACAACATCATTGGCAATGTTTTTTGAAGAAGCATCTGGCGAGAAAGAAGAGCATGCGACAGGTTTGGAACTGATCACTTCTAGATCAGTAAGGTTCATTTTTAACAGTTTACAACATAGTTGAAAAGTGTTTATGAATTTGTTCAGTCTGTTTGTCTGTCCGTTTGCACAATAACTGCCATAAAAATGACTTTATAAAAATGAAATTTTTGTATGTTGTTCAGACGGTCTTCGGGACCTATGGGAATATAAATGAATAATATCACCGAATTAGTTTTGGATTAAACGCGGGTTGAAGAAATGAAGTACATTGAACCCTATGAGACCTAATTTGTCAAATATTAAGCAAATTTAAAATTTACAAATTGTTTCGAAATTTTTAGGAAATATTCAAATTATTCCATGAAATATATTAAAAACAATTCAGCAAAATATGTACTGTAGTTTTTTAAATAAAAATAAAAATAATAATTACACCCATATTATATGAAGAGCTCACGTGGCCCACTTCAAAATAAAATGTGGCATCCTTCTATTTTCAAGGTGTCAAAATCGTGATTTTTAAAGTTCTTTTTAATTTATATTTATTGTTGCATCCGTCCTAACAGCGCTTTATTTTTGCGTAATTTCTGTACATCTAAATTCTGCGCCAACGCAATTACAATATTTTTTTAGTTTAAATGATCATCAAAATTTGATTATTTTTACAACGAAACCTAATTTTATCGCATGCAGAATGTCAACACATCAAGCTGTTAGATGAGTTGCTTGTTTTCAAATATAATAAATTATTGTCGTATTGTGATAATTTTAAAAATATCACCGCTGAATGTGTCGCATTTTAAAGATGGTTAACTAATATTGCATTGCAGTTGGAAAGTGTTTTATAGTCAATGCTTTATGCATGATTGATCCTTCTTGTCACCATTGCCTTCATTAAACCATTGTGACCGCTCTGATAGTAAATAAACTTAATCTGATTGCACAAGCTTATTTCAATATACAACTTTATATGCTAATAGAATAAGGATAATAAATATTTTAAACAATTGAATAATAAACTGAACTAAATAAATATCTATCGATATGCAACAACAGTAACGCTCTTTGAAGAGAAATGTATCCTTAACTAATATAAAAAACCAGTATAATCTTAACTAATAATCTTAACTATTAACAGTATATCCTTAACTAATATAATATAATATTCATTTTTGTTTTGAAAATTTAAATAACAAATATGTATTTCAAAATTCCCCTCTTTTTGTTGAAATGCGAATACCAAGAAAAAAAATACTAACTTATTTTATATCAACAAAAATACTTCATAATAGTTTCAATACCAGAATATAGCTCAAAACTTCTGTTTACAAAAACGAAAACAATTATTTTTATATCCTGAAGCGAAACATTTTATTTATTTTTTATCAGTTTCCTAAATTTTATTTTCTGATCTTGAAACGTAGCTATAACTTTAAAAAAATAATTAAACAATATATTTCTAAAATTTAAAAAATCATTCAGCATTTAATTATAAACCTGTTAAATAATGAGATCATTATCTAAGCTTTATTATTTTTTTGCCTTCCAAGAAATACATAGTAAATGCAAATGAATATTACTATAATGAAGTAAAAAATTTTACTCGTATTTTAATGAATTTACACATTTTAATCATCCCTGATTATACATAATCACCTCTGATTATTTATCCCTGATTATTTACCCAGATTATAATAATCCCAAATTATTTTTTTGATCATTTCTAATTATAATCATCCCTGATTATTTACCTTGTTCATAATCATCCCTAACTATTGTTTTGATCATCCCTGATATCCCGATTTGTTTTCATTAAGATTTTTATATTCGAGTGTGTGTGTGTTTCTGTCTGTCTGTGAGTCGATTAATCAATTATACAGAACAAATTGAACATATCAAATAAAATATTGTATAATTATTTCAATTGAAATAAACATTCAATTCGGATCAAAGGCCGGATGATTTTCAAGGAAATTGGAACCCTTTGTTTTAAATACAAATGAAAATTAAATTGTTAAAAATGATTAAAAAATTAGCAGGTTTGTTTTTAATATTTAGCAACAAACGATATCAAAGTTAACATGTTAGATACGTACGTTAACATGTTCTTGAGATATTGATCAAAACCAGAGAGAGAAGATCTTTAAAAAGAATATGTTCACTATCAGTAGATAACAGACGGCATTGCAAGTACTTTTAGATAATAATGAATGTACATTACTATTAAATGTTATTTAGAACAGTTAAAAAAATATTATACATTATAGTTTAACAAAGCGAGAGTATCCCAGGAAAATAATCAACTGCATAATCCTTAGAATTTATTATATTCGTTACTAGAATGAATTATCCCTCTTTGCCAGAGTCCTAAATAAGCGCCCACTAAATTCAAATACAGATAACACCACACAATTTCCAAAACCCATGTTTTAAGTCAAAATACTCCTTTCGCTTCATTCTAAAACCTCTAGTAACGACGTATGCGCAGTCGCACGCCGTTATTTATCACGCAAGCGCTTCTTCTCCCCATAGCAACGCTCGGTAAACGAAGAAAGAGCAGTATCGAAAATTTCGATTCTTATGCTTTGGTAGATAATAAACAAAAAATCAGAATATTGACTATTATATTTGCCAAGCCATTCATAATTTTGACAAATTAGAAAGCTGTACAAATCATTCCATTTCAGATGCGGCGAGAAAATAAAATGAAAAAAATGCATATTTCGATTTAAATTAAAATAATTAAATAAATATTGAAAGAATTTTCCTACGATGCCAGTTCAAAAATCGTTGGAAATAATGTTTTTCGATCTTTCGTGTAATGTTAAGATAGGAACTCCGTGGTAATATTTTCGTTGACTATTGAGCCAATTTGTGTGAAATTCGTTCATAATCAATCACTCGCATTCAACATAAAATACAAAGGAAATTAATTCTAATAAAAAATAATTAATTCTAATAAAATGATTCTGTATTAACTCTAATAAAATAAATGTGTTTTGTTATTTTTCACTACAGAATTATGATACAGATAGAGAGAAACACAGGCATCTCATTTTATTACGTAAAAATTGTAATAACATATTCCATTATTACAACTACTGTCCATTGCAATTACTGTCCATTATGTGCTAATGCTAACGTCATTTCTGGTGAGTTTTCGAATTGGAAGTGTGGAATCTACGAGCAACCAACTATTGGCGAGAAAAATCTCTGAACGTGAATTAGGAAAATCCCTGTACATTGTGGATTTTACTTCCACATTACGGTTCATGAAATATGGTTTTCAATATCTAGCAAAAGAGTTTTCGACATAATTTAACATAAATCTGTATTTGAAACAAACCAAAATTCACATTTATCCTATTTTACTGCTCTTTGTAGTGTCCCCTATAAAATCACAAATTCAAAAGAGAAGATGTATGTGTTCCATATTTTATTGTTAAACTCCAGATGTTTCTGATTGAAAATAATTTTCAATAATAAAAATGAATTTGAACTAAAATAGTAAAATAGTAGTGTTTGACAAAACGGGGGAGTTTTGGTGCTTGTGGATAACCCTGTGAAATATGAATAGTTTCGGCTTCATGTTTAAACTCATATTTATTAAATGATTTTTTTTATTTTAAATACACCTTAATAGTTTTCAGTTTATATTTCGACTCATATCTATTAAAAAAATTGTTTTTTTAATTTTAAATATACCTGTTGAAAAGTTCGTATGTTAGCAAACATGTCTTCCGTTTATGCGGGGCTCAGTCAGATTGTCATTTGCACGCCAGTCTGAAATTAGAGGATGGAGAATGCAGAGTCCACTTCGACGATAAAAACTTACAATTCCTTCCTAGTAGCTCAACGGCAGAGCGCCGGCTGGCCAGTACGAAGATCCATGATTTGATTCGCGGTTAGGCCAGCAAATGTCTTAACACCTTCTTGAAGATATTTTGCTTTCAAAAATTACGGACTAACTGCAAAGTCATCTAAAAATCTTTCAGGTATAAAATTACATTATAAATACATAAGTAGCTTACGGTGCCTGTGAAAACAATTATCAACTCCTAATTCCCATCTAACTTTGCTTTTACGGCGCAAGAACAAAAGATTACTTTTGCATGAAACCTATTAATTCTTCTTTACTCATTTATGTGTCACATGTCCCTGAAAGCTGACTCTTCGCCTTCATTAATCCCTCTGCTTAGAAGACACCTTCCTTGATCCTTATTAAGTGTCTCTCAGTAGTTAATCCAGTCTTTTACTTGTTGACTTGCTGTTGTTACATGTATAGAAGGAAATTTTCTAATTAAATTTTATGTTTATCTATATATATACATATGCCACATTGCATGTTAATTAAATTAAATGTCTGAATAAACTTGATTTTACTTTACAAAATGCAATTTTACTATCTTTTTCATCCAAATCATTTCGAATGAATTAATTGATGTCAATTCATTTAAATATTAACATGTTTTACTAGCTAATGTATTTACAGCTGATTTTTTTTTAATGTATTTACAACTGATTTTGCTAATGTATTTACAGCTGAGTGCATAAGATAGATATATTTTCCCCTGAAGATTACTAATTGTTTTAAATTGGTTTAGGTATATTTATTTTTACATGTTAGTTTCTAAGAAGTTCCAAGCCCACTGTATCTTTTATTGCCTTTTATTTCTCAAAACAGTGAATACTAAGTGCTTCTTAAATAATTAACTATGCATTTCTTATTTTTATAAATGCTACAAATAATCCCAGAAGACTGATGTTTCGAAACACCAAATGTTACAAATTTCACTTTCACTGTGCATTGCATCATATTATAATATACTGCACAGCGTTTCTAGTTTATTTGTATTAGACTAGAATAACACTCTATTTTTTGTGGCTATGAAGAATAGTGAACTTCGTAATGGATAAGTCGGAATTTGCGATCGACAATAAAATCTCATCTGACTGATGCAATGGGAAAATATAATATGTTTGTAATACACAGTACAACAATTCTACTTTATTTGTGTTAGGCTGGTATAACAGTCATTTATGGCGGCTATGACGAACAGTAGTGAACTTCATAATGGATAAGTCGGAATTTTCAATCGAGAATAAAATCCCAATTGATTGATGCAATGGGAAAATATTGTCAAACATTTTATTGTTCAATATTTATAAACTAGAAGGTATGCCCGTCAAACGACATGATTCAAAATTTGCCAAATATTACCTCCCATTTGGCGTCATTGTTATCAGTTTGGCGACATTTGCGGCATCCTGTCAAATTCTTTGCCAAATTTTTGCCAAACATCACGGCCGGACGAACAAAGAAATGGTTTCTTCTTATAGTAGATTATTATATTCTTTCCAAGATATTGAATTTTCATCGATTTGGTGACATTTTCATTTATTTTTGTGACATTTTGCTCAATTGTGAGACATATGAAAAAACTCGCACAAACTGTCGCCAAGTAGGACAGTTAGACTGAGAGACAAATCTGCCTAAACATCATTACAATACTATCTCCATTCAAAATACAATTAATTTATTGATTTGGCGTTATTTTTATCAATTTGACGACATTTTTATTAATTTGCAAAAGTTTCGTCAATTAGGTGATATTTTTATCAATTTGACGACTTTTTAAAATATCACCAAATTTATCGCCAAGTGGAATGGTTGGACTGATAGGCTAACGCTACCGTAATATCATTACAATACTATCCCCTTTCAAACCACTATTAATTTTATTAATTTAATGTCATATTTATCAATTTGGCGAAATTTTTATCAATTTTATCGCTTCGTCGACATTTTCGTCAATCTGGAAATATTTTGATCAATTTGATGACATTTAAAAACCCGCCAAATTTGTCGCCAAGTGGAATGGTTAGACTGACAGACAAACGCTGCCGAATCATAATTAAAAGACTATTGCCTTTCGAAACAGAATTAATTTCATTGATTTGGCGTTATATTTATAAATTTGGCGACATTTTTATCGATTTTCCGATAATTTTATCGATTTGATGACATTTCATAAATTAGCCACATTTTAAAGTCTCCATATTTGTAGCCGAGTGGAATAGTTGGACTTGCAGACAAACTCTATCGACGCATCATTACAATACTATTCCCTTTTAAAACGTGATCAATTTTTACTGATTTACCGTCATTTTTATCGATTTGACGACATTTTCGTCACATTTGTAATATTTAAAAAAGTCGCTATATTGACGATATCCCGTCAAATTTTTTGCTAAGCGTTACAGAGATTGAAATGGTGACATACTGAGAGACGAGCACGGGGAGAAATGGGCTTCTCTTATGGTGAATATGAATTCTCTCTTATGGTGAATTCTCTTATGGTGGTATTCTCTTATGGTGGTATTCTCTTATGGTGAATTCTTGAAACCAATAGCATAAGAGAATTCAAAACAAAACAGACTATTCTATGGACGTTGAGGGTTTCAATACTATTTCTACTCATTTGCATGCGTCACAGTTACTTGGCACGTGCATTTACATCTGCTGTAACATTTCTGACTTCCTGCCAGAACTGTTAGAAGGTGTTCAATTTTCCTTCCTAGTACATTCGTAGTTTCATCCAATTTCATAAGAATGTAAGGAACTGAATTTGATCTGTACCAATAACCAGGTAACTGGTTGTTCAACATGTTAAAAATTCTAGAAGTCGTGACCATAAAAAAAAAGTTTTCGTAATTACTTTGTTTCGTAATTACTTTGTCTTATTGTTTATAAGAATCAACAATAAGACATATAAATATTAGCTGCATTGATTATTACTGTTTTAAAGTAATTGTTCATGACAATCATCGTTCCGAAATGCTCTGCTTATGGAGTCGGCAATAAGGCATATTATTTCTGTCAGGATCATTAAGACGTTTCTACTACCAACCAATCAAAGAGGAGTAGAAAATTAACTCGACCCATTAAATCTTTGCCCATACTGGCAATGCTAAATTAAATTAATTATTTAATTTACAAAGTCCTAAATCAGAATTATAAGCCCATTATGCACATCTATGTGTTCATGTTAGTTTATATGTAACATTCCAAAACTACGTTTTTCAGTCCGTCCATTATTCTGTGTCGAAGACTTTTTAATAGAAAACTTTAAAGATATATAAAGATATATAAATTATAGGTTTGTTTAAAAAAATGAAGAGATAAGAATTCGAGTTTAATACAACTAGGTACAAATTATATTGAAATACAAAAAGGTCAAACAGGGCGATATTAATAAAATGCATACTTATGCATTTTTACATATAAATTTTAAATTATAGGAAGAAAAAACATAATAAAAAACAAACAAATGCATCGTCACTTAAAATTCGATCCACTCTTTCAAATCTTTCAGAAAAGCTTAGTTTTTTAGAATCAATTATTCAATGTTTAATATTACATCATATATTTCCGGGTATGGTAGTTCATTGATAAAATGTTGTTAGATTGTAGGGAAAATAAGTCGTCATTACGTATTCATTATTTCAGTTGATCCATTCCTGTTTTATTGAATCTACTTATAAATAATTTATATGCAGTGAGTTTATTTTATATTTTCGCAGGTGACTCAAATCTAAATGTAGATTTTTTAAAACAGAGTTCGCAATTTCAAGAAACGAATGTTTACATAAGTTTTCCTGAACTCGGAAAATATATTTAAATGAAATAAGACAAACAAACTGCATATTAATCACGAATTTTACGCTATATTCCTAAAAATACACTTCGTCTAGTACTTTAGATGCAAATGTCTTGTATTCTGAAATTTTAAAAATTGTTTTTTTTTAAAGTTTGATTATTTGTAGTGCATGGAAATAAAAATTTCTGAAAAATATTTGTTTCACAATTTTAATGCGATATATTATCAACTTAAAAAATACCTCGATAATTTGCCATTTCTGAGAAGTAAAATGGAAGGTTGAATTTATAATAACTAGATTGTGTCATCCGACCTCTAAACTGAACCACAGTTGGCAACCATAAAGAAATCAATTATAAAATGTGTCTTTATTGAATAATATGTTGTTGATATCTTGCTGTTTGACAACAGGCTTAATATATTTTTTTAATTTTGTAATTGGCTGTCTGAAGTTAACATAATTTTTATGTCTGAAGTTAACTTAATTTTTAGGTCTGAAATTAATTTTTCGAAATATTGACTTATTATAAATTTGGTAAGACTTTCGGAAATTTGGAGAGAGTTTTTTTCTATATGTGTATATTTTTCAATTCTACAACATTCCAAAAGGTCTCAGAATTTGCAGCCAAATTTATTTCTACGCGTTACATGCAGAAGAGCTTTTCTTATATGGAATTGTAATATTGTTGCTAACGTCCTCACTGGCGCCATTCAATTTGTCTTTCGTCTCTATCATAGACCAAATTGCGCCATTGCAGTGTTTTCTCCAGAAAACAGCGGTACGAGTATTATTTTCCATGACGTCATTCTGAGGGTGCGTGTAACTTTCGGTACTTAAGAGAAAGGGTTGCCGGATTTGGCGATTTATCGCCAATTTGGAGACAGTTGGCGACTTCCGAAATATGCGAGAAAGACAACGAAATAACTAATAATGGACAAGATATTATATAATCCTAGAAGTTTCTTAGAGCGATTCTATGAAAAGGAATCATCACTCAGCGGGAGTTCAGTAGATGAGTTGAGAGATACCAGTTTCTGAGAATAGTTCCTGATCTTTTGTGAAGGTATTTTCGCCAGTATTTAGAGAATAATATCGCTTGTGTCGTAAAATTAGTGGAGCATTTAAGTGCTATTTGATTGTATATTGTTTCTGTTTATACTTCGTGCTTGTGAATAAATGTGTTTAGTTATTCAGAAAATAAGATTCACACATTCCATTGAGCAAAAACAAAAAAAAAATACTAATGCTAACTAAAGTATAATTGCAATCCACGAGCGTTCCCACAAGAATTAATAAACATTTTAAAAATATTTAAATTTAAATGTTTCATAATAAATCTTAAAATATAGCCATGCTAAGCTAAATGGTTTTAAACGATTGCCCTTCAATGATAAGAATTGCGAGGCAATGTCTCGTAACCTAATATCTTGTTCCTCATAATAAGCTTTACTACATATCACGTATACCGTCGCTATAAGTATTTAAAATTATTTTAATTAACTGGTAACGATATTTCACATACTTAAACATTAAATGGTAACAATGGTGTATTTTCAGCCATAGCACACGGTAAGTTTCAAAAATAATTTCCCCTTAGACGTATCATGGTGATCTTTGATCTCTATCTCACTCCACAGATCGAATTTTAAAATTTGAGATTTGTTATGAACTGTAACTTAGTGAGATTTCAAAAATGTTCCAGTTTAGCGCACGTAGTTTCCGAGAAACATCGTCAACAACCGGAACATATTTGAGTTGGTAGCAAGGAAGTTCCGCTCATATCTTGCTGTGCCTCAACAATATTATTGATGAGCAAGTTTGTGTTGGTGTTTAATTTAACTATTTAGTTTAATTTAACTTTTTAGTTTAATTTAATTATTTAATTCAATTTAACTATTTCATTTAATTCAACTATTTAGTTTAATTTAACAATTTAATTCAATTTTAAAAAACTGCATCAAAATTCAATTTTGAAAAACATCACGTTAAGCTGGTTCAAAGCAACTGTGACGGTCAGCTACTGCCATTTACGCCCCAGAATGTTATCGACTTCGAATTAAACAAGATGCGGCGTTTCACTTAGTTCCACGTGACTTTAGGTAACGGAAAAAAATTTCTTGACTAAATATGTCACTTCTAAAGATTCCCGATGAAAACTTCCACATACATTTAACACCGGTGAGACTGTTGGCCGTTGGAACCCATCATTTTCAATACCGGAATTAGTGAATTAAAATATGGTGGTGTAATTTACAGACATTCATTGACAATTTTAGGAGCATGTGATTATTTCTAGCCATCATTAAAATGAGTGAGCATACTTGTAATGTTACTGAGGCGTACGGATATTTTTATCTTCCTCCTTTGCCTCGGCTTTTGCATGAATTCTACGTCACTTTCTTGTACAAGCTTATTCTCTGAAAAGTCTGTTTACTCATTCCTCCTGGTGTTAGATTTCATCATCTATTAGAATACAGGTGTATATCCCATGATTCGACCGTAATAAATTTAAGCGTCATCTAACATCAATCAGAAAACACATTGTATCCTACCATTGTTGATTAGCTTTCAAATTTATTGCATGACGCTCAGAATTTACCGTTGCATAATATTATATTTTTATTCCTAAAAGTCCATGCTTCGGCTTTATTTTGCATATCAACATAATAAACTAAAACCCCATGCAAAGAGCCTTGCTACCCCAGATGCGAATCGAACCCTGGATCTTCGAAATGTACAGCCGACGCTCCACCGTTGAACTACTGGGACGAAATTGCAAGTTTCTATAGTCAAAGTAGACTCTGCATGCCCCACCTTCTAATATCAGATTGGGGGCAGCTGACAATCTGACTGGCCACCTCCTACTATTTTTACCTGCCTCCTGCGACTATACTATTTTTAATCAGGTCAGTATCCTGCGTAGTCGCTATCCTCTTACTTTGAAATAGGAGCTTAATCTTCCAGACTCCACTGAATTTGTACTAGTCGTACTAGGATCACTTTCAGACCTCCGACATCTTTGCCCTAACCTACCGGGTTAATTTGTTCGAACGCCATTGTAAAGCGCCTTGCGGCTCCAACCGGGAATAGAACCTTGGATCTCCTAACTGGGCAGCCCACGCTCTACCGTTGAGCTATTGGGATGAAATTGCAAGTTCTTATCATTGAAGTGGACTCGATACCCGTAATCAAAGTGTTACATATTTGAACATTTAAAATTAACATAGAACTTCAAAATAAATAGTGGGCATTTAATTAGTAATACTACAGCATGCACTGCAGCGTTCATGATCTCTTAAAAACCAAAGAAAATATCTGAGCGTAAGTATCTACTTGACTTTCTCATGTATAAAATTGTATAACGTTTAATTCTATTTCTATTACTGTCATTATCAGAATGACAAAATATGCATCTTTTTTTAGATTTCGCACCCAAGTTATTCTTCTATAAGTCAAGAATAATCCTTTAATATTTTTTTATTCCATTTTCAAGTGATAATGGAAATGGTGAAGCATTACATATACGAATTACATATATGAACCCATGAAGTATAACATACATGAATTTTAATTTGAAATTACGAATCAAACAATCATTAGCATATAAATTACATTTTTATCAGTTCGGTAGAAGATCAAATATTTTCCCATCAATATTTTCAAGATGTTTGCATGGCTTAGAGATTGAAAAATTCGCAGAAGAAATAAAGATAAGCATGGATATTTCATAAAAGTTACTACTACCCTTCTTTACCACGAAATTCTAAAATCAAAATTAACGTTTTAAAGTAAATGGATATAAAGCAACTGTTTTAATTTATTTACATAAAGAAACGGAACTAGTAATTTTTGGAATCTTAAGTGATATCATTAATTTTAATATTTTACTGCATAAGCCGTCAAGTGTTTCGGTTTTGGAGACAAATTTCGGAGTTTTCAAATTATGTATATTACACATACTTACTATTTAATCACAGAAAGTGCTTATTAATAGTCTTCTCAAAGTTAGGAATATACCTACCATTACATAAACCAGTATTTTTGGAAAACATTTTACGGATTATCTATGTTCACAACATTGTTTAAGTTCATGTTACGGATCAAGTTACGGATTATCTATGTCACAACATTGTTAAGACACACACTTAAGTTTAAGAACAAGAAAAAAATGTAATCTGTAATCATTTTATGACCTTGCAGGCCACTTTGAGATGAACACACTGTATAAAGTATATTTCGAACACCTAATAGTCAGTGTTCGGAGACATACACATTAACTTTAAGAGGGAGACAGAGAGAAATAGAGAGAGGCTAAATAAATATAATATTTTTATTTCATTACAATGAAAATTTATAGTCAAATACAAGATTAGACACCCGAAATTCGTATCAATCAGCAACGTGGCTGAATGCCGGAGTGATGACTTTTAATCACAATCTGGTTTTGCATATCACAGCGAGCCCATTGTGGATACAATTTCTGTGTCTAAAACACCACACTACATCGTGAAAAAATCCCTGGAAATTCCTTTCATTCTAAAAAAAAAGTCCGTTGAAGTTGGTCATTCCCTTTTAGGAAACACAGTTGTTTTCTTGCCAACAAAACTTTTTAAAGCACACACAGACACTCTATATATTTGGGACATATTGCAAGCTGCAAGGTCCACTTGTTGCCAAAAGGTTCACACTTTAGCCTTTGAATGCATATGAGCTGTGTTTAATTTAAGGGTACAGGGGCAGAGCTCTCTGTATGTATGTATGTATATAAACTCATAATAGTTTGAAATATACTTGGTATACATACATGCTTTGGTTCCGGTCAAAGTATTCTTATTGAAAATAAGAAAATATTAAGTGCTAAAATTATCCAATCTGATCAAATGTGAGCGCTGCAATTATTGACGAAAGGCATTTTTCGACTTAACTCATTCATTTTCTTATTAATTAAAATAATGAATGACATTTTTGGTCAGAAAATTAAACAAATGCATGGGATAAGTAAGTATGTGAATATCCAAAATTTCAAGGATGTTTTTAATAATTTCATGGCATTATAATATATAACAAAATATGCATCAGAAAAGAGCTGAAGATGGCAACAAACGATCCAATTTGGAGTAAAAATATACCATCAAGACAGAAAAATAGTCAATTATCCCTTTATTTTTAAAAAAATATGTTTTAAAATGAATGCAAAAGTCGTATTTGTGAAAAGCAGAATCTCAACCATTGCTAAATGTTTAGTTACATCCATATGCAATGCAGGATATTACCATTTCGAGCTTAAAAACAAGCAAGCACGTACACTATGAAAGCATTTTAACAAAAACACCATACAATTGCAATGAAAGGAGAGATGCGCAAGAAAATTTGCGCGTAGGACAGTACAATAGTCATGTGATTTAATTCAGTGCTCACGAAAAGGCAGCATAAATCTCTCTACCTATGTCTCACCTCGATAATTGAATCCATATGAGTCGAGTTTAATTTAAGGGTACAGGTGCAGGGCTGTGTGTATGTACACAAGCTCATAAGAGGTTCAAATGGACTTGGTATGGATACACGCTTTGGCTCGGGTCAAAGTATTTCTGGTAAAAATTAGAAACTGTTAAATGATAAAATAATCCAATCTGGTTAAATCTGAGAGCTGCAATTATTGACGAAATACATTTTTCATATTACATTCTTTATGTTAAAAGAAAACTCTATTTCCTACCAAAAATCTGGATTTCTTATTCACGTAGGATAGTTGGGTGCGAAGTTCTTACGGAATACAGTGTTGTGGTAGTGTTCCTTCGAATTTTGTGGTGTAGAAAATTGTATATTACACAAAAATTTATTTTATTTAGTTATGCATGTCTTTCTTTATCTTCAGTTTATTTTTTATTTAAAATGTCCAAACGAATAACACGGTTCTAATTTCAAAAATTTATACCAGCACTAACGTATCTCATAATTCTGTCCATGGTTCAAATTCAGGCAAATTATTTTTGCTTTACTGCAGCAGTGTATATTGCGCAGGCTAACATGTATAGATGTAAAGCCAAAATTGTTTCTTTTGGATTCTAGAGAAAACTAAAGGGTTAAAACTATCAAAAACTTTAATTTAACTTTCTACCTCATTTTAACAATTTCCCATTACATATACTATGTATGATAGGGAAATTACAAATACTTTATCAGAAGAACGTATTCTGGTAACTAGAAGCATTTTAAGATTATATTCAACCAGTTATAATAAAATACTGTATTCCGTTTATTTTATTGACATTCCAAAAGCAAAATCATATTGGTATTATACATTAGTGCATATGATCTGATGATATGTATGCTAAATTATTAGATATAAACCTCTTAGCTAGTGCTGTCCGGAAACATTTCAACTGACTTATGTACCAATCTTCTTCTTTTCGTAAAAATAAATCATTGTCCCTGTTCGTTTCTTGCAAGAAAAGTATTTGGAAAATTAAGAGGACGATTTCTCATGTCCCATACCGTTTACTTGTGTATAAGTCTTCGAAGACTTTGTGTGGGAGTGAAATATGTTATTGTTAAGAATGTTATTTCTTCCTTTCTTTCATAATAAATAATGAAAAAGAGCAGTTTTAGAAGACATGTTTATTTTTTTAAAAGTATTTTCAAGATAGACAGAAATTTCACGGATGTCAGCATCGTTTTTATACTTACGCTGCAATACTGAGTATGTAACAGGAAAGAACAGTGATGGGTTTAAAATTTTGACACTCGGATTATTATGAACTTATACGGTTTGATTAACAGTGAAAACAAAAAGGAATCGACCATATATAAATAATGATTTTCTGAACAATATCATTCGAAAAAAATGGTATCATATTTGGTATGATTATTTTAATCAGTATTTTAAGAAATCTAGATGGATTACTGGGCAATCGGAACAAGTGAAGGATTTTGGTATTTTTACTTTCTCATGCCGTAATATAGTACAGAAAAGGTATTTTTTTCATGAAAATTTTCGAATTCGAGATTTTGATGGCAATATATGTTTTAAGACATCCCGATCACGTTCTGACTATTTATGGAGAAATGTCCATTTGTCTGCATGTCTGTGGTCTATTTCATGTGTTTTTCAAGTCCTTTAAAGTGAAGGGTAACACGCTATAGTTGTAATCATTTGGACCTACGTTATCGATTTTTCATTTTTTTTTTCATTTTGTAAAATTTAAATAAAATGAAATCTGGTACGAGAAAGTCGCGATGAGCCAAATTCTGTGTTGATTTTAATAATTAATTGATGTTATTTTTATTTTCGAAAATCGAAAATCAGTATAAAAATATGCTAGATAATATGGCAAATAATACGTATAAAGTATGAACAATACATATGTTAAAATAAAATATTTAGTCATGTATTTAATGATAAATGGTATCATTTTTAGGACGCTAACATACACCGTTTAAGACATATTTAAATTTTCTTT
Organism: Amaurobius ferox; assembly: GCA_951213105.1. Lineage (NCBI taxonomy): Eukaryota > Metazoa > Arthropoda > Arachnida > Araneae > Amaurobiidae > Amaurobius > Amaurobius ferox. The sequence goes on from OX578134.1 coordinate 94,819,097, forward strand.
TAAAGAAACGATGAAAGAGAACAAATACTCACTGTTATTATATAAATGAATATTTTGCAAAGTATTTTAACCAGAACGAAATGTAGGAGAGTGTTTGGGATTTATCACAAGCCGATTTTAGGTATCAGAAATTTACCGTTTCCATCCGCGACTTATTATCACCCAAGACAATAAATAATCTACCATACATCATACTCTACATTTTACATTTTTTAAACATCAAACGGATTCTAATTTTTAAACACGTAATGGCTTTCTCATGTTCAGTAAATTACACAGTTCACAATTTTTGAGAGACGGAGAAATATACTTTCTCTTGTATCTCAAAAGAAGAAAAAAACTTATTTCTTTTAAATTTTGTTCCATACAGCAGACAGTCATTAATATGTAAATTGCATTTTATTCAGTGTGGATGCCATCTGGGATCAGATACCATTATCGGTTAAATAGAAAATCGAAAAAAAGAATAAGTTTGTGCTAAAGTTCTTTAAAAGTTTAAATGATACAAATGAATATAAATGAATACAAATGAATATAATTTTATTTAATAAACGGCAAAGCTAAATGTTTGTAATTTTCTTTCGCATATAACAGAGCAAAAACATATAGAGTTTTTAAAATTTATTATACATTGCAGTATATTGTTTGTAATAAATATTGAAAGATAACAAATATAAAATATAAATTATATTACTACATTCTACAGTACTACTGCTGGCACTAAGAGTGTTTATGGTTAACAAAAGTTACATAAATATTTTATGATCTATGAGAAAGATGGTTCACATTGGACAAAAAATTAAACAATGTTTTATTTAATATTTTCAGTTTCACTTTGAGTTGCATGTTGTTTTAATTGCATTGAAAATAAATTATTACATATTATAGTTCTAATAAGATCTAAACAGTGAATATAAGTTGATACTCCCATCCCAAATATCAATTATACTAAAAAGTTTTTATGAAGCTGTTTCATTAAATAAGGTACAATGCCTCTCACGAGCATAAAATTCATTCTTGGTTTGATACGTTCCGATAGTATGGATCACTCTAGTATCCGTTTGTTTTTCCTGCTAATTAAAGGCATCACAAATTAACTACACTGTTCAACAAACATTTAAAAATAGCATCAATTATGTAAATCTAGTCAAACGTTGGTATCCATAATATGGTTAGGTTTCTGCGAGTTCAGGGCATAACACCAGCTGAAATTTATCGCCAACTTGCAAAGGTATATACTTCACGATAATACCAGTCTCCATAATGCCAACCATATGAGCAAACTCTTACAGCGCTTTCATTGAGAGCTTGAACACCCACTTTACAGTCCTGACCTGACGCTTGACCTTTAGCGTCTCTTCGGACCTGTGATGAAGTACCTCGCTGAAAAGCAGTATGCAACCAACAACCGACAACCAATTTCAATAAGCTGTAGTGTCTGGGCTGCAGGACCTCGATACTAATATCTTCAGGTCTGAGATCTATGTTAATATACTTGTTTAAGAAATATTTATAGGAGTATGGAGATTAAGTTGTAAAATAGTGAGTGCCTATGTAAATTACTGATTATCTTTACACTGGAGTAAAAATAAATGTATTCATACTGAATACCTTGTTATCATATTTAATAAAACACTGCTGTGCATACAATCATGAATCATTCTGATAATTATTTAGTGGGAATTGTGCATTTCCTATAGAAACGTTGAAGCGCGATTCATATTGTAAACATGCTTATTTCAGATATGTACAATTGTAATTTGCTACAAGGTACAATTGTAATTTGCTACAAGGGTGTTTCAAAATGATTTCACAACTAAGCATCTGAACGATTAGTAGTTGGTACAGATGGTTCCAATTTAGAAAATGCTTGAATTAATGCTAATTATTACTATACATAAATTTTGATCATATGACAACTTTTAACAAAAGAAGTTCAAAATATAATTTTTATATGGACCCAATAGAAATCAATTTCAGTTGTAAAAATATATTCCATAGTGATCAAACCAAAAGTCCCGCAGTTACATGATCAAGTTTACTGCAGTTATCATTTAAGATATCATACCTCTCCGCCGATTATTGTGATCTATATAAAACTTTTGCAGAATGTGCAAATTCGTGTAAATTCTTTCGTGTAAATTCTCGAAAACTTTATATAATGAAATTCAATTTTTGTACGACTCCTGAAATCTAGTATTCGCTTTTTCTTTTGATCAAGTCAAAGTGGTTTATTTTCTATAAATTTAACAATTTTTACGCACAATTTTACATATTAATGAATCAAATTTAAAAAGGAAAATCAAAAATAAATAAGGAAAAGTTTACTATTTTAAACTTTTGTAGAGGGACCGTATAAAAAGTTAAATTCTGTACATTTTTACAAAACGTATCGTGTGATCAAAATTGTAATCTGAATGTCTAATGGATGCATTTCCAAAATTGGAAAGTCCACGACTAGTCGTTCAAGAGCTATATAGTCCTGCATCTTTTTGAAACATCCTAAATAAGTTACATTCCATTTTCATTCATTATTTAGTCTTTAACCCCAGTCTTCAACAGACGTCGATTCCAATCTTTTACGTTTTGATAAATGTTTTTTGCGTAGCTGTTTTTTCTCCATTTTCTTTTTCCTTAAACCCTGACCATAGTAATAGTGACATTTATATACACTAGTTTTTACAAAAAGAGAAGTGTCCGATACATCTGTGTTTATATCAAAGAAGAGAAATTGAGATATGACTTGGTTGAGTAAAGAATTTAAGCAATGAACTTAAAGGATTGTATACTTGGATCAGATATTTTCAAACTTCTACAATTAGAGAGCACCATGTTCAATTTTTCCAGCACCACAATAGCTTCTTACGAAAGATGTCATTGTATTAGTTTCATGCAGCAAGTGTGAAATGAACAGTGTTTGTAAACAACTATATATGTAGCTTTTGAGCATTAAATAAAATTTATATTTGAATATCCTGAACTTTTATTCCTTTAATAAAACTCTTTTGCATCATAGTCAAAAATTCAATTTTATATAAAATTTTGATAACTTATATACCTAAATACCTAAACCATACCAAATACTATCGATCGCATTTTATTTAAAAAACTTATATACCATGCAATTATTTCATTTTAAAATTCTGGTACAGTCGCTATGATAAAAAAAAATCTGATGTGGGCAACACCTGACTTTCCTTATATAATGCAACGAATTTACTACTTTTACAGTTAAAAAAAATGTTATTCTTATAGTAGATACTTATATTCCTTCCAAGATATTGAATTTTCTTCAATGAGTCGTCATTTTCATTGATTTAGCGTCATTTTTATCCATTTGGCGAGATTTTTATTAATTTGGCACCAAGTTGGCGACATTCCTCCAAATTTGCCGCTAAAATCTCGCCAAGCGTTATGGACGGAGAAATAAGTTATTCTTACAGCAGATAAATGACTATTGACGTTCAAATACAAAAGTATTACACAAAGTATCTTTTTTCATGAATGGAACGAGCTAGATCCACGAGAATGATGTCACCTAATTTATCGCATGGTATTACATATGAAAAGTGAACATGTTTCTCAATAGGAAATATTTTTATTTTATTTTATATGACTTTTTGATATTTTTTTTGAAAAATGTGCAATATCTTGAGAATGGTTCATGTTAGCGTTCTAAAATTTATGTCAATCGTTTTCTAATGAAAAATTACTTAAGAAATGTCTATTTTCGTAACTTTATTAGTGGTTTTGATTTTTTGACGATTTTTTCAAAATTTCATTCGAAAATTCAGGGGGGTTCTGAACATTCGATTGCGTATAAAAACATTAGGCTTCCAGTGTTTACGGATTGTGATTTTTGTACCAAATTTGGTTCGAATCGGTCCATTCGTTCGTCAGTTATCGTCTCCACAGTCTCACTGACACACACACACACACATACTTTCACACACACACAGGCATCACTTCAAAAATGGATTCGTGATCAGGGATGTTTGAAACGTGCTCTCCCATCGAAAACTCGAATTCGAATTTTCGACCCCGTCACAATACTTTCCTTATACATTATGTATATAAGGAAAGTAATAATGATTTTAAAAGTTAGTATGAAAGTTTGCGTCAACATAAATTAGACTGCTTAATTTATATAGAAATTCATACTTTTGTATGATTACATATATTGAATTATAACCCAATAAATGCATTCATATATTTATTTATAGCTTTAAATGCATTGGGGAGGGAGGGTGTTTAACGATAGGTTCAGATGGGAAATCCAATAGGAAACATGTATGCAAATGTAATAGACTTGCAAAAGTAGCAAAACTTTCTATTCCAGTCACCATTTCAGGAAGTGTTAACATACTTCTCTCGCATGTCATCTGTGTGCTCTGCGGGATCAGCATAAAGCACAACATTTCAACGTTATGTAAATATGCCCAAAGCATAGTGAAGGACAATGTTTTCTGCTTGTTTTCGCATTTGGCGTATGCTTTTCTATATTACTTTCCTTATATACATATAATGTATAAGGAAAGTATTGTGACGGGGTCGAAAATACAAATTCGAGTTTTCAACGGGAGAGCACGTTTCAAGCATCTCTGATCACGAATCAAACACTTTTGAAGTGATGTCTGTGTGTGCGTGTGTGTATGTGTGTGTGTTTTAAAGTATGTGTGTGTGTGTGTTAAAGTATGTGTGTGTGTGTGTGTGTGTCAGTGAGACTGGAGACGATAACTGACGAACGAATGGACAGATTCGAACCAAATTTGGTACAAAAATCACAATCCATAAACACTGGAAGCCTGTTGTTTTTATACGCAATCGAATGTTCAGAACTCCCTTAAATTTTCGAATGAAATTTTGAAAAAATTGTTAAAAAATCAAAACCGCTAATAAAGTTACGCAAATAGACATTTCCAATGTAATTTTTCATTAGAAAACGATTGATATAAATTTTAGAACTCTAACATGAACCGTTCTCGAGATAATGGATATTTTTCAAAAAAATTATCGAAAAGTCATATAAAATTTAAAAAAATATATTTCCCATTGAGAAACATGTTCTCTTTTCATATGTAATACCATGCGATAAATTGGAAGACATCATTCTCGTGGATCTAGCTCGTTCCATTCATGAAAAAATATACTTTAGGTAATACTTTTGTATTTGAACGCCAATAGTCATTTATCTGCTGTAAGAATAACTTATTTCTCCGTCCATAACGCTTGGCGAGATTTTGGCGACAAATTTGGCGGAATGTCGCCAACTTGGCGACATTTTTAATTGTTGTCAAATTAACAAAAATCTCGCCAAATTGATAAAAATGACGCTAAATCAATGAAAATGACGACACATTGAAGAAAATTCAATATCTTGGAAAGAATATAAGTATCTACTCTAAGAGTAACATTTTTGTAATTGTAAAAGTAGTAAATTCATCGAATTATATAAGGAAAGTCATGTGTTGCCCACATCAGATTTTTTTTTATGGAACTAAGGTGTTTTTGCACTAAATCTGACTCGCTCTATAACTTTCTAATTAAATGTTTCTCGCTTCTACGAAAGGAACCGGGTTGGGCCCTTTAACCCCCTAAAAACGGAATCCAAGGGGTTGCCACTGCTCATTGTGTGAACCATAGAATGTTTCCTATACAGCGGCACAAGAGGTACATGCATTACAGCTAACATAGTTCGCGAAATATTGGCCTGAGGATGGAGTTAGCGTGTTAACGTGTATATTCCTTTTATGTACTCCTTTGATATAAACTGGTCGTTGCAAATTAGGTGACTACATTTTTTCAATCAGCCACAGGTTAAGAAACCAGAGTATGCTAACCAAAATGCTAAATACCAGTAAATGTAAAAACAGAGAACAAACGTGTGTTATTATTCAATAATTAATACTGAGCAGTTATATTTAATATATTAGTTTTTACACCCTATTTTAATGACCTGCTGAATGTTGATACATTAGAGTAATCTTAAAGCCGTTGACACAAATATACTTACCAGATATTCAAAGATCTGCTTGCATAAAGAGTATGTAAATAATATATAATTTTCAACATATATTAGTCATTGCAGTATATTGCTTGTAGCAATTATTTAAAGTTAACAATTATAAAATAAAAGTTATTGCTGTAAATACTAAGCGATGTTTATAGTTAACAAAATTTGCACAAATATTTATTATGAGAGAGGGAAAAAATTAAAAGTATTATTAATTTAATATTTTCAGCATTTTTGAGTTTCACATTGAGTTATTACTTTCCTTATATACATAATGTATAAGGAAAGTATTGTGACGGGGTCGAAAATTCGAAATCGAGTTTTCGACGGGAGAGAACGTTTCAAGCATCCCTGATCACGAATCAAACATTTTTGAAGTGTTGTCTGTGTGTGTGTGTGTGTGTGTCAGTCAGCCTGGGGAGACGATAACTGACGAACGAATGGACCGATTCGAATCAAATTTGGTACAAAAATCACAATCCGTAAACGCTGGAAGCCTATTGTTTTTATACGCAATCGAATGTCCAGAACCCCCCTAAATTTTCGAATGAAATTTTAAAAAAATCGTTAAAAAATCAAAACCACTAATAAAGTTACACAAATAGACATTTCTTATGTAATTTTTGATTAGAAAACGATTGACATAAATTTTAGAACGCTAACATGAACCGTTCTTGAGATATTGTACATTTTTCAAAAAAATTATCAAAAAGTCATACAAAATAAAAAATAAAAATTCCTATTGAGGAACATGTTCACTTTTCATATGTAATACCATGCGATAAATTGAGTGACATCATTCTCGTGGATCTAGCTCGTTCCATTCATGAAAAAATATACTTTGAATAATACTTTTGTATTTGAACGCCAATAGTCATTTATCTGCTGTAAGAATAATTTATTTCTTATTTCATAACGCTTGGCGAGATTTTGGCGACGAATTTGGCGGAATGTCGCCAACTTGGCGACTTTTTTGAAATGTTGCCAAATTAACGAAAATCTCGCCAAATGGATAAATATGACGCTAAATCAATGAAAATGTCGACTATATGTCGAAAATTCAATATCTTGGAAAGAATATTAGTATCTACTATAAGAAAAACCTATTTTTTTACTGTAGAAATAGTAAATTCATTACATTATATAAGGAAAGTCATGTGTTGAATACATCAGATTTTTTTTTACATTGCATTAAAATAAATTATTGCATATTATAGTTCTTGTAAAATCTTACATAAAGTCAATATAAGCAATTATTAATGAATAAAGTTTTCGAACAATTGTCTTTGTTTTTTTTCTTTGTTTAACACAACCGTGTATAATAAAAAAAAATCTGATGTGGGCAGCACATGACTTTCCTTATATAATGCATTGAATGTACTACTTTTAGTGTAAAAAAATAGATTATTTTCATAGTAGTTATTTATATTATTTCTAAGATATTGAATTTTCGTCAATGAGTCGTCATTTTCCATGTCGTCATCATCAATGAGTCGTCATTGATGATGCGTCATTTTTATCAATTTGGCGAGTTTTTCGTTAATTTAGCAACATTTAAAAAACTCGCCAAGTTGGCGAAATTTCAACGAATTCGTCGCCAAAATTTCGCCATGCTTTATGGACGAAAAAGTAAGTTATTTTTACAGCAGATAAATGACTATTGGCGTTCAAATACAAAAATATTACTCAAAATATATTTTTTCATGAATGGAACTAGCTAGATCCACGATAATGATGTCATCATATTTATTGCATGGCATTACATATGAAAAGTGAACATGTTTCTCAATAGGAAATATATATTTTTTTTTTATATGACTTTCTGATAATTTTTTTGAAAAATATGCAATATCTCGAGAACAACGGTTCGTGTTAGCTTTCTAAAATTTATGTCAATCGTTTTCTAATGAAAAATTACATAAGAAATGTTTATTTGCCTAACTTTGTTAGCGGTTTTGATTTTTTAACGATTTTTTCAAAATTTTACTCAAAAATTTAGAGGAGTTCTGAACATTTGATTGCGTATAAAAACAATAGGCTTCCAGTGTTAACGGATTGTGATTTTTGTACCAAATTTCGTTCGTATCGGTCAATTCGCTCGTCAGTTATCGTCTCCACAGACTCACTGACACATACGCACACACATACTTTCACACACACACACACACATAATTTCACACACACACATACTTTCACACACACATACTTTCACACACACACAGACATCATTTCAAAAATGTTTGATTAGTAACCAGGGATGCATGAAACGTGCTGTCCCGTCGAAAACTCGAATTCGAATTTTCGACCCTGTCACAATACTTTCCTTATACATTATGTATATAAGGAAAGTAACATCAAAATAAGTTTTGGTGAACTTCTGAAATGTTGAATATTTAGCTCTTTGCAAATAATCCATATTTTATTACAAATAATTCATTTCTTTTTGCTTTATTCTGAAACATACACTTAAACTTAATGCATAGCGTAATCGAAAGAAAATCTGAATAAAAATATCTAAATATACTCTCCTAGAACTCTGTCATTCAAAATCTGATTTCTTCAAAGCATTAAAATTCCGCTTTGCGGAGATTGAAAAGATTTCAAAGACGATATTGAAGAAAAATCTTTCAAAATAAAACATATATATCTAAAAAGAATTTTTACTCTGTTTCAGTTCAATAATTATGAAAATTTCAATAACGGACAAGACTGTCAAAATAATATCATTTCATTTGTACTTGTTTGAGAATATAAACTGTATCTATACTTATTTTCTTTTCTAGCAACGATTTGTAGATATGGATAATTCCTCATGAATAAATATCACCTAAAATCATTATGTTGATTTCATTCAAAAATAATCTTAGTGCATATGATATAAATATTTACTCCTTCATAAATTCACATATAGTCTGGCAGACAAACATCAAAGTGTTTGAAAACGATCGACTATTTTGGAGAAATGATAAAATGCTTAAATATTAAAAGTTGAAGATTTAATATTTTGAACAATCACAATACTTTCCATTTGTATATAATATGAATTGTACTATATATATTAAAAATATAAAAAAATAAGTGATAAATGAAGTGCATGCACTTTTGATTTTTAAAAGCAAAAAATAAAAACACTTCGAACGTAATCGCATGGCAGACTATAGGAATACATTTATTTCAAATTTTTATAATTCTTAGGGGCAAATTTCGATAAATTTGATATCCTCTGTTAAGAAAAGCCGTAAGATATCAGTGGAACACGAAATAAAATCCGTTTAGCAATCGAATCAAATGCTCTCAAAATATTGACATTCGGCAGTGAAAGATATTGAAATGCAAATTCACGAATAGTAAAGAAATTCCCTTTGCCGAATGATCGACTGGTATTCACCATAAGATTAAATGCTTCATAGGGAACCATCGAAATGTTATTTTTTATTTTTGTGTGAAGGAAGTTTAGGGCAGCAAAACGCGATCAAATTTACAAGAAAATGGTGGAGTGGTGCGAAGTAGAAGAAAAATTAACTGTCTGAACGAACTCTCAACTTTCTCATTCATTTTTTCCAAATTTTACAAGGAAAAAATTATAAAATCTATATCGGGGTCCACATTATAACGACTAAAGCGTATTACGCTTCACATTAAAGGACTTGAAAAATCTTTCAATTGATACCATGCTTGACAATGCATCCCAGAGGGAGTAACTTGCACTCCAAGGGGGAAACTAATGACGTCACGAACAAAAATATTGTATCGTGGCTATTTTCCCCAACAATGATTGAAACATTTAAGTATTGTGTTCATTGATCCATAAATAAACCTTTCTACGCATAATTATGTCAAATTTTGTTCTATGCTGCCATGTTAAAAAATATATAAAATTTCGAATAAATTTCGAAGTTTTCGCTCGAATTTAAAAGTAATTCCACCCAGTTCTAAAATTCTTGATAATGAAGCAGAATATAAAGTTTCGTGAAAATCCATTAATATCTGTAGCTGCTCTCTTGCACACAAGAAATCGACTACAGACATTAGACAGGCAAACAGACAGACGGACATCACTCAATATATTCAAAATGTATTCAAGAGGTCTTAAAATATATATTGAAAACAAAATCTCGAAATCGAAAATTTTCGTGTAAATAATACTTTCTCAATACTAAGTATGAGAATGTAAAAATTGCAAACTAGCATTTAAGGCGGTCAAAGACAGGAAAATTAGCACTCTTAAAGAAATATGTAACTTTTTATTTTGTTTTACAATATAAGGTACTCAGTGTCGTAAATAATCACTTTACTTGAAAATTGCCCCAGTTAGGTACTAGCTTGCAAAACTTCCTTGAATAAAGCAGGCATATGTCAGTGACAGCGTCATCACGTTACTGACTATGCCAGCTGTATTTAAGGAAGTTTCGCCAGATTTCATCTTACAAGCAGCAGTTTTATTTATTACAGTTAAGTTCTGTTCTGGGGTCTATAAATATATAAAGTTTTAGACTTCTAGTTTGGAAGTAAGAATTCATCATCGTTGCTTTCTATTCTGTCACACATTCGCAATGGTTACTCTCTTATGCGTCCACGCAGAGATCGAGGTAGCGTCTTATTTCATGCTATAAAATAGTTAAATACGCTTTGAAAAATAAATAAGGCCTATTTTTACGACTTGATTTTGAAAAAAAATTGCCAATCACAATGCTTATGAAAGTTCCGAGAAAGTCATAAAAACAGAAATCGGTCACGAATTTCCCAAAAATGTTGCGAATTTGAAAACAGACACTAATTTTGACATCGGAGTTTTTCTCATTCTTCTGGTAAACCATTTTCGCGCGATTGTGAAAATCATGCTCGCAAACAACTATTCCCTCTTTTTCACGCAAGAGGCAAGATATGACCAATGACTATCTTTCCAGTTTTGAAATCTATTTAATCGACTAAAATGTTTATAATAATTTCGTGTCATGTAACAAAAAAAATATTTGTCACTATTATGAAAAAGGTTTTTCGTAAAGACCAAGTTGTGATAAATAAAATGTGATAGTTTCAAGTAAATAAGAGCGACAGATCGCTCTTATTTACGTGAAATCTTACTCAGGATATAATTAGTTGGTAATACTTTTTAAAGAGTACCAGTGATCGTATAGTATTTTAGGTGTCAACTTAAAACGGTATGCGTCGTATTGACCAGGTTCCATTCCCTGGCCGATTCTAGGAATCGGTTGGTCAGCCATAGATTAGATCAATATTAAAGGAAAGGAGCAACACATAAATTAAACAAGCCGTGTAAATGAAAACAAGTAAATTAAATGACAAATGTTTATTCAAATTGGAATCAACTAGATTACCAAGCAATTAACATATGAGCATATCTTTGGCACATAGTAATTAACAATTTTTACGCAGACCGTATTAATTATAAGAATGTACTTACAGTTGTAGAATTAGGGAAACCTTTTACATATACCCAAGGAGAGGGGAGGACGGAACGCTTTAACTCCAACCACTATTACAGCACTCGAAGGTCCCTGGATGGCCAAAGTTTAAAGTCTGGTATAATCATGCTGGAACGCACTAAATTCCACGGCACTAGTTGTTACTCCACTAAGCATGCCAGAAGTTATTCAAATCCTCGAGTCGCGCTTCCATACCTGTATACTGCATTCTTCGCACCAATTCCATCATTTTGCTATGGAAACCGAAACTGTTGAACATAACCCAATTTCCATACGGTAGCAAGAGAGGATCTTTGCTGCTCGACGAATATGTAAATCAAATCTTCCGAATTTTAATATATTCATTTTATATGTTCATTTTTCTCAATAAATGCAAACTCAAATCTTCATGGAAACTCCGTCATCTCTCGACCATTCGCACTCCACTAAATTCAGGGTCAAATGTCACGAGTATCATCCGACAGCTCATACGTCACCCATCAATCAAGCCCTCATTGCCTAAATGACACCTGCATCAGTTATGTATCGTAATTAAAACCGCAACTAACGTCACTTCCAGACGAAAGCTGGCTACAAGGTGTAACGGTGAAAACAAAACTACATTTATCTACGTTATTCTACGAGGACAAGGCCGAAATAGAAAATCTTTCGATATAATGGCTCCGAAACTCAAGAAATTGAGATGGTGTTCCAAAAGTCGATACAACACTATCATTATGGATATGAAGGGCTCTTTTGTAACAGTACCACGAAAAACAAACTAAATTTTTACTCGATTCTCAGTATATTTCGTATAATTGTGAAAATATTTTTCCCTTATGCAATCCGTTTGCATCGACTAAATTTTTATAATTATTGCGTATTGTATAATAGCAGTTTTTCAAACTTATTAATGATGAAATGAAAGTATTTATCATTGGCCAAAATATGTTATTTTGTGTTTTATACAGAGACGATTTTTCAAACTCGTTATTAATGAAATGAACGTCAATTTTGAATCATGGCATTAAAATAATGATTTGGGTACTTAGAAAGGAAACTATTCAAAAAACATAAATTAGAATTTGATTCATTTGCATCTAAATTACATCTTTAAAATTTAAATTAATGAGGATTATCTGCTTCATCATTTAGTTTAAATATAGTGATCCTAATAACTTTAATTTAAATGAGTTAGAAAAATAATAAATATTTAAGAAAATTTAGCCTGGTTTAACAATGAAATTTACAACAAAAATTTCATTCTATGTCAAATACATAATGTATTTTGTTTCTTTCCAGACAAGTACATATAAAGAGAGCATTTCCTAAATATTTTTTAAGCAAATAAAAGTCAAAATATTCTTCTGTTGGGTGACCCTGAAATTGTTTTTATAGTATCTGGAAATGTGAGGGTAATTGCTCATTTGTTAAAAATTACTCCTCTCGAAAGCAAAACACATATTCAAAATAAGCCAGGGCGTATTTTTCTCTTCTGCAAAAATTCTAGGGCGACCTTTGGGTCCACGTTTTACACTCAATACATAAAAATCAACCTTCATTTGAAATTGAATACAGTTCATACAAACATGCGTACAAACATACTATGTCTTCATATAGTCGATTTCATTCTCGTTCTCTCATGTTTACCTCTGCTATCCTGGCTTACATTTTTTTCTGGTATTTTTTTTTCTTTCTTTTTTCTCCAACAGATTTATTGCTGCTCTTTCTCCTTGTACACACTGTATTCCGCACCAAAAACACTACTTGAAGAAATACTTATTTAACTTTTCTCTTTCTGGACGTTAAAGAAAACTATATCCTCATAAGCAGTAGTTTTATTTATTATAAATAAAATTAAGTTTTAAAATTAAGTTACATTTGAAATTTATGGCAATTCTAATTTAATCCAGTATTATCTTTCAATTAAGAATCAATGCAGTATAGCACTACACCAAAACTTTGAAATATTACAAAGTAAAATATCTACAGAATAATTTCTCTTATATTAATCTGATTAGTCTAATTCAATATTCAATAAAAAAAATACGCACAAAATGAGCCTTTAATTAATGCATTTAAGCAAATTAATTTTTGATGTAAAATATTTGAAGGCGCGGGGTAGTGGAAATCTTGAAATATGACAGTGATGAAGCAGAAGTGTATAATGGCGCTAATATTGTTATAAATACGTAACAGAAAATCATTGTTATAATTTACAAGTCGGAGTTCCTTGACCACGGTGACAAATTCCGTGACCTTGACTGCAAATTTGGGGAATTTTCGCCAATTCGGTGACATTTGTGAGTTCTAGAAACTTTTTGTAAATTTTTGAAACTTTTTAATTTTGTAAATTTACTTTCCAATACAGAATCCGACCGACAATTATTTTAAATTATTAAGATGACAGATATTTAAATTAATAATTAACATTCTGTAGATATTTAAATAAATAAAACAATACTTGTAGAAAAGTGTAAAGACATTAAAGTTCAGATCTCTGAAATTAGTGCATCAGCATCTGCTCTATATCTTTACTTGTAGTAGAGTGACTGCAAATATTACATCCAAACATTTTACCTTCGATAACTTCGTCGTTTGTCGTTCGATTAGGACGAAATAAATAATCTTCAATAACTTATCAAAATTATTTCATTTTTGAGAAGAAAAAATATCAAAATATTTCACCATACTCCCATATCCTTTTTCTATTCAACCTTTTTCCATTCGAAATATGAGAAAGCAATGATGTTTAACATCAATCTACGAATATGATAAGTAACTTAGTCAGTTACTCATAATTATTTTATTTCATATTATTTTTAATTTTAACGAACAGTTTCGAACAGCTTCTATGCAACTATTGAAAAATGGCCCGTCCAAATAGTTGCTCAAGTCTTCGGGTGAGTCGGACGGTCTGGGTCTTCAACACAGACTCTCAAAGACACACAAATGGCACGCTAAAAAGTCCATAGTACTATTTCATATCAGTATTCTAGAGTGAGCAACACGTTTAAATCCATCGAAAATTCGAAATCCACTGTTCAATCGTTTTTACTTTCCCTTCAATACATGGTAATGTATAGGGAAAATATTGAAATCATGTAGAAAATCGCAACTCGAGTTTTCAACGGTATTACACGTTTTGGGACCTCTAGAACACGAAAACACAATTTTAGAGTAACGTCTGTGTGTGTGTATGTCTGTACAATGTATGTATCTACTCTAACTCAAAACTAATGCACCGAATTTCATAAAATTTGGTAGGTAAGTCACTTGTGTGTGACCCTGGTGCTGATTAGTTTTTGGTATGATTCGGAAAAAAGGAACCAGCCTTATTTGTGAGAAATGGCCTGCAAAAATCTCATGTATCCACTCAAGCTGAAACACTAATTGACCAAATTTCACAGAATTCTGTAGATAAGTTACTCGTGGGATACTCTAGTGCTGATTAGATTTTGATACGATTCGGAAAAGAACAACATGCATTTTTTTACGAAATAGTCAGTAAAAATCGCCAAAATCTAAAAAAAAGACTACGTATGCTCAAATGTATCAATTAAATGCTTGCTTTATATGTAACTTTTTACGAGGAAAAAAAGTAAGACCAACTCCATTATTCTAGGACTGACCGTTCTCGAGATATTTGAGATTTTTCACATTTTTGTTATGCCACCTTTGGAAAAATGGCCACATACCAAACAAAAACAAAAATTGTATTCTTTTGTGCAATTAAACTCAATTTAATGAATTATTAAAGAAATAGAGAAAAAATGAATTTGAGTCTGCAGGGAAAGTTATGTGCTGCCCACACCAGATATTTTATAATATCTATCTTATACTTTGCCATGTATTGCAAATAAACTAATGCATACTTTGCGAATCAACGAGTTTGATTTACATATGAACTTTTCTTCGCAAATATTTATTACTCTATACTTCTAAAAAACTATTTGAGTTACTTTGGTAGAATAAAAACGAAAATTCGACGGTTTCGGTTCGGTATCATATACACTGAATGTTCAAAGAAACCAAATGTGGTATTCAAATGCAAATGCTCCCAGATGCACTTACTCGTCCTTCAATATGATTGGCAGCCATTCATTGGCAAACTAAATGTTTTCCAAGGATTATTTGAATCACAGACCTTTATACTCGTATTTGTATCGGAATTCAAAATAGAAATTGAATGTACCTTTTACGAATATATAAATAGCAGAAATAATAGTATTTTTAAGATATATATTCTGAACGATGTTTATTTATGCATACCCTTAAGTACTAAACATAAAATAGCAAAACTGTTAGAGATTTCAAACAGCGATTTTTAGCAGCTGTAAAATATAACATTTATGTTATTTACTAAGTTTTAGAAAATAAAATACTAGATTATTATTAGAATGTAGAATATTAAGGAATATTACCCGTACTACGTACAATGTATGAGCTTCTACAATTTTTTCTAAATCAAAACATTAACGTAATAAATTGAAAATATCAATAATCAATGAAAATATCAATAAAATATTGTTTAAACCTGAAGACTGTAATTGATATAATCTGGTTTAAAAAGCGATATCAATGAAATTTATTCTATATATATATATACGAGTATAAATATATATATATATATATATATATATATATATATATATATATATATATATATATATATATATATATGTATGTATATACATATCTTTATTATTTAAAACAGCAAAGATTTAATAAAAGTCGTCTGCCACATACGCACATTGAATTTAAATCCGTTACTAAGCGACATATTGAATTTTATTCAAATAAATTGGTAGAAACATATCGTCTGCATAATGCTATCTCTATAGAAGGTCTAATTGCGATAGCGTTTTCTATTACTATCTAAATAACACCTGACCCTAACATCTGACCCTAGAAACTGGAAATATAGACTAAACTTTAAGTGGGGCTAAACCAAGTCTACACCGAAAATTTAATTCGGTGCAGCCGTTCATAAATAAACACAGAAGAAACACACAGATTTTCACTTTTATTTATTTCGTTTGCAACTTAAATATTTGGTTTAGTTTATTTTACTTATGATTGCACACACACACACACACACACACACACACACACACACACACACACACACACACACACACATATATATATATATATATATATATATATATATATATATATATATATATATATATATATATATATATATATATATATATATATATATATATATATATATATATATATATATATATATATATATATATATATATATATATATATATATATATATATATATATATATATATATATATATATATATATATATATATATATATATATATATATATATATATATATATATATATAGCATAGTAAACATATAAAATTAAAATTAATTCCACAGTTATCCAATTTTTCTCCAGAAGTTGGCGCAAAGCAGCACACTCTCCTAAAGTAACATACGAGATTCATATGAAAAAAGAGGGGGAAATGACCAAATGCAAGGCATAAAATGGTAGAGGGGGATGGCGACCCCTATTTCCCGTTTAAAAGACTGCTTTTATAACCGGGCAACACTCACGGTACCAATGCCATGCAGTAACCATACTTCCGTAAATGTGTCAAGCCAAAAACACTCGAAAAAGTGCAAAGTAAACAAATAGGAATCAACCAGGATTACAAGGGAAAGGAAAATAATGGAAATGGAGCAAATGCCAGAGTGCATTATATATAAAAGCAGTTTACGCATGCGTAATTCGTTATTTTTACTTTCATCGTTCTATACCTCTGCCATATCCTTTAAGTAAGCATTTTCTCCCGTTTTTGTATTAAATAGGGAATTATAGTAACATGTCAGGAAGACAATTGGATAATTCCGTTTTATTGCCTCCTTCATAATATTCCTATTATGCATGTTGCAATCTGACTTGAAAGTATTAATGCGTTGATTTCTTTTGAGGAGACCAATGACGACATTTCTGAAAATGTTTTTGGTCAAATTGGAACTCCAATTAATAATGTGATTGATTTCCATATTGAAATTGTTTCTCTTGTCATATAAGGCGGTATAAGTACCATATCTACTGTCATGTTTTAGTGTGATATTTAGAAAATCAACACTATCATCCTCCTTACTTATATTCTCAATCAATTCCAGTTATTTTGGATAAAAAGTAAAATCAAATTGGGGTGTATTCTTATATTGCCCAACAAGAACAACGTCAACATAACGAAAATATGGCATTTCATGTAGTATATGAGTTCCATTTTCAAATTTACACAAGTATAGATCGGCGAGCAGGGATGAACATCCCCCTCCCATGGGAATACCCTTAACTTGTTGAAAATAGTTGGTGCCATCAAATAAGATATTTTCAAACAACACAATGCGAATCAAGTCCTTGTATTTTCTGAATGTAATATGCTCTTTTAAGTCATATATTTCATGCAGTTCCTTCAAAATTTCACATAGATTTTCCAGATTGATGTTGTTGAATAAATCACGGAAATCGTAACTTTTGAAACGTATATCCTTGTTATAAAATGGAAGTCGGTTGATGACATCGTAACTATTATTTATCATACTGTTCCTTGTTTATTGAGTAATCAGAACATTTTTAAGTATAGTTAAAAGTTTTTCATTTGCAATTGTTAAATAGGATCCACATCCCACTGTCACCGGCCGGAACTTGACCGGATTTTTATGAAGTTTTGGTATTAGTACCAGATATGGAAAGTTAACAACTTTAAGTTCGATACCAATTCGTTTATACAAAGCTTTAATTTTATTTACCAAACAATTTCCATTTTGTTGTAAAGGGGAGTACATTTGTTTGTAAAGATAACTATTTTTTAAAGTATCCACGTAGTATTTTCTGCATGTGAAAGCGTAATTTGATACTACTTTCTCAGTATAAGTTATAACATATTTATCTTCATATTTATTGACTGCATTTTGAAGAGAGGGATAATACGTTTTTTTACATACGTTTTTTTACACACTGTTTTGTAGTCCTTCCCGGTCGTCCAAATAGTTGCTCAAGTCCTCTGGATGAGTCGGACGGCCTGGGGTTTGAACACTGTTTTGTAGTGGAGATTGAACATTTTGGTAAGGTTGTATTGCCATTCTTTGAAAGCTTGTATTGGTATGCTGTATTTTACGGCGAGATTATATGTAAATTTCTTCAAATCTTGTTCAAAGTCCTTTTTAACATTTGTGAAATCTTGTATTCGAAATTTCGTACCAAGTTGAAGCATAGATTTTAACTTTCGATTATCCAATAGATCCAGGTTTCCAGTGATAATGTGCCCATGATGGGTATCTATATAAGGGCTGTTTTGACAATTACACACTTCACTTTGATATACATTGATGTTTCTACTTATGCGATTATAATTAAATATTATTCTACCATTGGTTTGCACAAATTTATAAATCAGTTTTACTTCGATGTTAGGTATTGGTAAGAGATGTGCCAAGTTTTTTATATATGTCTTGATTGGTAATCCATCATAATTTTTATTTTTGTAGGTTGTAACAAAAGGCTCTGTTGTAGTAGTTTTCTTCCGGGTAGAGGGTTTCAATACTATGTTTAATGTACTGGCTTTTAGTTTAAGCAAATCCATCATTATAGCGTAGTTTGTACATGCATTTTCCTTATTATTAACAGTTAGATGTTCTTCGAGTTGATACACTTTCAAATAACACCAGATGCGTTGAATATAACGTTTTGTAATACTAAATATAAGATTTTTGATCCATCCGGATTTTATTATTGTTCCTGTATACACTTTTTTACGAACGTTTCAATCTTTTCAAGAGTTGCTTTATAACTGATATTTTTCTTTTTTCTTTTTCCCCTTTGCCATCTATTTTTTATAGCACAATGGATATCTTGTAATACAGGGTTACGTTTTTCATTTTTACAAGATTCCAAATTATAATTGTCATTAAATATGATTGTATTGAGTCCATACGGGAAAGCTGTTCCATATTGTTGGATGTGTGTATTTTCCCACCAAAATCTTTCTGACAGGTTGGGTACTACCTCGATGATTGTAACAATTAATTGTGAAAAATCATGGCTTCCATAATGACGGAGTTCCAAATTGGTGATACTTGCATCAGTGAGAATAGATTTGCCGATTTGACTTCGATGTAAGTTTATTCGCAAATGTAAACGATTTTTGGTTTGGCCGATATATTTGGCTTGGCATGTTTGGCAAGTTATACAGTGGATGACATTATAGGTTTTGCAGAATGTACCGTAACGGGGATCTTGAGAAGATATTTGGAGAGGGTCTGCCACTGGGCAGAGTTTACATCGATGGGATTGGAATTTTTTTAAACTTGAAATCACGTATTCTATTGAAATAATGACGATATGAATATTTAAAAAAGGGTGATCCATTAAGATTAAGGATCGAGTCGGTAGAACAATGAGAAACATTACAGACGCTATTTACTTTCTGGTAGGTCGGACGGTCTGGGTTTCAACATCAACAACAACAGACGCTATTTATATTTGTCACAGAGTTGGCAATAACATGTTGCACAGGCTTGAAATATTTCTTTATGTTAGGCATCATATACAAAGCTTGAGGGTAACTGGTTATCGATAATACTACTACCCTGTATTGTTGTATTACCGGGCATATTCTTTATAAAGTATAATTGCCAGTCGCTATATAGTATAGTTGTATTCATTCATAAAGTATCATTTCAACAGTTTATATCTCTTATTGAGGAGTAAATGTAAAACGTGATTATTTTTACAAGATCCACCATCTTGCTCATTAAAGCTGTGGAGAAATTTTAAAACATACTTTAAACGCGATATTTTCACAAAGCATATGAGAATGGCCTGGATGTGCGAATGCATGACTCAGTGACTTTTTAGAACATTTTTAACTTTTTTTGGATTTTATATAAATATCATATCATTGAAATACGTTATTTGTAAAATGGACGTAGATAGATATTACTCGGGTTAAATAACGTTAAAACAGAATAAAACACTTAAAAGGCAAATAGTTCCTTGTTAAAAACATGCTAAATGAGTTACAATTCATGATATAAGAAAACAATATGGAATCAAAATAACACAACATACCATAGTGCGTCCCCAGTTTTAACCTAAATGCCGATCCAACAACACACGGAAGACCACCACAGCACGTGTATGGTCCGAGAAGTAACCCAGGTCATAAAACATCGAACAAGAAAAACGAGACGACATATCCGCGCAATGCTGCAACACACAGTGTCCCTATACATATAGCATAGTAAACATATAAAATTAAAATTAATTCCACAGTTATCCAATTTTTCTCCAGAAGTTGGCCCAAAGCAGCACACTCTCCTAAAGTAACATACGAGATTCATATGAAAAAAGAGGGGGAAATGACCAAATGCAAGGCATAAAATGGTAGAGGGGTGTGGCGACCCCTCTTTCCCGTTCAAAAGACTGCTTTTATGCCCGGGCAACACTCACGGTACCAATGCCATGCAGTAGCCATACTTCCGTAAGTGTGACAAGTCAAAAACACTCGAAAAAGTGCAAAGTAAGCAAATAGGAATCAATGGAATCAATAGAATGGAATTGCAGCAAATGCCAGAGTGCATTATATATAAAAGCAGTTTACGCATGCGAAATTCGTTTTTTTACTTTCATCGTTCTATACTTCTGTCATATCCTTCAAGTAAGCATTTTCTCACTTTTTTGTATTAAATAGGGAATTATAATAACATGTCAGGAAGCCAATTGGATAATTCCGTTTTATTGCCTCCTTCATAATATTCCTATTATGCATGATGCAATCTGACTTGAAAGTATTAATGCGTTGATTTCTTTTGAGGTGATCAATGACGGCATTTCTGAAAATGTTTTTGGTCAAATTGGAATTCCAATCAATAATGTGATTGATTTCCATATTGAAATTATTTTTCTTGTCATATAAGACGGTATAAGTACCATATCTACTGTCATGTTTTAGCGTGATATTTAGAAAATCAACACGATCATCCTCCTTACTTATATTCTCAATCAATTCCAGTTCTTTTGGATAAAAAGTATATATATATATATATATTTATATTATTCTTTTCAAAAATGTACATTTAATTTCTTTATTCAACTGTTGTAGGACAGTCATTATAGTAAAATTATATGAAAAATATGTATTATTATCCGAAATTTCATGGCAAAATTGCATGATATTTAATATCCATCTGTATTATTTTGTACAATAAAGATTACATTAATATATTACAAATCACGTATTACTTTGTACAATAAACATTTCATTAATATATTACAGAACAAATTAGGAATAATTAAATGGATACTGTATAAAAGTCATGTGCTGCCCACAGTTTTCATTTAATGAATTTCAAATGCAATTTTGAAATCCGTGAGCAAGATGAAATGATTCTTCCAGCTCCGAAATTACTTTCCTAGCTCCACATTTTATTACCCTTTCACTTTAAAATAGATTTTTCCATCCTAGCATTTATTCCCTTTTTTTATTTATATTTTAACCTGCAATGCGCGCTATAATAGCGGAACTTGTTATTTATTTAATACAAACTTTCAATTCAAACCTTAGAACTCATCCCTAGAGTTCAGTTTTGATATGTTGTGCCACAAATATGCAAATTATACCCGAAACATGGCATATACAAAGGGAATGAAAATTATTATACTATCAAACAGAAACGTTTTACTCTAATATGAGAAATAATTTTATACATATTTTGTGTGATTCTTGAACAAGTAAAGAGAAATCACTTTTTAGCATAGAAAAAGTTCAAAGAATCTATAACTAATCTTTGAACGAGTTCAATAAGAATCTATAATATCGAAAGAATCTGTAATATTCGAAAGAATCTATAATAAGTTATTGGTAAGGTTGAATTACTGTTATAAAGTAAATTAAACATTTTGACATCCTAATATTTTAATAATTCACAAATGGGTGCGTGAAATTGCTTAAAGCTATACATATATTTTCGTTTTGATATACATGAACTATATTTCCAACTTTATTTGGACACTTAAATTGAAAGAGAACAATTGTATTTATCGCAATCATTGCATTATGATCAATACATTGTTCAAACATTCCTGGTTGAAAACGCTATATCGACTCAGTTAGACACTCTTTCCATTCATTTGAGGTATTTGTCTGCTAGAAATTGTCGCTATTCCTTAATTAAATTATGATAAATCTTAGAAAAGGGCTTTACCACTTGGGGAAGTAATAAGCTTTTTAGCTCGCTCCCTAGCTGTTCGATCAGAATCAGTTTTGAAGTCGGTGAATCTCACTTCTGCACCTAACTCACTATCTCACTTCTGCACTTTTTAAACAATATATAGACAGGCTTCGAATGGGATGCTAAGCCTGGGCTGGCTAAAAGAGGCAGGTTTCGAAGTATTATGAGATAGTGCACAGTCGTTCATAATATCATTATAGCTCTCTGAATTCAAATTTGAAAGCAGAAAGGAATCGGTCCTTTCGAACATAAACTGACCAAGTTCATCCCGGATCCTCTTCACTTCCAGATTTAACAATCGGCGCAATGCATTCAGCAGAAAATCGTTCTCTGGTAGCACAGCCATCTGATTGAAATATTTTGAAGCGTGATTCATCACTTTACATAACCTTCCGCCAGTCTTCCGTTGTCCACTAGCGACAATTTACTCGCCACCGCAGTCGACCCCTGGTATTAAGTTGTGTGATGACACTTGTGTACAGCCGACCTATCATGGCAACTGTTACGTGGTTTTTTAACCACACGTCCGATCAGAACGCATATTTCAGTCATATTGTTCATTAAAACAATCTCCGACATTGGCCGTGTCGAATAAAAATACATAAAAATCAAATTACTGGTAAATGAGGACAACGGACATGATATAAAACATTAACAATATATATTTATTTACAAAAGGGAATTAAAATAATAATAAAAGAACATATTTAATTGATTCAATTAACAATCTTACTAAATCATAATCACTCTCCATTGACATTCGTGCTTGACATTTTCTTAATTATGAATATTTAAAGTATATCATTAAAAATCTCCTTCATTTAAGTTTACAATTAAATTCATTCTGATTATTTCACTCAAGTGTAAATTGAATAAGATGTCGAGAGAGTGCGAAATTAATTAAATTAGTGTCAAACAGACTGAGAGTATAAGAGACATGCATTTCGTACCTTCGATACATCGTTGGATCGTCACTGGGTGCGGGGCACTTCGACCGCGGAGGAAACGTCAGTCATCGCTGCAGACGTATTTTGGGAGAACTTTCTCTCCGAAGCACAAAATCAATTCTCCTCGTTCTTTTTGAAAAATCTAACACTCTCTTGAACATCCGAAAAATGTCTCCTCCCACGCAATTAAGCCCCAGGTTTATTACTGGTTCCCCCAATTGAAACCCCTGGTATTTTCATTGGATATTTCAGAATTATGTCCAGCTATTGGGTGCTGTGATGACAGGAGGACGGCGATCACCCCAGAATTAATATCTGGTAGGTGGGCCAGCGTTCCCACGACCCTGGGTGCACGTGTCGCCGAACCGGACAAGGGTCAGCTCTCCCCAAGAACGCCCTGCTGTGCGCCCCTCTGTAACTGAGCCATCGCTGTCCATATTTCCCAGAAACATGGCTTGCTCATCCTTTTGCAGGTGTTCTCTTAGGGAACTGTATATGAATTGTAGGAGAAGCACAGGGACCATTTTTGTAGGTTGTACTCCCTCCATAATTCGCAGTGTTCCATATTTGCCTTGGAACAGCAACCTTACCTGACATACAACTCTAGATGGATTATATGGGTACTAATAGCAGGTGCTATGGCACAGTATATATCAGAAGACAAATCTGATGAAGACAAGGTGCAACTTTTCTTGAGATTCCTAAATAAGCATATTTTGCTGAGACCATTCAATTATGCGAATTTCCAGATAGTAGATTTGCTATTGGCACCATCACTTCCCTTCGCTCCTTTAACAACATTAGACAGTTGATTCTAGGAGTTTCAGAAAAGCTGCAACAGCGCGAAGCACTGGTTACTTATAGTATCTGGAAGCATCAGGCCTAATGCAGAACTAGTGAAACTTTTATTGAGATATTGAAAGAAGCATATTTTGCTGAGATCATTTAATTTATGCAAATTTCCAGATAGTGAATTTGCTGTTGCTACCAGCACCTCCTATCTTTTGATAACGTCTGACATAGTTGATTTAGGGAGTTCCAGAAGAACTATAATAGTACAGAGGGACTGATTACTCACGTAGCATCTGCCCACCTTACTCCTCCGAAAATCCATAAATTCAGCATTACGTATCATACCAGCTTTCAGATAAGTCTAAATATCTGCCACACTTACTCTGCATACACTTATATGTAATACCTACTACCCGTTGACTGTGAATTTGGACATATAAATTGCCCTTTATATGAATATTATGAGGTGTCAAATTACATTGGGTAATACAGTGTATTTGTCTGCCTTACTTTTACTGCACAACATTAGAAATCCAATGGGAACTATGAATCCTCAAAAGAAAAGCACGGCTTTCATCCTTTCTTGCATATTTTAATTTAATGTCATAATACTATATTTCAACTATCTCTCCATCATTTATCTTCTCAATAGTATACTTCATTTTCAACTTTACAGATATCACTTGCAATAAACTGTGACCTCGTATCATGTAGATTCGCTAGTGTATCTCAAAATTCAAGAATTCATTCGAAAATCTGGATAACTAAAGCTTTATTAACACTAGAAATTAGCGTAAGCAGGAACCAGTTACAGTTAATAAATTTATATCTCTATATAGAAAAATTACAAAATAATCGTCAGATAGAATAAGACAGCACATAAATACTCACCATGTTCCTAAACAAGGAATTAATATGTTCAATACCCTGACATATTCAGAATTTTAACCATTTTTATTACAAAAACGTTTTCTCTGAATAATCAGCATCCACTTATATACCCTCTAAGGAAAAATCTAGAAAACCCTAGATAACTTTTAAAATTCATAACTGCCTTTTTCTTCCCGAATTTTCACATAGTCACCTAAAGTATAAAATGCATTGAAAATTCGCCAAATTTGTCGCCATAATATTTAATCGCCGTTATTACTGCGGAACTCCAGTCCAGGATATACCATGATGTAAATAGCTATACAATCCAAGAAACACAAATATACAACGTTATTAAATACATAAATGAGCATATTTTAGTTATAGTTTGAAAAAAAGTAATTGTCAACTCAAAATTTATCAACAAAACACACAATTTCCGATTAAAAATTAAATTTATGAAAAAATAAAATATTAATAGCGAGTAATCAGTATATTAGAGTTCCTGGGGATAACAGTTACGTTAAGTAATCTAAATGATAAGGTGAGATTTTACACGTTCTTCGAGCGCCGGCCACACAACTTGATACCATAAACCCCCTGGGTTGGTCGTGTGGTCTGGGCCTTCAACGTTCTTCGAGCTTGTTTTGCCCAGACTTTCTATCCTAACATATAAAGAATTCACAAGCATCACAACATACACAGTCACTACTACATCAACACATTCATCAACATTATAACTATCTATATTTTATATCTAACTATATATTTATATCACAACACAAAAAGTCACTACTACATCACCGCATTCATCAACGTTATAACTATATCTATATTTTATATCTAACTATATCAATATTTATATCACAACACAAAAAGTCACTACTACATCACCACATTTATCAACGTTATAACTATATCTATATTTTATATCTAATTATGTAAATTTGTTTTATATCCATATTTTTTTTATTGATAATATAATATTTTATCAATTAATTTCACAAATGCTTCGAATATATATAATACACACATTTACATAAGATATGAAAAATAGATCGTCCGCTTTACATAAACTTAAAGGTTTAAAGGAATGGGCAGAATTGTTTATCTTGACACCTTAAATATGTATAGGAAATACGGAGAAAATATTTTGCGATTGCTTCTCTGAATCTCATTTTGAGCATCAGGAATCTGAGAATTTATTCAGTGTACAGAAAAGCATTTTCTGGAAATATATTTTTCTTATGGATTCTGAAAAAGTGTGCATAGATCAATTTTGGTCTATGAAATTATAATTGCGCAAAAAATGTTTCAGCCTGATTTATTTTCCCTTCATATCTAACAAATATTTTCTCGTGTCGCGATTTTCCAGTTTTAATAGACAGCTGCTTTTAATTTTTGAATACAACATCAAACTTTAAAAATATATGCGTATTTGTTTCCGATATATACAAGGCCCACTCAATAAGTCTCCGGTCTAACTAAGTAAAACATGTAAAACATTTTTTTTTAGAAATTCAACGTTATTCATCAACATACTCTCCTTCAAGAGTGATACATTCATTCCAACGGTCCTCTAACTTTTCGATGCCTTTTTTGTAGAACGATTTGTCTTTGCTCTCAAAATAGGCCTCAATTTCGGCAATCACTTTTTCATTTGAGCCAAATATCTTTTCCTGGAGCATCATTTTGATGTCTGCAAAAAGCCAGTAGTTGCTGGGGGTCAGATCTGGAGAGTACGGTGGGTGAGGAAGAAATTCGAATCGTAAATCATATAATTTAACCATCGTTTTCATCGACTTGTGACACGGGACATTGTCTTGGTGGAACAGCACTTTTTTGCATGTGAGGTCGTTTTTTCTTGATTTCTACACTCAATCGATCCAATAATGCCATGTTATATTCGCTATTGATAGTTTTACCTTCCTCAAGATAGTCGATGAATAAAATACCATGCGCGTCCCAAAATACGGATGCCATAACCTTGCCCGCTGACTTTTGGGGTTTCGGTCGCTTTGAACGAATTGCACCGGCTGCTGTCCACTCAGCTGACGATCTTTTTGATTCATGTGTTTAGTAATGGATCCATGTTTCTTCCATTGTCACATACCGAAGCAAGAAATCCTTCTTATCTCGCTTGAACAGCTCCAAACAGCGCTCTGAATCGTCGACGCGTTGTTGTTTTTGGTCCGGTGTGAGCAAACACGGCACACTCTTCGAAAGCAACTTACGCATGCTCAAATTTTCGTGTAAAAGTCTAAACACACTATCTTCTGATATCTTTAAGGTGTCAGCTATCTCACGCAACTTCACTTTATGGTCTTTCAAAATTGTTTTGTGGACTTTTTTTATGTTTTCCGGAACTGCCTATTTTCGGCGACCAGAGCGTTCAGCATCATCGGTGTTTGTACGACCGCGTTTAAATTCAGTATACCAGTCAATAATAGTTGATTTCCCTGGTGTAGAGTCTCCATAACGCTTATCAAGCCACTGTTTGGCTTCAACAGTACTTTTCCTTATCAAAAAACAATGTTTAATCACATGAAATCCTTTTTTATCCATTGTTTTGAAAATTACAAAACTGGGGTCACTAAAACCACTGAAACCCATAAACTAATTGTCAGAATGTCATGAAATTGTGACACATGTCGTTTGAAGGTTGGTACTATCCAGAAATCATATGGGTCTGTCAACAGTGTTGCCATATATGTGTCAGACCAGAGACTTCTTGAGTGAAGTGTTATGCATGCAAAATCACAAATTTGAATTTTTGAATGGAATGCCAAAGATAAATAAAAAATATTAAACAAAACTTATATACCTCTTCCATTTTATTATTTAAATATTTATTAGCTCCTTTCTATCATAGTCACGAGTGCCGCAATAGCTATATTTTTTGTCCTGTAATAAATAATTTTAAGTAAGTTTTTTTTTCTATATGCAGTATCCATACAGGCGTCTCAACATCGATACGGCGCTTTGTAAGTGGCACCGTTTCCCAACTCTTGCTGCAGCGTTAATAGTCATAAAGCACATTTACACGTATTTGTCGTAACTTCTCACAATTTTTCAATGTTCATGCGATAAGAGAACGTGACCCTCCAGAATTACATTTCCACTGTGATCGTTCACCTCTCTGTTGAAGCCCTTGCTCCATGATTGTAGTTTAATCCTCAGCCACGGATGGTGACCTCTGGTTACGAGGGCTGACGTCTGATTATTGCTTAAATATCCTAGTAAAAGACATGGAGTCTTCCAATATTTTACAATACTAGAATTTTGGGAATAATATGTCACTTTTATATTTGATTCTGTGCGTAGTTTTGACAAGAAGGAATTAAAAATGTCTCTGATTGGATTTTTCTGCTTAACACTCTGTTCGTCAACTGTTACACACGTTGTCCACTCCTTCCCTTCCTACGCTTATAGATCCTCCGTGTGTCCTTGCTCTATTGGAGACCAAGTTGTCACCAATTTGAGCGGTAATGTCTATTAAAAGCGATTTGACCCTCGACAACCCGTTTGGATCATAAGTGCCGATTTCTTCCCGTCTATTACTTTCCTTATATACATAATGTATAAGGAAAGCATTGTGACGGGGTCGAAAATTCGAATTCGAGTTTTCGACGGGAGAGCACGTTTCAAGCATCCCTGATCACGAATCAAACATTTTTGGAGTGATGTCTGTGTGTGTGTGTGTCAGTGGGTCTGTGGAGACGATAACTGACGAACGAATGGACCGATTTGAACCAAATTTGGTACAAAAATCACTATCCATAAACACTGGAAGCCTATTGTTTTTATACGCAATCGAATGTTCAGAACCCCCCTAAATTTTCGAATGAAATTTTGAAAAAATCGTCAAAAAATCAAAACCACTAATAAAGTTACGCAAATAGACATTTCTTATGTAATTTTTCATTAGAAAACGATTGACATAAATTTTAGAACGCTAACACGAGCCGTTTTTGAGATATTGTACATTTTTCAAAAAAAATATCAAAAAGTCATATAAAATAAAAAAAATATTCCTATTGATAAACATGTTCACTTTTCATATGTAATACCATGCGATAAATTGGGTGACATCATTCTCGTGGATCTAGCTCGTTCCATTCATGAAAAAAGATACTCTGAGTAACACTTTTGTATTTGGACGCCAATAGTCATT
Source organism: Amaurobius ferox (assembly GCA_951213105.1). Taxonomy (NCBI): domain Eukaryota; kingdom Metazoa; phylum Arthropoda; class Arachnida; order Araneae; family Amaurobiidae; genus Amaurobius; species Amaurobius ferox. The sequence goes on from OX578134.1 coordinate 94,848,597, forward strand.
TATCGGCTGTAAGAATAACTTATTTCTTAGTGCATAACGCTTGGCGAGATTTTGGCGTCGAATTTGGCGGAATGTCGCCAACTTGGCGACTTTTTGAAATGTTGCCAAATTAACGAAAATCTCGCCAAATGGATAAAAATGACGCTAAATCAATGAAAATGACGACTAATTGTCGAAAATTCAATGTCTTGGAAAGAATATTCGTATCTACTATAAGAAAAACCTATTTTTTTACTGTAAAATTAGTAAATTCATTACATTATATAAGGAAAGTCATGTGTTGCCCACATCAGATTTTTTTACTTTGTGGAAGTAGAGGCTCATCTAAAAACCCAGATACCTTTAAATAAAATATTTGACAGTGTAATATTTGTAAATTATAATTTATCTAGTCTGGTTTCAAATTACTTAGTTCTCCGAAAACCATGTGTATATATATCTTTAATGATACAGTTGCATAAAAGTTGTTTCGTATTCCAGATATGGCTCGACAATAAAGCGACGCCTAATTTTATAATGGCCGGGCAATTTAAACAATTTATTCACAAGTAATAAATGAAACATAGACAATATTTACGGGTAATAAATGAAGTATGACAACATGAGACATACAACGATGGACGCAAACGAGCCCGTGGGTATTACAAAGTACCCAACGAAAGCAATGTATACCACGCCCAGATGACTGGAGCGATTTGGCAAATAGATACGACGGAACAATGAGAGACATGAGGGAAAAACCAAAGTTACCCCTGAGTATGGCGGCTGCTGTCATTGACTTTTTGATAGTGCTTTGGCTTCACCTTGCGATGTGGTGTTAAATCCATGCTGTTGCAGGCAGATTTGCTGTGGTGCTTGGGAATGGCCCGTGCTGCCCTTATATAAATACACTGGAAATTCAATGATCCGAGATAAATGATTTTTCTTAATCTCAGGATATTCTATCAAATATAGCATTCTGTCGGGCGGTAAAATTTCACTCAATAATCTTCATACGCATTCCTATCTATTTATAAATATTTATACATTTATTCACAGACGAAATAATAATTTTGTGCATTTTGTATATAGATCTTCCTATTTAAAAGGTGAATAAATGTTCACAACGACTAAGCACCTAAGGTAATTTGGAGGAATCGCATAGAAAATATTTTCCAATCACGTCTCGCAATCCAATTCCATATATGAAATCCAGACTGAGCGGAAGAGAATTTCATTTAGAATACAAAGAAATATTTCTTAAACCTATTTCTCTTATGAATTCTCAGAATTGAGCATAAATCAATTTTGGCCCATAAACTTAGAATCGCATCAACAAGTATAAAGAAATGATTTATTTTTCCTTCTGAACTGTAAACTATTTTAGTAGTTGTGTTATTATATATCACATTTTGTTCAGTATTAACTTATATATATATATTTCCCATTTGTTAAAAACCTGCATATTTACTTTCTTTACACACATAGTATAATGTATGGGAAATTATTGGGACTGGTTGAAAATCCGAATTCAAGTTTTCGACGGAAAGAAACGTTTCAATTATCGCTGAACTTGAATCGAACGTTTCTGAGCTGATGTATTTGTGTGTGTGTGTGTGTGTGTGTGTGTCTGTTGATGTATATGTATTAATGTGTGCGTCCATGAGTCTGTGTATGCAATATCTCACGAAATAGAACTTTTCAATCAAACGTAATTTGGCACGATCATTACAATCAGTGAACACTGGTACCTTGTTGATTTTAAACGCAAGCTAATGTTCTTAAGACCACTCAATTTTCGAATAAATTTTTGAAATGCATAATAATTTAAAATAAAAAAATTATTACATTCCGTAATTGTAAATAAATTGTTATACACGTAATTTTTCATTTGAAGACAAGTAACACGAATTTGAGAACGATAGCACGAACCGATCTCGAGATATTGCACTGTTGTGAAATACATTTTTACTGGAATTACAAAAAAATGAAAACTAGTATCATCAAATGTAATCATCATCAGACAGTATTATCAGTTCTTACTCAATTCGCATACGTCATTATGCAAAAAATCTGATATTATCATTCTCATGGATCTAGTTTGTTCTATTCACATGAATAGTTACTTTTTGTAATAGTGTTGTATTTCATGTCAAAATAAATGTCAACAGTTATTTATTTCACATGATATTAATTAAGTGTCAATTGCATTTTGATGAAGATTTTTCAGCTGAGGGTAAAAAAGTGACGCTGTGTTGATAAAAGAATATAATGATAGTTCACGCAGTATTAATTCAATACCAAAAACATCGTGCTGTGGAATTTGGACATCATTATTTCACATTAAAGGATTGATATATGTAGAAAAACAATGTGTTGTTCCCATTAAATGTTTTATTTAAACACATTTTCTTCTACGAATGTGCCAAACCAAAAATCATCATACAGCTGAGTGAACTGACTGACTAAAAGATGGATTATACAGTCCAAACTGCTAAATGTAGAAACTTGGAACTTATATACATGAGGGATTTAATGTATAAGTAATGATAAAAATCAAATATGGAATTTTTCTCGAACATTCTTTCAACTATAACTAAAAAATCTGATGTGGGCAACACATGACTTTTGTCATAACGGGTTCCGAGGGCATCTCGCAACGGATTCCCGCCAGACACGGCTGACCGAGAAAGTCTAAACTTTCTCCAAATTTCATACCCAGGTTCGAAACACACCTCCCGTCAGTTGGAGGATTCCAACTGATGACCTGTGAAGGAAAACCCAACCAAAAACCAAGGTAAACAGAATATATACCTTTACCTTAGGAACTCCACCAAACTGAAAAATACATAATCAACACAAATAAAGACTCAATTTAATTTCTAATCTTCATTTATTCAAATATTTAGGAAAAAGGAGTTAGCATTCAATTTCAGAAATATACTAGAATTAAAACCACTGGACCGTTTCCATCCAAAAATCATCGGCTCCTTGCCGGCATTAAAATATCTATTCAAGGTATTATTAATTCCAAATTTTACATATAACAGATACACTTATTAAAACACTGGTATGGTCAAGGAGAGGAATCACACACTCGAGGAACGCTTAATTATCAATTTAATTCAATTTAACTAATTTACTTCAAAGCATTATTTTTCTGTTAAATCAGCTCTTGAGGAATCTTGAGATCAATCATCAGGCGGGTCACTTCACCGGAACACAAGACGGTCGAGGCAGCAGCCTCCAATTGAAAGTTCGCTTACCTCCATATCAGGAAGGACTCATAAGGATCGAAGACCAAACATCCGTCAGAGTTCCCTCGGGGAAAAACTTCCTCCGACCAAGGAGAGGCGGCAGGACGGTTCGAAGGGTTCGAGCAACGTGGCAGGACGGTTTGAAGGGTTCGAGCAACGTCTCGCACAGGGATCTGCTTCATCACGATCTTCTTTCACATCGGTCTCCAGGCAACCGGAGCAGGAGGTCCCCGGTCAGTCAACGGCGGCAGCAGGCGAAGAGACTCGGTACCAACGAAGTCGAAGACCCAATCACCGAGGTGGCGATGGTAGCGGCGGTGGCATCTCCCCCGACCCTCACGACACGGTAACTCAACCTGGGGGCCAAGTCCCGCGTCGACGTGAGTTCGCAGATGTTTCCAGGGAGAGAGCCCCGAGTCCAGAATCACTCAGCTTAAATACATTCCAGATGGATCCAGAACCCGTCCAATCAAAAATATCAAGGGCTCACAACTTTTCCTTTCTTCCAATACAAAACTTCACTGCTTTCAAACACATCCAGGGATCCGCCCCCTTCAACCGACGAATTTCAAGGCACGTGTATAACCACACGAAATCCAGCACAAGATTGCATCATCCAACAAAGCGAAAAAACATGGAGACAACTGTCTCCACCCGCAAGCAAGTGCGACCTTGAGCGACGTACGTTGTTCCTCGAGTGTGAGAGAAATATTATAGCATGAAAATGGCCACAATTCGAAACAGATTCAGATATATTTAAATAAGATAAAATGACGAGAGGGTTCCAGGACACAAATTAATTAAATAAGAGTTTAAAAAGTACAGATATTATATAATTTACAAAGGAGTGACGAATTCCGTCACGACAGACTCCCCCTCCCTCCGGAGAAAAAAAATTCGACAAGGGAGGATTTTTTTCAACCAAGCCAGCAGGAGCAAGTAGACATCAGGCTCCTTGAAGTCCATGAATCTTCAAGAAAAAAATTTCAACAAAATTTTGAAAAGATGCAGTCGGCCAAAACTACATCAAGGGCTCTTGACACGAACACCATCCCACATGGGCGCATGTCGAAGAACCAGGGCCAAAAGTAACCTAAAAGTGACTGCAAATGAGTCAAAATCCTAATGAATACAAGCCCTTCACAAAAGTTCCACATTATGTGAATTTCCAAAAATATTAAGTGATTACATTAAAATTTCAATAAAATTCTAATTTTCAATTAAATTCAAAGTTTCCAAATAAATTCAAGATTTCAATTAAATATTTACAAAATTAACCCTCAAGTCAGCACAAAGTTAAAATAATTTTTCCAAATAAAATTTTCAATTAATTTCAATTTATAACTATTTTCAATTTTCTGCTTTTAAATTTCAAATTATTTTCACATTCTTTAAATAATTAAATTTCCAGCAATTATATTTACAAGTGGTCAGCATAACATTCTTCAATAATAATATTAAGTTTCATTTTCTTTATATTGCAATAAAATTTAATGACCACACAAAGTTTTCTTTTCAATTATATACAGCAGCAAGTTTGTGGCTCAAGGCTTGTCTAGATAGACACAGAATTTATCAATAACTATTTTTAAATAACAATATAAATATAAAACAGATTTAATTAAAGTGACCATACCAAGACAAATAAATTTTATACCAACCTGGTCCAGTGGCGAACAAACATCCATTGACAATCAAAAAGTGTCCATTTGACACAAAAGTATTTTCCTTTTCCTCTTACAAAGAGGCAGCGAGCAGGCAACATTCATGACACAGGTATTCTTACCATAATACCATTTCATAATATTATACAATATTCAATTCAAAAATTTAAATTATTAATTAATTATCATTTTAATTTTCAACAATATTTTCAAAATCATTATTATTATTATAATTCTTATTTACTATTCAAATTTAAATCATTCTTTTATTAATTTAATGACACTTTTTCCAAATAATCATTTCATAAATATAAACATTATTAATTTATTTCACTTATTCAACCAGATCATGTGGCAGAAAAGGGGGATCAGTGGTCGAAAACACATCCACATTTTAAAAATTTCATCTCGAAATTAAATTATTTCTTTTTCTTTTTCAAATGTAATCAACTGTGGACAACTGTGGCAAGCAATCAACACAAGGTGACCGGGTGACAGAACCGAACTCAATATACTGTGATTATTTATTTTCCAATATTCAAAACATCATTTTCTCCAAAGTCCTGTGACTCGCAAAAAGAAACACATGAAAATATACACTGAATAAATATGTCAAGAAATTTTTCTCAACATCAAAAGATTAAATAATTAAATATGTAAATATAATATATGTATTGAAATATATGCGATTAAATATGTAAATAATTATCAAGAGATTCTTTCTCTCAATAACATCAAAGGATATATATATAGACAAAACACAGGAGAGTTTTCTCCACAACCACATTTATATACACTTCTCATTCCAAATAATCATTCTCTTTTACCACTCAATGGAATTGGGAACATCCCCGAAGCAACAGACAAACCAGCCCCAAGTACTGGTGTCAGCAATTTTAAAGAAATTTAGAAGAAAGGCAGTGCGCACACGTAAACACCGCCACACCTACAAGAACAGAATGCGGGCAACACTCAACACTTGCAGGGCAAAAGTTCCGAAATAGGCCTAAAACAAGGATGACCCATTCCACAATCCTACTACACAAAAATAAAAATACAGTTTTCATATTAAATATAATCTATGTACAACACATCAATATGCAATTTAATTTGGTCTCGCTTTTCGAGAACCAACCGAGTCACGGAGAAAACACCCAAAAATTTCTTCTGTCACCACCGGTTCACACCGAAAATAAAATATTTTGTTTCGTAAACAACAAGTGCCTCCATTTCATCAGTGCTCTACTGGCACGGGCACGAAAATCAATTCAGAACTTCAATTCACATTTTTCGTAATTATTTATTCTTAATGTATTATCATCTATTCTTATGAAGTTCACCTAGCTTTGCCACCAAGTAAAAATATCTTAAAATTTCAAAACAAATTTTTCGCCACTCCCCAATCAAACATCAAGGCCACAGATCAAATTTCAAAAATTTTTCAAATCAATTTATAAATTTCCAATTATTATCAACATTTTTAAAATATTTGTAAATAACAAGTCATCAAAGTACCAATTTTTTCAAAATTTCAAACATTTGTAAATAAGTAAGTGTCATCTCAAAATTCACTAATTTTCATTTAATTTCGTTAAATTATTCTTAAATTCAATAAATTTCTCTTAAAATTAAGTTGCCTGTCAAAGATGTAATTAAGTTATTTGAAGTCAAGGACGAAATTCAATCATTTAAAGAAAACATCTTTTTCTCAATGTTATTTCACTTTTGCACCAATTCTCAAAGTCAATTTATTTCTTAAGTGCAAAAAAAAATTCAAATGATGCATAACTCCAAAAATTAAATGAAATCCAAAGTTTATTTTTATAATTAATCATTACGTTTTCAATTTAAAATTCTTAAATTCAAATCAAAATATTTTTAAGTATGGATTTCAGAAAGTAAATATGTAAAGTAAAATTCAAAAAAATTATCAAGTAAATTAACTTGTGGAATCCAATTTAAAAATTCAACATTTCTCAAAATAAATTAGAGTTCACTGACTCATTCAAGATTTCCACACAAAGTAAATAAACTTTTAAATGTTCTTATTTCATTTAAATTCAAACTGTGGAACAAATTCTCAATGTTTTATATTTCCGTAATTAACTTAGAGTTTCTTTACTCTACCAAGTTCCACATTTCCAATACAATAAATCCTTATATAATCTTAGAATATTTCAATTTGCATAAAATTATTTGTGGATTCACTTTCCATATATCAATATTATATTTGTGATTAAATTTAGAGTTCCTCTACTCTAATTCAAATTTCCACAAAACCAGACTCCATTCAATTATTTTATTATTATTTTTTTCTAAATATTTCATGTTATCAACAGGAGTCACAAAATTATTCTAAGTTTTTAAAATATTTCCACATTCAGTTATTTTATAATGCAATTCTCTTTTATTATTCAAATTCAGTTATGTGATTAAGAAAACTTTTATTCTTTTATTCAGTCAATATATTTTTCGATGTTAAAGCGAGCATTCATTTCAAACTCAATCACACAACAAAAAATTTTCTACTTCTACACTTCAACCAAAACCTATCGAAAGTAGGTCAAATGTTTCCCATACGTCAACAGAATTATTTCATTTTCGCTCTGCACCATGCAGGAATGTCTAGAACGGGGGGGAAAGAACACTTCGTTTACACATTCGGCGTCAGCTCATTATCGGCTGAAGTAAACACAGCTCTTTTTAACTCAATCGAAAACCCAGAGCCCAGGAACAAAACTTTCTATTTCTTTTCGTAATTAATTTCAGAAACAATATTATTTTTCTTATTCAATACCAAAGGGGGATCAAGGGAAATCTGAGGCCGAAAATACATTTCAAACTTTAAATTCAATATCAACGATAATAAATAAGTCACTTTTCGACTTTTCTCAAAATATTTTCAAATTAAATCATTTCATTTTTCTTATTTTTAAAACATTTCTCCACAATTTCTCTTTAATATTTCGACATTATATTTTCAATTTTTCAACATTTTATTTTTCAATACCTCACCTGCGAGCAACTCATTCTGACAGAATTTTCAAAGTTTTTAACAAAAACTCGCCGGACACAATACGGAATTGAGCAAATATTCTGACCAACGGTTCTTCCCGAAACAAAATTTTTTTTCTTTTTGAGCAAGACTTTTCATTGCTACCGAAATTAACACAGATGAGTGCAAAGGGGGATCAACCCACGAAAACAACAGTTCTTAATATTAAATACCATTCCAAACAAACAAAGCCAATTCCAACCCAAGAAACTCAACACTCCTCAAAATTGTTTGTGAGGCAATTCTGAGCAACAAACACTGAACACAAACCAGTGAAAACGGGTCGACTTCCGTAATCACAACAAAACAAAACAGAACTTAGGAAGGTCAAGACACGAAAATAGATATTTAGCGAAAATGTTTGGATGCAAAAATTTTAGCAAGGAGGCAGAAACAAACAGGTGGAGAATCAATCATTTCATTTAATCATCCTGAGGCAGACAAAATCAATTTCAATCACTCACAAGCACTCAGGGAAAATAAATACTCAAACATGGCTCTCAGTCCCACACAAACACATTTTCACAAGTTGACTTTTCAAAAATATCATTTTTCATAAAATTACTATTTATTCTCAATATAAAACCGTGGAACAGATTTTTCATTTCTTATTCATAAATTCTATTATTTTCATATCTTAACTGTTCCAACAATTATTCATTTTTTTTTTTTCAAGTCAAAATTTTCATTTCAATTCTAAGTCAACATTTTCCAATAAATTTACCCCTTTTTCAAAAATTTCCTGGCTCATCCCCGAATTATTGAAATGACACAGTACATACATTTCATTTTGATAATACACAATTTTTCACTTTATATTTTTATGTACTTATTCAATATTTCATTTGTAACTATCATTATCAAATATGTGTCAATATAATATCTTATATATGAAAATCAATTATTTCTATTCATTTCAGTTTACCATAATACAATATTTTTCATTTACCGTACTTAAATGTACTCTTTTCTTTATTTATCATAAACAATTCACAGCTCATTTATTTTACTCAATAATTTACGTGATCAAAAGGGACCTTTATTTTATTATTATTATATCTTTTTCATGAAAACTCAAATTTACAATTTTTGGTCCATCAACTCGAGTCTGTCTGTCATACAGAACTCAAAACTTGTGTGCTCTCTTGGCTATACAACAACAAAACTTTTTTCACACGGAATTATTTTTATTTTCTCACGTAATTATTTTTATTTTTAAACTCGTCCTATTTATCAAATTTCTATATGTCATAATCGGTATGTTATAAAACACAGGGTGTAAAATCAAATCATTAAACTATTTAATATTTCAGTATTTAATATCTTAGTATTATTTAAAATTCAAATATTTAATTTAAGCATTTATAATCAATTTACAAAATGTTTCGATCAAATCTCAAGAACAACCCTCATCTCCAGTTCAAAATTTCAAATCCATTTTTAACCATCTAACATTCCATGAGACTCGGACTCTGCAAACCCCAAATTTCATTCTTATTTTTTTTTTTTTTTTTTATTTGGGAAAAGGCTCAGTGAGCTCGTCGAAGTAAACATTTTTGCAGCGAATCTCCTCACATAAACTCAAACAAAATTTCGAAACCGAAACGAGAAGAATTCTCAAAATTCAAAACCGAAAGTTCTTTTAAAACAAATATTTACATTTAACTTTCTTATATATCAAATTTAATTTTCAATTTAGTTAATGTCAAGTTTTTAATTTAATCAATTTCTTAATTCTTAATTTTCACAAATTTTTCAAAGTTTGTAACATTTCTTAAAACATTTTTACTGTCAGCTACTTCATATGTATTATTACTTTATATATTACTTTATATCACTCTATTATACACCCCTCAACAAGTCATAATAAAATAAATATATATGGAATTTCTCATTTTATTTCCGTGCAACTTTTGCACCATTTTTTTTTCCCAAATCTGGCTATGTGTCACTCTGCACATACCAACAACAAATTACTTTATTTTTTTTCACTTCACAATATTTTTCAACACTAATATACTCAATCATTCTATTTCTGATATTATTTTCAATAACACAAGTCACTATCATGTAGTCGTAATCTGGTAGTCATAATTAAGGATTGTCATATCAATGCAGGTGTACTTTCGATTCAGATTCAAGTTAAACAATTTATATTTCAATTTACAGATTTTATTTTATTTTATTTTTCGAATGAAATTTCAGAAGACGGCCTCCATTCTCGGCCCAAATTTTCAATCTCAAATTCTAAACCAAACTGAACACACGAAGTTTCGAAAACTGCCAACCCAATTTTTGGGGGAAATGCTCAACAGAGCTCGAAGATAATATTACAGCAAGATTTCAAAATTCCCACACATTAATACTCTCAAAATTCAGATCAAAAACAGAAGAATTCCACAAAATTTCAAATCGAAACCATTTCTCACTTTAGAATTTTATACCATTTAAATTCAATTTTTTTAAAGTAATTCTTCAATTAAATTTTCAATTTTACCAGCTTTATATATTATTATAGTTAGTAATTTTCATTTATCATAAAAATTTTCAGATTCTAAACAATTTTCCAAAACTGTATTCTTAACCATTTTTATCGTACACCAAGCATTTTCGTTTTACACCATGCCACTTTTCACCAAGATTTCACACATTTTAAATTAATTTTCTGTATAAATACTTTTTTACAATAATTTCATAAATAATGCATACAAATTTTCAATAACAAAAGTGTGCAACTCTCCAAACCAAAACTCAAACCATACCAACGGTCCAGATTTACCAAAAATTTCAAAACTCCATACAACAAAATTTTAAAAACACAGGTGCTCGAGAGGGAAGGTCAAAGGCACCAATTGTCATAACGGGTTCCGAGGGCATCTCGCAACGGATTCCCGCCAGACACGGCTGACCGAGAAAGTCTAAACTTTCTCCAAATTTCATACCCAGGTTCGAAACACACCTCCCGTCAGTTGGAGGATTCCTACTGATGACCTGTGAAGGAAAACCCAACCAAAAACCAAGGTAAACAGAAAATATACCTTTACCTTAGGAACTCCACCAAGCTGAAAAATACATAATCAACACAAATAAAGACTCAATTTAATTTCTAATCTTCATTTATTCAAATATTTAGGAAAAAGGAGTTAGCATTCAATTTCAGAAATATACTAGAATTAAAACCACTGGACCGTTTCCATCCAAAAATCATCGGCTCCTTGCCGGCATTAAAATATCTATTCAAGGTATTATTAATTCCAAATTTTACATATAACAGATACACTTATTAAAACACTGGTATGGTCAAGGAGAGGAATCACACACTCGAGGAACGCTTAATTATCAATTTAATTCAATTTAACTAATTTACTTCAAAGCATTATTTTTCTATTAAATCAGCTCTTGAGGAATCTTGAGATCAATCATCAGGCGGGTCACTTCACCGGAACACAAGACGGTCGAGGCAGCAGCCTCCAATTGAAAGTTCGCTTACCTCCATATCAGGAAGGACTCATAAGGATCGAAGACCAAACATCCGTCAGAGTTCCCTCGGGGAAAAACTTCCTCCGACCAAGGAGAGGCGGCAGGACGGTTCGAAGGGTTCGAGCAACGTCCCGCACAGGGATCTGCTTCATCACGATCTTCTTTCACATCGGTCTCCAGGCAACCGGAGCAGGAGGTCCCCGGTCAGTCAACGGCGGCAGCAGGCGAAGAGGCTCGGTACCAACGAAGTCGAAGACCCAATCACCGAGGTGGCGATGGTAGCGGCGGTGGCATCTCCCCCGACCCTCACGACACGGTAACTCAACCTGGGGGCCAAGTCCCGCGTCGACGTGAGTTCGCAGATGTTTCCAGGGAGAGAGCCCCGAATCCAGAATCACTCAGCTTAAATACATTCCAGATGGATCCAGAACCCGTCCAATCAAAAATATCAAGGGCTCACAACTTTTCCTTTCTTCCAATACAAAACTTCACTGCTTTCAAACACATCCAGGGATCCGCCCCCTTCAACCGACGAATTTCAGGGCACGTGTATAACCACACGAAATCCAGCACAAGATTGCATCATCCAACAAAGCGAAAAAACATGGAGACAACTGTCTCCACCCGCAAGCAAGTGCGACCTTGAGCGACGTACGTTGTTCCTCGAGTGTGAGAGAAATATTATAGCATGAAAATGGCTACAATTCGAAACAGATTCAGATATATTTAAATAAGATAAAGTGACGAGAGGGTTCCAGGACACAAATTAATTAAATAAGAGTTTAAAAAGTACAGATATTATATAATTTACAAAGGAGTGACGAATTCCGTCACGACAGACTCCCCCTCCCTCCGGAGAAAAAAAATTCGACAAGGGAGGATTTTTTTCAACCAAGCCAGCAGGAGCAAGTAGACATCAGGCTCCTTGAAGTCCATGAATCTTCAAGAAAAAAATTTCAACAAAATTTTGAAAAGATGCAGTCGGCCAAAACTACATCAAGGGCTCTTGACACGAACACCATCCCACATGGGCGCATGTCGAAGAACCAGGGCCAAAAGTAACCTAAAAGTGACTGCAAATGAGTCAAAATCCTAATGAATACAAGCCCTTCACAAAAGTTCCACATTATGTGAATTTCCAAAAATATTAAGTGATTACATTAAAATTTCAATAAAATTCTAATTTTCAATTAAATTCAAAGTTTCCAAATAAATTCAAGATTTCAATTAAATATTTACAAAATTAACCCTCAAGTCAGCACAAAGTTAAAATAATTTTTCCAAATAAAATTTTCAATTAATTTCAATTTATAACTATTTTCAATTTTCTGCTTTTAAATTTCAAATTATTTTCACATTCTTTAAATAATTAAATTTCCAGCAATTATATTTACAAGTGGTCAGCACAACATTCTTCAATAATAATATTAAGTTTCATTTTCTTTATATTGCAATAAAATTTAATGACCACACAAAGTTTTCTTTTCAATTATATACAGCAGCAAGTTTGTGGCTCAAGGCTTGTCTAGATAGACACAGAATTTATCAATAACTATTTTTAAATAACAATATAAATATAAAACAGATTTAATTAAAGTGACCATACCAAGACAAATAAATTTTATACCAACCTGGTCCAGTGGCAAACAAACATCCATTGACAATTAAAAAGTGTCCATTTGACACAAAAGTATTTTCCTTTTCCTCTTACAAAGAGGCAGCGAGCAGGCAACATTCATGACACAGGTATTCTTACCATAATACCATTTCAATATTATACAATTTTCAATTCTAATATTTAAATTATTAACTAATTTTCATTTTATAATTTTCTTTACAATTCCACAATATTTCAATAATATTTCCAACATTTTCAAAATCATTATTACTATTATAAATCTTATTTACTGTTCAAATTTCAAATCACTCTTTTATCAATTAATGACACTTTTTCCAAATAATCATTTCATAAATATAAACATTATTAATTTATTTCAATTATTCAACCAGATCATGTGGCAGAAAAGGGGGATCAGTGGTCGAAAAACACATCCACATTTTCAAAAATTTCATTTCGAAATTAAATTTATTTCTTTTCTTTCTCTCAAATGTAATCAACTGTGGACAACTGTGGCAAGCAATCAACACAAGGTGACCGGGTGACAGAACCGAACTCAATATACTGTGATTATTTATTTTCCAATATTCAAAACATCATTTTCTCCAAAGTCCTGTGACTCGCAAAAAGAAACACATGAAAATATACACTAAATAAATATGTCAAGAAATTTTTCTTAACATCAAAAGATGAAATAATTAAATATGTAAATATAATATATGTATTGAAATATATGCGATTAAATATGTAAATAATTATCAAGAGATTCTTTCTCTCAATAACATCAAAGGATATATATATAGATAAAACACAGGAGAGTTTTCTCCACAACCACATTTATATACACTTCTCATTCCAAATAATCATTCTCTTTTACCACTCAATGGAATTGGGAACATCCCCGAAGCAACAGACAAACCAGCCCCAAGTACTGGTGTCAGCAATTTTAAAGAAATTTAGAAGAAAGGCAGTGCGCACACGTAAACACCGCCACACCTACAAGAACAGAATGCGGGCAACACTCAACACTTGCAGGGCAAAAGTTCCGAAATAGGCCTAAAACAAGGATGACCCATTCCACAATCCTACTACACAAAAATAAAAATACAGTTTTCATATTAAATATAATCTATGTACAACACATCAATATGCAATTTAATTTGGTCTCGCTTTTCGAGAACCAACCGAGTCACGGAGAAAACACCCAACAATTTCTTCTGTCACCACCGGTTCACACCGAAAATAAAATATTTTGTTTCGTAAACAACAAGTGCCTCCATTTCATCAGTGCTCTACTGGCACGGGCACGAAAATCAATTCAGAACTTCAATTCACATTTTTCGTAATTATTTATTCTTAATGTATTATCATCTATTCTTATGAAGTTCACCTAGCTTTGCCACCAAGTAAAAATATCTTAAAATTTCAAAACAAATTTTTCGCCACTCCCCAATCAAACATCAAGGCCACAGATCAAATTTCAAAAATTTTTCAAATCAATTTATAAATTTCCAATTATTATCAACATTTTTAAAATATTTGTAAATAACAAGTCATCAAAGTACCAATTTTTTCAAAATTTCAAACATTTGTAAATAAGTAAGTGTCATCTCAAAATTCACTAATTTTCATTTAATTTCGTTAAATTATTCTTAAATTCAATAAATTTCTCTTAAAATTAAGTTGCCTGTCAAAGATGTTATAAAGTTATTTGAAGTCAAGGACGAAATTCAATCATTCAAAGAAAAAAATCTTTTTCTCAATGTTATTTCACTTTTGCACCAATTCTCAATGTCAATTTATTAAGTGCAAACAAAAAATTTAAATGTGCAACTCCTAATTAGATGAAATCCAAAGTTTATTTTTATAGTTAATCATTACGTTTTCAATTTAAAATTCTTAAATTCAAATCAAAATATTTTTAAGTATGGATTTCAGAAAGTAAATATGTAAAGTAAAATTCAAAAAAATTATCAAGTAAATTAACTTGTGGAATCCAATTTAAAAATTCAACATTTCTCGTAATAAAATTAGAGTTCACTGACTCATTCAAGATTTCCACACAAAGTAAATAAACTTTTAAATGTTCTTATTTCATTTAAATTCAAACTGTGGAACAAATTCTCAATGTTTTATATTTCCGTAATTAACTTAGAGTTTCTTTACTCTACCAAGTTCCACATTTCCAATACAATAAATCATTATATAATCATAGAATATTTCAATTTGCATAAAATTATTTGTGGATTCACTTTCCATATATCAATATTATATTTGTGATTCAATTTAGAGTTCCTCTACTCTAATTCAAATTTCCACAAAACCAGACTCCATTCAATTATTTTATTATTATTTTTTTCTAAATATTTCATGTTATCAACAGGAGTCACAAAATTATTCTAAGTTTTTAAAATATTTCCACATTCAGTTATTTTATAATGCAATTCTCTTTTATTATTCAAATTCAGTTATGTGATTAAGAAAACTTTTATTCTTTTATTCAGTCAATATATTTTTCGATGTTAAAGCGAGCATTCATTTCAAACTCAATCACACAACAAAAAATTTTCTACTTCTACACTTCAACCAAAACCTATCGAAAGTAGGTCAAATGTTTCCCATACGTCAACAGAATTATTTCATTTTCGCTCTGCACCATGCAGGAATGTCTAGCACGGGGGGGAAAGAACACTTCGTTTACACATTCGGCGTCAGCTCATTATCGGCTGAAGTAAACACAGCTCTTTTTAACTCAATCGAAAACCCAGAGCCCAGGAACAAAACTTTCTATTTCTTTTCGTAATTAATTTCAGAAACAATATTATTTTTCTTATTCAATACCAAAGGGGGATCAAGGGAAATCTGAGGCCGAAAATACATTTCAAACTTTAAATTCAATATCAACGTTAATAAATAAGTCACTTTTCGACTTTTCTCAAAATATTTTCAAATTAAATCATTTCATTTTTCTTATTTTTAAAACATTTCTCCACAATTTCTCTTTAATATTTCGACATTATATTTTCAATTTTTCAACATTTTATTTTTCAATACCTCACCTGCGAGCAACTCATTCTGACAGAATTTTCAAAGTTTTTAACAAAAACTCGCCGGACACAATACGGAATTGAGCAAATATTCTGACCAACGGTTCTTCCCGAAACAAAATTTTTTTTCTTTTTGAGCAAGACTTTTCATTGCTACCGAAATTAACACAGATGAGTGCAAAGGGGGATCAACCCACGAAAACAACAGTTCTTAATATTAAATACCATTCCAAACAAACAAAGCCAATTCCAACCCAAGAAACTCAACACTCCTCAAAATTGTTTGTGAGGCAATTCTGAGCAACAAACACTGAACACAAACCAGTGAAAACGGGTCGACTTCCGTAATCACAACAAAACAAAACAGAACTTAGGAAGGTCAAGACACGAAAATAGATATTTAGCGAAAATGTTTGGATGCAAAAATTTTAGCAAGGAGGCAGAAACAAACAGGTGGAGAATCAATCATTTCATTTAATCATCCTGAGGCAGACAAAATCAATTTCAATCACTCACAAGCACTCAGGGAAAATCATTATACAAACATGGCTCTCAGTCCCACACAAACACATTCTCACAAGTTGACTTTTCAAAAAAAATATCATTTTCATAAAATTACTATTTATTCTCAATATAAAACCGTGGAACAGATTTTTCATTTCTTATTCATAAATTCTATTATTTTCATATCTTAACTGTTCCAACAATTATTCATTTTTTTTTATTTTTTTTCAAGTCAAAATTTTCATTTCAATTCTAAGTCAACATTTTTCAATAAATTTACCCCTTTTTTCAAAAATTTCCTGGCTCATCCCCGAATTATTGAAATGACACAGTACATACATTTCATTTTGATAATACACAATTTTTCACTTTATATTTTTATGTACTTATTCAATATTTCATTTGTAACTATCATTATCAAATATGTGTCAATATAATATCTTATATATGAAAATCAATTATTTCTATTCATTTCAGTTTACCATAATACAATATTTTTCATTTACCGTACTTAAATGTACTCTTTTCTTTATTTATCATAAACAATTCACAGCTCATTTATTTTACTCAATAATTTACGTGATCAAAAGGGACCTTTATTTTATTATTATTATATCTTTTTCATGAAAACTCAAATTTACAATTTTTGGTCCATCAACTCGAGTCTGTCTGTCATACAGAACTCAAAACTTGTGTGCTCTCTTGGCTATACAACAACAAAACTTTTTTCACACGGAATTATTTTTATTTTCTCACGTAATTATTTTTATTTTTAAACTCGTCCTATTTATCAAATTTCTATATGTCATAATCGGTATGTTATAAAACACAGGGTGTAAAATCAAATCATTAAACTATTTAATATTTCAGTATTTAATATCTTAGTATTATTTAAAATTCAAATATTTAATTTAAGCATTTATAATCAATTTACAAAATGTTTCGATCAAATCTCAAGAACAACCCTCATCTCCAGTTCAAAATTTCAAATCCATTTTTAACCATCTAACATTCCATGAGACTCGGACTCTGCAAACCCCAAATTTCATTCTTATTTTTTTTTTTTTTTTTATTTGGGAAAAGGCTCAGTGAGCTCGTCGAAATAAACTTTTTTTTTTTTTTTCATTTGCAGCGAATCTCCTCGCATAAACTCAAACAAAAATTTCAAACCGAAACAAGAAGAATTCTCAAAATTCAAAAGCGAAAGTTCTTTTAAACAAATATTTACATTTAACTTTCTTATATATCCAATTTAATTTTCAATTTAATTAATGTCAAGTTCTTAATTTAATCAATTTCTTAATTCTTAATTTTCACAAATTTTTCAAAGTTTGTAACATTTCTTAAAACATTTTTACTGTCAGCTACTTCATATGTATTATTACTTTATATCACTCTATTATACACCCCTCAACAAGTCATAATAAAATAAATATATATGGAATTTCTCATTTTATTTCCGTGCAACTTTTGCACCATTTTTTTTTTCCCAAATCTGGCTATGTGTCACTCTGCACATACCAACAACAAATTACTTTATTTTTTTTCACTTCACAATATTTTTCAACACTAATATACTCAATCATTCTATTTCTGATATTATTTTCAATAACACAAGTCACTATCATGTAGTCGTAATCTGGTAGTCATAATTAAGGATTGTCATATCAATGCAGGTGTACTTTCGATTCAGATTCAAGTTAAACAATTTATATTTCAATTTACAGATTTTATTTTATTTTATTTTTCGAATGAAATTTCAGAAGACGGCCTCCATTCTCGGCCCAAATTTTCAATCTCAAATTCTAAACCAAACTGAACACACGAAGTTTCGAAAACTGCCAACCCAATTTTTGGGGGAAATGCTCAACAGAGCTCGAAGATAATATTACAGCAAGATTTCAAAATTCCCACACATTAATACTCTCAAAATTCAGATCAAAAACAGAAGAATTCCACAAAATTTCAAATCGAAACCATTTCTCACTTTAGAATTTTATACCATTTAAATTCAATTTTTTTAAAGTAATTCTTCAATTAAATTTTCAATTTTACCAGCTTTATATATTATTATAGTTAGTAATTTTCATTTATCATAAAAATTTTCAGATTCTAAACAATTTTCCAAAACTGTATTCTTAACCATTTTTATCGTACACCAAGCATTTTCGTTTTACACCATGCCACTTTTCACCAAGATTTCACACATTTTAAATTAATTTTCTGTATAAATACTTTTTTACAATAATTTCATAAATAATGCATACAAATTTTCAATAACAAAAGTGTGCAACTCTCCAAACCAAAACTCAAACCATACCAACGGTCCAGATTTACCAAAAATTTCAAAACTCCATACAACAAAATTTTAAAAACACAGGTGCTCGAGAGGGAAGGTCAAAGGCACCAATTGTCATAACGGGTTCCGAGGGCATCTCGCAACGGATTCCCGCCAGACACGGCTGACCGAGAAAGTCTAAACTTTCTCCAAATTTCATACCCAGGTTCGAAACACACCTCCCGTCAGTTGGAGGATTCCTACTGATGACCTGTGAAGGAAAACCCAACCAAAAACCAAGGTAAACAGAAAATATACCTTTACCTTAGGAACTCCACCAAGCTGAAAAATACATAATCAACACAAATAAAGACTCAATTTAATTTCTAATCTTCATTTATTCAAATATTTAGGAAAAAGGAGTTAGCATTCAATTTCAGAAATATACTAGAATTAAAACCACTGGACCGTTTCCATCCAAAAATCATCGGCTCCTTGCCGGCATTAAAATATCTATTCAAGGTATTATTAATTCCAAATTTTACATATAACAGATACACTTATTAAAACACTGGTATGGTCAAGGAGAGGAATCACACACTCGAGGAACGCTTAATTATCAATTTAATTCAATTTAACTAATTTACTTCAAAGCATTATTTTTCTATTAAATCAGCTCTTGAGGAATCTTGAGATCAATCATCAGGCGGGTCACTTCACCGGAACACAAGACGGTCGAGGCAGCAGCCTCCAATTGAAAGTTCGCTTACCTCCATATCAGGAAGGACTCATAAGGATCGAAGACCAAACATCCGTCAGAGTTCCCTCGGGGAAAAACTTCCTCCGACCAAGGAGAGGCGGCAGGACGGTTCGAAGGGTTCGAGCAACGTCCCGCACAGGGATCTGCTTCATCACGATCTTCTTTCACATCGGTCTCCAGGCAACCGGAGCAGGAGGTCCCCGGTCAGTCAACGGCGGCAGCAGGCGAAGAGGCTCGGTACCAACGAAGTCGAAGACCCAATCACCGAGGTGGCGATGGTAGCGGCGGTGGCATCTCCCCCGACCCTCACGACACGGTAACTCAACCTGGGGGCCAAGTCCCGCGTCGACGTGAGTTCGCAGATGTTTCCAGGGAGAGAGCCCCGAATCCAGAATCACTCAGCTTAAATACATTCCAGATGGATCCAGAACCCGTCCAATCAAAAATATCAAGGGCTCACAACTTTTCCTTTCTTCCAATACAAAACTTCACTGCTTTCAAACACATCCAGGGATCCGCCCCCTTCAACCGACGAATTTCAGGGCACGTGTATAACCACACGAAATCCAGCACAAGATTGCATCATCCAACAAAGCGAAAAAACATGGAGACAACTGTCTCCACCCGCAAGCAAGTGCGACCTTGAGCGACGTACGTTGTTCCTCGAGTGTGAGAGAAATATTATAGCATGAAAATGGCTACAATTCGAAACAGATTCAGATATATTTAAATAAGATAAAGTGACGAGAGGGTTCCAGGACACAAATTAATTAAATAAGAGTTTAAAAAGTACAGATATTATATAATTTACAAAGGAGTGACGAATTCCGTCACGACAGACTCCCCCTCCCTCCGGAGAAAAAAAATTCGACAAGGGAGGATTTTTTTCAACCAAGCCAGCAGGAGCAAGTAGACATCAGGCTCCTTGAAGTCCATGAATCTTCAAGAAAAAAATTTCAACAAAATTTTGAAAAGATGCAGTCGGCCAAAACTACATCAAGGGCTCTTGACACGAACACCATCCCACATGGGCGCATGTCGAAGAACCAGGGCCAAAAGTAACCTAAAAGTGACTGCAAATGAGTCAAAATCCTAATGAATACAAGCCCTTCACAAAAGTTCCACATTATGTGAATTTCCAAAAATATTAAGTGATTACATTAAAATTTCAATAAAATTCTAATTTTCAATTAAATTCAAAGTTTCCAAATAAATTCAAGATTTCAATTAAATATTTACAAAATTAACCCTCAAGTCAGCACAAAGTTAAAATAATTTTTCCAAATAAAATTTTCAATTAATTTCAATTTATAACTATTTTCAATTTTCTGCTTTTAAATTTCAAATTATTTTCACATTCTTTAAATAATTAAATTTCCAGCAATTATATTTACAAGTGGTCAGCACAACATTCTTCAATAATAATATTAAGTTTCATTTTCTTTATATTGCAATAAAATTTAATGACCACACAAAGTTTTCTTTTCAATTATATACAGCAGCAAGTTTGTGGCTCAAGGCTTGTCTAGATAGACACAGAATTTATCAATAACTATTTTTAAATAACAATATAAATATAAAACAGATTTAATTAAAGTGACCATACCAAGACAAATAAATTTTATACCAACCTGGTCCAGTGGCAAACAAACATCCATTGACAATTAAAAAGTGTCCATTTGACACAAAAGTATTTTCCTTTTCCTCTTACAAAGAGGCAGCGAGCAGGCAACATTCATGACACAGGTATTCTTACCATAATACCATTTCAATATTATACAATTTTCAATTCTAATATTTAAATTATTAACTAATTTTCATTTTATAATTTTCTTTACAATTCCACAATATTTCAATAATATTTCCAACATTTTCAAAATCATTATTACTATTATAAATCTTATTTACTGTTCAAATTTCAAATCACTCTTTTATCAATTAATGACACTTTTTCCAAATAATCATTTCATAAATATAAACATTATTAATTTATTTCAATTATTCAACCAGATCATGTGGCAGAAAAGGGGGATCAGTGGTCGAAAAACACATCCACATTTTCAAAAATTTCATTTCGAAATTAAATTTATTTCTTTTCTTTCTCTCAAATGTAATCAACTGTGGACAACTGTGGCAAGCAATCAACACAAGGTGACCGGGTGACAGAACCGAACTCAATATACTGTGATTATTTATTTTCCAATATTCAAAACATCATTTTCTCCAAAGTCCTGTGACTCGCAAAAAGAAACACATGAAAATATACACTAAATAAATATGTCAAGAAATTTTTCTTAACATCAAAAGATGAAATAATTAAATATGTAAATATAATATATGTATTGAAATATATGCGATTAAATATGTAAATAATTATCAAGAGATTCTTTCTCTCAATAACATCAAAGGATATATATATAGATAAAACACAGGAGAGTTTTCTCCACAACCACATTTATATACACTTCTCATTCCAAATAATCATTCTCTTTTACCACTCAATGGAATTGGGAACATCCCCGAAGCAACAGACAAACCAGCCCCAAGTACTGGTGTCAGCAATTTTAAAGAAATTTAGAAGAAAGGCAGTGCGCACACGTAAACACCGCCACACCTACAAGAACAGAATGCGGGCAACACTCAACACTTGCAGGGCAAAAGTTCCGAAATAGGCCTAAAACAAGGATGACCCATTCCACAATCCTACTACACAAAAATAAAAATACAGTTTTCATATTAAATATAATCTATGTACAACACATCAATATGCAATTTAATTTGGTCTCGCTTTTCGAGAACCAACCGAGTCACGGAGAAAACACCCAACAATTTCTTCTGTCACCACCGGTTCACACCGAAAATAAAATATTTTGTTTCGTAAACAACAAGTGCCTCCATTTCATCAGTGCTCTACTGGCACGGGCACGAAAATCAATTCAGAACTTCAATTCACATTTTTCGTAATTATTTATTCTTAATGTATTATCATCTATTCTTATGAAGTTCACCTAGCTTTGCCACCAAGTAAAAATATCTTAAAATTTCAAAACAAATTTTTCGCCACTCCCCAATCAAACATCAAGGCCACAGATCAAATTTCAAAAATTTTTCAAATCAATTTATAAATTTCCAATTATTATCAACATTTTTAAAATATTTGTAAATAACAAGTCATCAAAGTACCAATTTTTTCAAAATTTCAAACATTTGTAAATAAGTAAGTGTCATCTCAAAATTCACTAATTTTCATTTAATTTCGTTAAATTATTCTTAAATTCAATAAATTTCTCTTAAAATTAAGTTGCCTGTCAAAGATGTTATAAAGTTATTTGAAGTCAAGGACGAAATTCAATCATTCAAAGAAAAAAATCTTTTTCTCAATGTTATTTCACTTTTGCACCAATTCTCAATGTCAATTTATTAAGTGCAAACAAAAAATTTAAATGTGCAACTCCTAATTAGATGAAATCCAAAGTTTATTTTTATAGTTAATCATTACGTTTTCAATTTAAAATTCTTAAATTCAAATCAAAATATTTTTAAGTATGGATTTCAGAAAGTAAATATGTAAAGTAAAATTCAAAAAAATTATCAAGTAAATTAACTTGTGGAATCCAATTTAAAAATTCAACATTTCTCGTAATAAAATTAGAGTTCACTGACTCATTCAAGATTTCCACACAAAGTAAATAAACTTTTAAATGTTCTTATTTCATTTAAATTCAAACTGTGGAACAAATTCTCAATGTTTTATATTTCCGTAATTAACTTAGAGTTTCTTTACTCTACCAAGTTCCACATTTCCAATACAATAAATCATTATATAATCATAGAATATTTCAATTTGCATAAAATTATTTGTGGATTCACTTTCCATATATCAATATTATATTTGTGATTCAATTTAGAGTTCCTCTACTCTAATTCAAATTTCCACAAAACCAGACTCCATTCAATTATTTTATTATTATTTTTTTCTAAATATTTCATGTTATCAACAGGAGTCACAAAATTATTCTAAGTTTTTAAAATATTTCCACATTCAGTTATTTTATAATGCAATTCTCTTTTATTATTCAAATTCAGTTATGTGATTAAGAAAACTTTTATTATTTTATTCAGTCAATATATTTTTCGATGTTAAAGCGAGCATTCATTTCAAACTCAATCACACAACAAAAAATTTTCTACTTCTACACTTCAACCAAAACCTATCGAAAGTAGGTCAAATGTTTCCCATACGTCAACAGAATTATTTCATTTTCGCTCTGCACCATGCAGGAATGTCTAGCACGGGGGGGAAAGAACACTTCGTTTACACATTCGGCGTCAGCTCATTATCGGCTGAAGTAAACACAGCTCTTTTTAACTCAATCGAAAACCCAGAGCCCAGGAACAAAACTTTCTATTTCTTTTCGTAATTAATTTCAGAAACAATATTATTTTTCTTATTCAATACCAAAGGGGGATCAAGGGAAATCTGAGGCCGAAAATACATTTCAAACTTTAAATTCAATATCAACGTTAATAAATAAGTCACTTTTCGACTTTTCTCAAAATATTTTCAAATTAAATCATTTCATTTTTCTTATTTTTAAAACATTTCTCCACAATTTCTCTTTAATATTTCGACATTATATTTTCAATTTTTCAACATTTTATTTTTCAATACCTCACCTGCGAGCAACTCATTCTGACAGAATTTTCAAAGTTTTTAACAAAAACTCGCCGGACACAATACGGAATTGAGCAAATATTCTGACCAACGGTTCTTCCCGAAACAAAATTTTTTTTCTTTTTGAGCAAGACTTTTCATTGCTACCGAAATTAACACAGATGAGTGCAAAGGGGGATCAACCCACGAAAACAACAGTTCTTAATATTAAATACCATTCCAAACAAACAAAGCCAATTCCAACCCAAGAAACTCAACACTCCTCAAAATTGTTTGTGAGGCAATTCTGAGCAACAAACACTGAACACAAACCAGTGAAAACGGGTCGACTTCCGTAATCACAACAAAACAAAACAGAACTTAGGAAGGTCAAGACACGAAAATAGATATTTAGCGAAAATGTTTGGATGCAAAAATTTTAGCAAGGAGGCAGAAACAAACAGGTGGAGAATCAATCATTTCATTTAATCATCCTGAGGCAGACAAAATCAATTTCAATCACTCACAAGCACTCAGGGAAAATCATTATACAAACATGGCTCTCAGTCCCACACAAACACATTCTCACAAGTTGACTTTTCAAAAAAAATATCATTTTCATAAAATTACTATTTATTCTCAATATAAAACCGTGGAACAGATTTTTCATTTCTTATTCATAAATTCTATTATTTTCATATCTTAACTGTTCCAACAATTATTCATTTTTTTTTATTTTTTTTCAAGTCAAAATTTTCATTTCAATTCTAAGTCAACATTTTTCAATAAATTTACCCCTTTTTTCAAAAATTTCCTGGCTCATCCCCGAATTATTGAAATGACACAGTACATACATTTCATTTTGATAATACACAATTTTTCACTTTATATTTTTATGTACTTATTCAATATTTCATTTGTAACTATCATTATCAAATATGTGTCAATATAATATCTTATATATGAAAATCAATTATTTCTATTCATTTCAGTTTACCATAATACAATATTTTTCATTTACCGTACTTAAATGTACTCTTTTCTTTATTTATCATAAACAATTCACAGCTCATTTATTTTACTCAATAATTTACGTGATCAAAAGGGACCTTTATTTTATTATTATTATATCTTTTTCATGAAAACTCAAATTTACAATTTTTGGTCCATCAACTCGAGTCTGTCTGTCATACAGAACTCAAAACTTGTGTGCTCTCTTGGCTATACAACAACAAAACTTTTTTCACACGGAATTATTTTTATTTTCTCACGTAATTATTTTTATTTTTAAACTCGTCCTATTTATCAAATTTCTATATGTCATAATCGGTATGTTATAAAACACAGGGTGTAAAATCAAATCATTAAACTATTTAATATTTCAGTATTTAATATCTTAGTATTATTTAAAATTCAAATATTTAATTTAAGCATTTATAATCAATTTACAAAATGTTTCGATCAAATCTCAAGAACAACCCTCATCTCCAGTTCAAAATTTCAAATCCATTTTTAACCATCTAACATTCCATGAGACTCGGACTCTGCAAACCCCAAATTTCATTCTTATTTTTTTTTTTTTTTTTATTTGGGAAAAGGCTCAGTGAGCTCGTCGAAATAAACTTTTTTTTTTTTTTTCATTTGCAGCGAATCTCCTCGCATAAACTCAAACAAAAATTTCAAACCGAAACAAGAAGAATTCTCAAAATTCAAAAGCGAAAGTTCTTTTAAACAAATATTTACATTTAACTTTCTTATATATCCAATTTAATTTTCAATTTAATTAATGTCAAGTTCTTAATTTAATCAATTTCTTAATTCTTAATTTTCACAAATTTTTCAAAGTTTGTAACATTTCTTAAAACATTTTTACTGTCAGCTACTTCATATGTATTATTACTTTATATCACTCTATTATACACCCCTCAACAAGTCATAATAAAATAAATATATATGGAATTTCTCATTTTATTTCCGTGCAACTTTTGCACCATTTTTTTTTCCCAAATCTGGCTATGTGTCACTCTGCACATACCAACAACAAATTACTTTATTTTTTTTCACTTCACAATATTTTTCAACACTAATATACTCAATCATTCTATTTCTGATATTATTTTCAATAACACAAGTCACTATCATGTAGTCGTAATCTGGTAGTCATAATTAAGGATTGTCATATCAATGCAGGTGTACTTTCGATTCAGATTCAAGTTAAACAATTTATATTTCAATTTACAGATTTTATTTTATTTTATTTTTCGAATGAAATTTCAGAAGACGGCCTCCATTCTCGGCCCAAATTTTCAATCTCAAATTCTAAACCAAACTGAACACACGAAGTTTCGAAAACTGCCAACCCAATTTTTGGGGGAAATGCTCAACAGAGCTCGAAGATAATATTACAGCAAGATTTCAAAATTCCCACACATTAATACTCTCAAAATTCAGATCAAAAACAGAAGAATTCCACAAAATTTCAAATCGAAACCATTTCTCACTTTAGAATTTTATACCATTTAAATTCAATTTTTTTAAAGTAATTCTTCAATTAAATTTTCAATTTTACCAGCTTTATATATTATTATAGTTAGTAATTTTCATTTATCATAAAAATTTTCAGATTCTAAACAATTTTCCAAAACTGTATTCTTAACCATTTTTATCGTACACCAAGCATTTTCGTTTTACACCATGCCACTTTTCACCAAGATTTCACACATTTTAAATTAATTTTCTGTATAAATACTTTTTTACAATAATTTCATAAATAATGCATACAAATTTTCAATAACAAAAGTGTGCAACTCTCCAAACCAAAACTCAAACCATACCAACGGTCCAGATTTACCAAAAATTTCAAAACTCCATACAACAAAATTTTAAAAACACAGGTGCTCGAGAGGGAAGGTCAAAGGCACCAATTGTCATAACGGGTTCCGAGGGCATCTCGCAACGGATTCCCGCCAGACACGGCTGACCGAGAAAGTCTAAACTTTCTCCAAATTTCATACCCAGGTTCGAAACACACCTCCCGTCAGTTGGAGGATTCCTACTGATGACCTGTGAAGGAAAACCCAACCAAAAACCAAGGTAAACAGAAAATATACCTTTACCTTAGGAACTCCACCAAGCTGAAAAATACATAATCAACACAAATAAAGACTCAATTTAATTTCTAATCTTCATTTATTCAAATATTTAGGAAAAAGGAGTTAGCATTCAATTTCAGAAATATACTAGAATTAAAACCACTGGACCGTTTCCATCCAAAAATCATCGGCTCCTTGCCGGCATTAAAATATCTATTCAAGGTATTATTAATTCCAAATTTTACATATAACAGATACACTTATTAAAACACTGGTATGGTCAAGGAGAGGAATCACACACTCGAGGAACGCTTAATTATCAATTTAATTCAATTTAACTAATTTACTTCAAAGCATTATTTTTCTATTAAATCAGCTCTTGAGGAATCTTGAGATCAATCATCAGGCGGGTCACTTCACCGGAACACAAGACGGTCGAGGCAGCAGCCTCCAATTGAAAGTTCGCTTACCTCCATATCAGGAAGGACTCATAAGGATCGAAGACCAAACATCCGTCAGAGTTCCCTCGGGGAAAAACTTCCTCCGACCAAGGAGAGGCGGCAGGACGGTTCGAAGGGTTCGAGCAACGTCCCGCACAGGGATCTGCTTCATCACGATCTTCTTTCACATCGGTCTCCAGGCAACCGGAGCAGGAGGTCCCCGGTCAGTCAACGGCGGCAGCAGGCGAAGAGGCTCGGTACCAACGAAGTCGAAGACCCAATCACCGAGGTGGCGATGGTAGCGGCGGTGGCATCTCCCCCGACCCTCACGACACGGTAACTCAACCTGGGGGCCAAGTCCCGCGTCGACGTGAGTTCGCAGATGTTTCCAGGGAGAGAGCCCCGAATCCAGAATCACTCAGCTTAAATACATTCCAGATGGATCCAGAACCCGTCCAATCAAAAATATCAAGGGCTCACAACTTTTCCTTTCTTCCAATACAAAACTTCACTGCTTTCAAACACATCCAGGGATCCGCCCCCTTCAACCGACGAATTTCAGGGCACGTGTATAACCACACGAAATCCAGCACAAGATTGCATCATCCAACAAAGCGAAAAAACATGGAGACAACTGTCTCCACCCGCAAGCAAGTGCGACCTTGAGCGACGTACGTTGTTCCTCGAGTGTGAGAGAAATATTATAGCATGAAAATGGCTACAATTCGAAACAGATTCAGATATATTTAAATAAGATAAAGTGACGAGAGGGTTCCAGGACACAAATTAATTAAATAAGAGTTTAAAAAGAACAGATATTATATAATTTACAAAGGAGTGACGAATTCCGTCACGACAGACTCCCCCTCCCTCCGGAGAAAAAAAATTCGACAAGGGAGGATTTTTTTCAACCAAGCCAGCAGGAGCAAGTAGACATCAGGCTCCTTGAAGTCCATGAATCTTCAAGAAAAAAATTTCAACAAAATTTTGAAAAGATGCAGTCGGCCAAAACTACATCAAGGGCTCTTGACACGAACACCATCCCACATGGGCGCATGTCGAAGAACCAGGGCCAAAAGTAACCTAAAAGTGACTGCAAATGAGTCAAAATCCTAATGAATACAAGCCCTTCACAAAAGTTCCACATTATGTGAATTTCCAAAAATATTAAGTGATTACATTAAAATTTCAATAAAATTCTAATTTTCAATTAAATTCAAAGTTTCCAAATAAATTCAAGATTTCAATTAAATATTTACAAAATTAACCCTCAAGTCAGCACAAAGTTAAAATAATTTTTCCAAATAAAATTTTCAATTAATTTCAATTTATAACTATTTTCAATTTTCTGCTTTTAAATTTCAAATTATTTTCACATTCTTTAAATAATTAAATTTCCAGCAATTATATTTACAAGTGGTCAGCACAACATTCTTCAATAATAATATTAAGTTTCATTTTCTTTATATTGCAATAAAATTTAATGACCACACAAAGTTTTCTTTTCAATTATATACAGCAGCAAGTTTGTGGCTCAAGGCTTGTCTAGATAGACACAGAATTTATCAATAACTATTTTTAAATAACAATATAAATATAAAACAGATTTAATTAAAGTGACCATACCAAGACAAATAAATTTTATACCAACCTGGTCCAGTGGCAAACAAACATCCATTGACAATTAAAAAGTGTCCATTTGACACAAAAGTATTTTCCTTTTCCTCTTACAAAGAGGCAGCGAGCAGGCAACATTCATGACACAGGTATTCTTACCATAATACCATTTCAATATTATACAATTTTCAATTCTAATATTTAAATTATTAACTAATTTTCATTTTATAATTTTCTTTACAATTCCACAATATTTCAATAATATTTCCAACATTTTCAAAATCATTATTACTATTATAAATCTTATTTACTGTTCAAATTTCAAATCACTCTTTTATCAATTAATGACACTTTTTCCAAATAATCATTTCATAAATATAAACATTATTAATTTATTTCAATTATTCAACCAGATCATGTGGCAGAAAAGGGGGATCAGTGGTCGAAAAACACATCCACATTTTCAAAAATTTCATTTCGAAATTAAATTTATTTCTTTTCTTTCTCTCAAATGTAATCAACTGTGGACAACTGTGGCAAGCAATCAACACAAGGTGACCGGGTGACAGAACCGAACTCAATATACTGTGATTATTTATTTTCCAATATTCAAAACATCATTTTCTCCAAAGTCCTGTGACTCGCAAAAAGAAACACATGAAAATATACACTAAATAAATATGTCAAGAAATTTTTCTTAACATCAAAAGATGAAATAATTAAATATGTAAATATAATATATGTATTGAAATATATGCGATTAAATATGTAAATAATTATCAAGAGATTCTTTCTCTCAATAACATCAAAGGATATATATATAGATAAAACACAGGAGAGTTTTCTCCACAACCACATTTATATACACTTCTCATTCCAAATAATCATTCTCTTTTACCACTCAATGGAATTGGGAACATCCCCGAAGCAACAGACAAACCAGCCCCAAGTACTGGTGTCAGCAATTTTAAAGAAATTTAGAAGAAAGGCAGTGCGCACACGTAAACACCGCCACACCTACAAGAACAGAATGCGGGCAACACTCAACACTTGCAGGGCAAAAGTTCCGAAATAGGCCTAAAACAAGGATGACCCATTCCACAATCCTACTACACAAAAATAAAAATACAGTTTTCATATTAAATATAATCTATGTACAACACATCAATATGCAATTTAATTTGGTCTCGCTTTTCGAGAACCAACCGAGTCACGGAGAAAACACCCAACAATTTCTTCTGTCACCACCGGTTCACACCGAAAATAAAATATTTTGTTTCGTAAACAACAAGTGCCTCCATTTCATCAGTGCTCTACTGGCACGGGCACGAAAATCAATTCAGAACTTCAATTCACATTTTTCGTAATTATTTATTCTTAATGTATTATCATCTATTCTTATGAAGTTCACCTAGCTTTGCCACCAAGTAAAAATATCTTAAAATTTCAAAACAAATTTTTCGCCACTCCCCAATCAAACATCAAGGCCACAGATCAAATTTCAAAAATTTTTCAAATCAATTTATAAATTTCCAATTATTATCAACATTTTTAAAATATTTGTAAATAACAAGTCATCAAAGTACCAATTTTTTCAAAATTTCAAACATTTGTAAATAAGTAAGTGTCATCTCAAAATTCACTAATTTTCATTTAATTTCGTTAAATTATTCTTAAATTCAATAAATTTCTCTTAAAATTAAGTTGCCTGTCAAAGATGTTATAAAGTTATTTGAAGTCAAGGACGAAATTCAATCATTCAAAGAAAAAAATCTTTTTCTCAATGTTATTTCACTTTTGCACCAATTCTCAATGTCAATTTATTAAGTGCAAACAAAAAATTTAAATGTGCAACTCCTAATTAGATGAAATCCAAAGTTTATTTTTATAGTTAATCATTACGTTTTCAATTTAAAATTCTTAAATTCAAATCAAAATATTTTTAAGTATGGATTTCAGAAAGTAAATATGTAAAGTAAAATTCAAAAAAATTATCAAGTAAATTAACTTGTGGAATCCAATTTAAAAATTCAACATTTCTCGTAATAAAATTAGAGTTCACTGACTCATTCAAGATTTCCACACAAAGTAAATAAACTTTTAAATGTTCTTATTTCATTTAAATTCAAACTGTGGAACAAATTCTCAATGTTTTATATTTCCGTAATTAACTTAGAGTTTCTTTACTCTACCAAGTTCCACATTTCCAATACAATAAATCATTATATAATCATAGAATATTTCAATTTGCATAAAATTATTTGTGGATTCACTTTCCATATATCAATATTATATTTGTGATTCAATTTAGAGTTCCTCTACTCTAATTCAAATTTCCACAAAACCAGACTCCATTCAATTATTTTATTATTATTTTTTTCTAAATATTTCATGTTATCAACAGGAGTCACAAAATTATTCTAAGTTTTTAAAATATTTCCACATTCAGTTATTTTATAATGCAATTCTCTTTTATTATTCAAATTCAGTTATGTGATTAAGAAAACTTTTATTCTTTTATTCAGTCAATATATTTTTCGATGTTAAAGCGAGCATTCATTTCAAACTCAATCACACAACAAAAAATTTTCTACTTCTACACTTCAACCAAAACCTATCGAAAGTAGGTCAAATGTTTCCCATACGTCAACAGAATTATTTCATTTTCGCTCTGCACCATGCAGGAATGTCTAGCACGGGGGGGAAAGAACACTTCGTTTACACATTCGGCGTCAGCTCATTATCGGCTGAAGTAAACACAGCTCTTTTTAACTCAATCGAAAACCCAGAGCCCAGGAACAAAACTTTCTATTTCTTTTCGTAATTAATTTCAGAAACAATATTATTTTTCTTATTCAATACCAAAGGGGGATCAAGGGAAATCTGAGGCCGAAAATACATTTCAAACTTTAAATTCAATATCAACGTTAATAAATAAGTCACTTTTCGACTTTTCTCAAAATATTTTCAAATTAAATCATTTCATTTTTCTTATTTTTAAAACATTTCTCCACAATTTCTCTTTAATATTTCGACATTATATTTTCAATTTTTCAACATTTTATTTTTCAATACCTCACCTGCGAGCAACTCATTCTGACAGAATTTTCAAAGTTTTTAACAAAAACTCGCCGGACACAATACGGAATTGAGCAAATATTCTGACCAACGGTTCTTCCCGAAACAAAATTTTTTTTCTTTTTGAGCAAGACTTTTCATTGCTACCGAAATTAACACAGATGAGTGCAAAGGGGGATCAACCCACGAAAACAACAGTTCTTAATATTAAATACCATTCCAAACAAACAAAGCCAATTCCAACCCAAGAAACTCAACACTCCTCAAAATTGTTTGTGAGGCAATTCTGAGCAACAAACACTGAACACAAACCAGTGAAAACGGGTCGACTTCCGTAATCACAACAAAACAAAACAGAACTTAGGAAGGTCAAGACACGAAAATAGATATTTAGCGAAAATGTTTGGATGCAAAAATTTTAGCAAGGAGGCAGAAACAAACAGGTGGAGAATCAATCATTTCATTTAATCATCCTGAGGCAGACAAAATCAATTTCAATCACTCACAAGCACTCAGGGAAAATCATTATACAAACATGGCTCTCAGTCCCACACAAACACATTCTCACAAGTTGACTTTTCAAAAAAAATATCATTTTCATAAAATTACTATTTATTCTCAATATAAAACCGTGGAACAGATTTTTCATTTCTTATTCATAAATTCTATTATTTTCATATCTTAACTGTTCCAACAATTATTCATTTTTTTTTATTTTTTTTCAAGTCAAAATTTTCATTTCAATTCTAAGTCAACATTTTTCAATAAATTTACCCCTTTTTTCAAAAATTTCCTGGCTCATCCCCGAATTATTGAAATGACACAGTACATACATTTCATTTTGATAATACACAATTTTTCACTTTATATTTTTATGTACTTATTCAATATTTCATTTGTAACTATCATTATCAAATATGTGTCAATATAATATCTTATATATGAAAATCAATTATTTCTATTCATTTCAGTTTACCATAATACAATATTTTTCATTTACCGTACTTAAATGTACTCTTTTCTTTATTTATCATAAACAATTCACAGCTCATTTATTTTACTCAATAATTTACGTGATCAAAAGGGACCTTTATTTTATTATTATTATATCTTTTTCATGAAAACTCAAATTTACAATTTTTGGTCCATCAACTCGAGTCTGTCTGTCATACAGAACTCAAAACTTGTGTGCTCTCTTGGCTATACAACAACAAAACTTTTTTCACACGGAATTATTTTTATTTTCTCACGTAATTATTTTTATTTTTAAACTCGTCCTATTTATCAAATTTCTATATGTCATAATCGGTATGTTATAAAACACAGGGTGTAAAATCAAATCATTAAACTATTTAATATTTCAGTATTTAATATCTTAGTATTATTTAAAATTCAAATATTTAATTTAAGCATTTATAATCAATTTACAAAATGTTTCGATCAAATCTCAAGAACAACCCTCATCTCCAGTTCAAAATTTCAAATCCATTTTTAACCATCTAACATTCCATGAGACTCGGACTCTGCAAACCCCAAATTTCATTCTTATTTTTTTTTTTTTTTTTATTTGGGAAAAGGCTCAGTGAGCTCGTCGAAATAAACTTTTTTTTTTTTTTTCATTTGCAGCGAATCTCCTCGCATAAACTCAAACAAAAATTTCAAACCGAAACAAGAAGAATTCTCAAAATTCAAAAGCGAAAGTTCTTTTAAACAAATATTTACATTTAACTTTCTTATATATCCAATTTAATTTTCAATTTAATTAATGTCAAGTTCTTAATTTAATCAATTTCTTAATTCTTAATTTTCACAAATTTTTCAAAGTTTGTAACATTTCTTAAAACATTTTTACTGTCAGCTACTTCATATGTATTATTACTTTATATCACTCTATTATACACCCCTCAACAAGTCATAATAAAATAAATATATATGGAATTTCTCATTTTATTTCCGTGCAACTTTTGCACCATTTTTTTTTTCCCAAATCTGGCTATGTGTCACTCTGCACATACCAACAACAAATTACTTTATTTTTTTTCACTTCACAATATTTTTCAACACTAATATACTCAATCATTCTATTTCTGATATTATTTTCAATAACACAAGTCACTATCATGTAGTCGTAATCTGGTAGTCATAATTAAGGATTGTCATATCAATGCAGGTGTACTTTCGATTCAGATTCAAGTTAAACAATTTATATTTCAATTTACAGATTTTATTTTATTTTATTTTTCGAATGAAATTTCAGAAGACGGCCTCCATTCTCGGCCCAAATTTTCAATCTCAAATTCTAAACCAAACTGAACACACGAAGTTTCGAAAACTGCCAACCCAATTTTTGGGGGAAATGCTCAACAGAGCTCGAAGATAATATTACAGCAAGATTTCAAAATTCCCACACATTAATACTCTCAAAATTCAGATCAAAAACAGAAGAATTCCACAAAATTTCAAATCGAAACCATTTCTCACTTTAGAATTTTATACCATTTAAATTCAATTTTTTTAAAGTAATTCTTCAATTAAATTTTCAATTTTACCAGCTTTATATATTATTATAGTTAGTAATTTTCATTTATCATAAAAATTTTCAGATTCTAAACAATTTTCCAAAACTGTATTCTTAACCATTTTTATCGTACACCAAGCATTTTCGTTTTACACCATGCCACTTTTCACCAAGATTTCACACATTTTAAATTAATTTTCTGTATAAATACTTTTTTACAATAATTTCATAAATAATGCATACAAATTTTCAATAACAAAAGTGTGCAACTCTCCAAACCAAAACTCAAACCATACCAACGGTCCAGATTTACCAAAAATTTCAAAACTCCATACAACAAAATTTTAAAAACACAGGTGCTCGAGAGGGAAGGTCAAAGGCACCAATTGTCATAACGGGTTCCGAGGGCATCTCGCAACGGATTCCCGCCAGACACGGCTGACCGAGAAAGTCTAAACTTTCTCCAAATTTCATACCCAGGTTCGAAACACACCTCCCGTCAGTTGGAGGATTCCTACTGATGACCTGTGAAGGAAAACCCAACCAAAAACCAAGGTAAACAGAAAATATACCTTTACCTTAGGAACTCCACCAAGCTGAAAAATACATAATCAACACAAATAAAGACTCAATTTAATTTCTAATCTTCATTTATTCAAATATTTAGGAAAAAGGAGTTAGCATTCAATTTCAGAAATATACTAGAATTAAAACCACTGGACCGTTTCCATCCAAAAATCATCGGCTCCTTGCCGGCATTAAAATATCTATTCAAGGTATTATTAATTCCAAATTTTACATATAACAGATACACTTATTAAAACACTGGTATGGTCAAGGAGAGGAATCACACACTCGAGGAACGCTTAATTATCAATTTAATTCAATTTAACTAATTTACTTCAAAGCATTATTTTTCTATTAAATCAGCTCTTGAGGAATCTTGAGATCAATCATCAGGCGGGTCACTTCACCGGAACACAAGACGGTCGAGGCAGCAGCCTCCAATTGAAAGTTCGCTTACCTCCATATCAGGAAGGACTCATAAGGATCGAAGACCAAACATCCGTCAGAGTTCCCTCGGGGAAAAACTTCCTCCGACCAAGGAGAGGCGGCAGGACGGTTCGAAGGGTTCGAGCAACGTCCCGCACAGGGATCTGCTTCATCACGATCTTCTTTCACATCGGTCTCCAGGCAACCGGAGCAGGAGGTCCCCGGTCAGTCAACGGCGGCAGCAGGCGAAGAGGCTCGGTACCAACGAAGTCGAAGACCCAATCACCGAGGTGGCGATGGTAGCGGCGGTGGCATCTCCCCCGACCCTCACGACACGGTAACTCAACCTGGGGGCCAAGTCCCGCGTCGACGTGAGTTCGCAGATGTTTCCAGGGAGAGAGCCCCGAATCCAGAATCACTCAGCTTAAATACATTCCAGATGGATCCAGAACCCGTCCAATCAAAAATATCAAGGGCTCACAACTTTTCCTTTCTTCCAATACAAAACTTCACTGCTTTCAAACACATCCAGGGATCCGCCCCCTTCAACCGACGAATTTCAGGGCACGTGTATAACCACACGAAATCCAGCACAAGATTGCATCATCCAACAAAGCGAAAAAACATGGAGACAACTGTCTCCACCCGCAAGCAAGTGCGACCTTGAGCGACGTACGTTGTTCCTCGAGTGTGAGAGAAATATTATAGCATGAAAATGGCTACAATTCGAAACAGATTCAGATATATTTAAATAAGATAAAATGACGAGAGGGTTCCAGGACACAAATTAATTAAATAAGAGTTTAAAAAGTACAGATATTATATAATTTACAAAGGAGTGACGAATTCCGTCACGACAGACTCCCCCTCCCTCCGGAGAAAAAAAATTCGACAAGGGAGGATTTTTTTCAACCAAGCCAGCAGGAGCAAGTAGACATCAGGCTCCTTGAAGTCCATGAATCTTCAAGAAAAAAATTTCAACAAAATTTTGAAAAGATGCAGTCGGCCAAAACTACATCAAGGGCTCTTGACACGAACACCATCCCACATGGGCGCATGTCGAAGAACCAGGGCCAAAAGTAACCTAAAAGTGACTGCAAATGAGTCAAAATCCTAATGAATACAAGCCCTTCACAAAAGTTCCACATTATGTGAATTTCCAAAAATATTAAGTGATTACATTAAAATTTCAATAAAATTCTAATTTTCAATTAAATTCAAAGTTTCCAAATAAATTCAAGATTTCAATTAAATATTTACAAAATTAACCCTCAAGTCAGCACAAAGTTAAAATAATTTTTCCAAATAAAATTTTCAATTAATTTCAATTTATAACTATTTTCAATTTTCTGCTTTTAAATTTCAAATTATTTTCACATTCTTTAAATAATTAAATTTCCAGCAATTATATTTACAAGTGGTCAGCACAACATTCTTCAATAATAATATTAAGTTTCATTTTCTTTATATTGCAATAAAATTTAATGACCACACAAAGTTTTCTTTTCAATTATATACAGCAGCAAGTTTGTGGCTCAAGGCTTGTCTAGATAGACACAGAATTTATCAATAACTATTTTTAAATAACAATATAAATATAAAACAGATTTAATTAAAGTGACCATACCAAGACAAATAAATTTTATACCAACCTGGTCCAGTGGCAAACAAACATCCATTGACAATTAAAAAGTGTCCATTTGACACAAAAGTATTTTCCTTTTCCTCTTACAAAGAGGCAGCGAGCAGGCAACATTCATGACACAGGTATTCTTACCATAATACCATTTCAATATTATACAATTTTCAATTCTAATATTTAAATTATTAACTAATTTTCATTTTATAATTTTCTTTACAATTCCACAATATTTCAATAATATTTCCAACATTTTCAAAATCATTATTACTATTATAAATCTTATTTACTGTTCAAATTTCAAATCACTCTTTTATCAATTAATGACACTTTTTCCAAATAATCATTTCATAAATATAAACATTATTAATTTATTTCAATTATTCAACCAGATCATGTGGCAGAAAAGGGGGATCAGTGGTCGAAAAACACATCCACATTTTCAAAAATTTCATTTCGAAATTAAATTTATTTCTTTTCTTTCTCTCAAATGTAATCAACTGTGGACAACTGTGGCAAGCAATCAACACAAGGTGACCGGGTGACAGAACCGAACTCAATATACTGTGATTATTTATTTTCCAATATTCAAAACATCATTTTCTCCAAAGTCCTGTGACTCGCAAAAAGAAACACATGAAAATATACACTAAATAAATATGTCAAGAAATTTTTCTTAACATCAAAAGATGAAATAATTAAATATGTAAATATAATATATGTATTGAAATATATGCGATTAAATATGTAAATAATTATCAAGAGATTCTTTCTCTCAATAACATCAAAGGATATATATATAGATAAAACACAGGAGAGTTTTCTCCACAACCACATTTATATACACTTCTCATTCCAAATAATCATTCTCTTTTACCACTCAATGGAATTGGGAACATCCCCGAAGCAACAGACAAACCAGCCCCAAGTACTGGTGTCAGCAATTTTAAAGAAATTTAGAAGAAAGGCAGTGCGCACACGTAAACACCGCCACACCTACAAGAACAGAATGCGGGCAACACTCAACACTTGCAGGGCAAAAGTTCCGAAATAGGCCTAAAACAAGGATGACCCATTCCACAATCCTACTACACAAAAATAAAAATACAGTTTTCATATTAAATATAATCTATGTACAACACATCAATATGCAATTTAATTTGGTCTCGCTTTTCGAGAACCAACCGAGT
Source organism: Amaurobius ferox (assembly GCA_951213105.1). NCBI lineage: Eukaryota > Metazoa > Arthropoda > Arachnida > Araneae > Amaurobiidae > Amaurobius > Amaurobius ferox. The sequence goes on from OX578134.1 coordinate 94,887,460, forward strand.
CACGGAGAAAACACCCAACAATTTCTTCTGTCACCACCGGTTCACACCGAAAATAAAATATTTTGTTTCGTAAACAACAAGTGCCTCCATTTCATCAGTGCTCTACTGGCACGGGCACGAAAATCAATTCAGAACTTCAATTCACATTTTTCGTAATTATTTATTCTTAATGTATTATCATCTATTCTTATGAAGTTCACCTAGCTTTGCCACCAAGTAAAAATATCTTAAAATTTCAAAACAAATTTTTCGCCACTCCCCAATCAAACATCAAGGCCACAGATCAAATTTCAAAAATTTTTCAAATCAATTTATAAATTTCCAATTATTATCAACATTTTTAAAATATTTGTAAATAACAAGTCATCAAAGTACCAATTTTTTCAAAATTTCAAACATTTGTAAATAAGTAAGTGTCATCTCAAAATTCACTAATTTTCATTTAATTTCGTTAAATTATTCTTAAATTCAATAAATTTCTCTTAAAATTAAGTTGCCTGTCAAAGATGTTATAAAGTTATTTGAAGTCAAGGACGAAATTCAATCATTCAAAGAAAAAAATCTTTTTCTCAATGTTATTTCACTTTTGCACCAATTCTCAATGTCAATTTATTAAGTGCAAACAAAAAATTTAAATGTGCAACTCCTAATTAGATGAAATCCAAAGTTTATTTTTATAGTTAATCATTACGTTTTCAATTTAAAATTCTTAAATTCAAATCAAAATATTTTTAAGTATGGATTTCAGAAAGTAAATATGTAAAGTAAAATTCAAAAAAATTATCAAGTAAATTAACTTGTGGAATCCAATTTAAAAATTCAACATTTCTCGTAATAAAATTAGAGTTCACTGACTCATTCAAGATTTCCACACAAAGTAAATAAACTTTTAAATGTTCTTATTTCATTTAAATTCAAACTGTGGAACAAATTCTCAATGTTTTATATTTCCGTAATTAACTTAGAGTTTCTTTACTCTACCAAGTTCCACATTTCCAATACAATAAATCATTATATAATCATAGAATATTTCAATTTGCATAAAATTATTTGTGGATTCACTTTCCATATATCAATATTATATTTGTGATTCAATTTAGAGTTCCTCTACTCTAATTCAAATTTCCACAAAACCAGACTCCATTCAATTATTTTATTATTATTTTTTTCTAAATATTTCATGTTATCAACAGGAGTCACAAAATTATTCTAAGTTTTTAAAATATTTCCACATTCAGTTATTTTATAATGCAATTCTCTTTTATTATTCAAATTCAGTTATGTGATTAAGAAAACTTTTATTCTTTTATTCAGTCAATATATTTTTCGATGTTAAAGCGAGCATTCATTTCAAACTCAATCACACAACAAAAAATTTTCTACTTCTACACTTCAACCAAAACCTATCGAAAGTAGGTCAAATGTTTCCCATACGTCAACAGAATTATTTCATTTTCGCTCTGCACCATGCAGGAATGTCTAGCACGGGGGGGAAAGAACACTTCGTTTACACATTCGGCGTCAGCTCATTATCGGCTGAAGTAAACACAGCTCTTTTTAACTCAATCGAAAACCCAGAGCCCAGGAACAAAACTTTCTATTTCTTTTCGTAATTAATTTCAGAAACAATATTATTTTTCTTATTCAATACCAAAGGGGGATCAAGGGAAATCTGAGGCCGAAAATACATTTCAAACTTTAAATTCAATATCAACGTTAATAAATAAGTCACTTTTCGACTTTTCTCAAAATATTTTCAAATTAAATCATTTCATTTTTCTTATTTTTAAAACATTTCTCCACAATTTCTCTTTAATATTTCGACATTATATTTTCAATTTTTCAACATTTTATTTTTCAATACCTCACCTGCGAGCAACTCATTCTGACAGAATTTTCAAAGTTTTTAACAAAAACTCGCCGGACACAATACGGAATTGAGCAAATATTCTGACCAACGGTTCTTCCCGAAACAAAATTTTTTTTCTTTTTGAGCAAGACTTTTCATTGCTACCGAAATTAACACAGATGAGTGCAAAGGGGGATCAACCCACGAAAACAACAGTTCTTAATATTAAATACCATTCCAAACAAACAAAGCCAATTCCAACCCAAGAAACTCAACACTCCTCAAAATTGTTTGTGAGGCAATTCTGAGCAACAAACACTGAACACAAACCAGTGAAAACGGGTCGACTTCCGTAATCACAACAAAACAAAACAGAACTTAGGAAGGTCAAGACACGAAAATAGATATTTAGCGAAAATGTTTGGATGCAAAAATTTTAGCAAGGAGGCAGAAACAAACAGGTGGAGAATCAATCATTTCATTTAATCATCCTGAGGCAGACAAAATCAATTTCAATCACTCACAAGCACTCAGGGAAAATCATTATACAAACATGGCTCTCAGTCCCACACAAACACATTCTCACAAGTTGACTTTTCAAAAAAAATATCATTTTCATAAAATTACTATTTATTCTCAATATAAAACCGTGGAACAGATTTTTCATTTCTTATTCATAAATTCTATTATTTTCATATCTTAACTGTTCCAACAATTATTCATTTTTTTTTATTTTTTTTCAAGTCAAAATTTTCATTTCAATTCTAAGTCAACATTTTTCAATAAATTTACCCCTTTTTTCAAAAATTTCCTGGCTCATCCCCGAATTATTGAAATGACACAGTACATACATTTCATTTTGATAATACACAATTTTTCACTTTATATTTTTATGTACTTATTCAATATTTCATTTGTAACTATCATTATCAAATATGTGTCAATATAATATCTTATATATGAAAATCAATTATTTCTATTCATTTCAGTTTACCATAATACAATATTTTTCATTTACCGTACTTAAATGTACTCTTTTCTTTATTTATCATAAACAATTCACAGCTCATTTATTTTACTCAATAATTTACGTGATCAAAAGGGACCTTTATTTTATTATTATTATATCTTTTTCATGAAAACTCAAATTTACAATTTTTGGTCCATCAACTCGAGTCTGTCTGTCATACAGAACTCAAAACTTGTGTGCTCTCTTGGCTATACAACAACAAAACTTTTTTCACACGGAATTATTTTTATTTTCTCACGTAATTATTTTTATTTTTAAACTCGTCCTATTTATCAAATTTCTATATGTCATAATCGGTATGTTATAAAACACAGGGTGTAAAATCAAATCATTAAACTATTTAATATTTCAGTATTTAATATCTTAGTATTATTTAAAATTCAAATATTTAATTTAAGCATTTATAATCAATTTACAAAATGTTTCGATCAAATCTCAAGAACAACCCTCATCTCCAGTTCAAAATTTCAAATCCATTTTTAACCATCTAACATTCCATGAGACTCGGACTCTGCAAACCCCAAATTTCATTCTTATTTTTTTTTTTTTTTTTTATTTGGGAAAAGGCTCAGTGAGCTCGTCGAAGTAAACATTTTTGCAGCGAATCTCCTCACATAAACTCAAACAAAATTTCGAAACCGAAACGAGAAGAATTCTCAAAATTCAAAACCGAAAGTTCTTTTAAAACAAATATTTACATTTAACTTTCTTATATATCAAATTTAATTTTCAATTTAGTTAATGTCAAGTTTTTAATTTAATCAATTTCTTAATTCTTAATTTTCACAAATTTTTCAAAGTTTGTAACATTTCTTAAAACATTTTTACTGTCAGCTACTTCATATGTATTATTACTTTATATAACTTTATTATACACCCCTGAACCAGTCATAATAAAATAAATAGATATGGAATTTCTCATTTTATTTCCGTGCAACTTTTGCACCATTTTTTTTTCCAAATCTGGCTATGTGTCACTCTGCACATACCAACAACAAATTACTTTATTTTTTTCACATCACAATATTTTTCAACACTAATATACTCAATCATTCTATTTCTGATATTATTTTCAATAACACAAGTCACTATCATGTAGTCGTAATCTGGTAGTCATAATTAAGGATTGTCATATCAATGCAGGTGTACTTTCGATTCAGATTCAAGTTAAACAATTTATATTTCAATTTACAGATTTTATTTTATTTTATTTTTCGAATGAAATTTTAGAAGACGGCCTCCATTCTCGGCCCAAATTTTCAATCTCAAATTCTAAACCAAACTGAACACACGAAGTTTCGAAAACTGCCAACCCAATTTTTGGGGGAAATGCTCAACAGAGCTCGAAGATAATATTACAGCAAGATTTCAAAAATCCCACACATTAATACTCTCAAAATTCAGATCAAAAACAGAAGAATTCCACAAAATTTCAAATCGAAACCATTTCTCACTTTAGAATTTTATACCATTTAAATTCAATTTTTAAAATAATTCTTTGATTAAATTTTCAATTTTACCAGCTTTATATATTATTATAGTTAGTAATTTTCATTTATCATAAAAATTTTCAGATTCTAAACAATTTTCCAAAACTGTATTCTTAACCATTTTTATCGTACACCAAGCATTTTCGTTTTACACCATGCCACTTTTCACCAAGATTTCACACATTTTAAATTAATTTTCTGTATAAATACTTTTTTACAATAATTTCATAAATAATGCATACAAATTTTCAATAACAAAAGTGTGCAACTCTCCAAACCAAAACTCAAACCATACCAACGGTCCAGATTTACCAAAAATTTCAAAACTCCATACAACAAAATTTTAAAAACACAGGTGCTCGAGAGGGAAGGTCAAAGGCACCAATTGTCATAACGGGTTCCGAGGGCATCTCGCAACGGATTCCCGCCAGACACGGCTGACCGAGAAAGTCTAAACTTTCTCCAAATTTCATACCCAGGTTCGAAACACACCTCCCGTCAGTTGGAGGATTCCAACTGATGACCTGTGAAGGAAAACCCAACCAAAAACCAAGGTAAACAGAATATATACCTTTACCTTAGGAACTCCACCAAGCTGAAAAATACATAATCAACACAAATAAAGACTCAATTTAATTTCTAATCTTCATTTATTCAAATATTTAGGAAAAAGGAGTTAGCATTCAATTTCAGAAATATACTAGAATTAAAACCACTGGACCGTTTCCATCCAAAAATCATCGGCTCCTTGCCGGCATTAAAATATCTATTCAAGGTATTATTAATTCCAAATTTTACATATAACAGATACACTTATTAAAACACTGGTATGGTCAAGGAGAGGAATCACACACTCGAGGAACGCTTAATTATCAATTTAATTCAATTTAACTAATTTACTTCAAAGCATTATTTTTCTATTAAATCAGCTCTTGAGGAATCTTGAGATCAATCATCAGGCGGGTCACTTCACCGGAACACAAGACGGTCGAGGCAGCAGCCTCCAATTGAAAGTTCGCTTACCTCCATATCAGGAAGGACTCATAAGGATCGAAGACCAAACATCCGTCAGAGTTCCCTCGGGGAAAAACTTCCTCCGACCAGGAGAGGCGGCAGGACGGTTCGAAGGGTTCGAGCAACGTGGCAGGACGGTTCGAAGGGTTCGAGCAACGTCTCGCACAGGGATCTGCTTCATCACGATCTTCTTTCACATCGGTCTCCAGGCAACCGGAGCAGGAGGTCCCCGGTCAGTCAACGGCGGCAGCAGGCGAAGAGGCTCGGTACCAACGAAGTCGAAGACCCAATCACCGAGGTGGCGATGGTAGCGGCGGTGGCATCTCCCCCGACCCTCACGACACGGTAACTCAACCTGGGGGCCAAGTCCCGCGTCGACGTGAGTTCGCAGATGTTTCCAGGGAGAGAGCCCCGAGTCCAGAATCACTCAGCTTAAATACATTCCAGATGGATCCAGAACCCGTCCAATCAAAAATATCAAGGGCTCACAACTTTTCCTTTCTTCCAATACAAAACTTCACTGCTTTCAAACACATCCAGGGATCCGCCCCCTTCAACCGACGAATTTCAAGGCACGTGTATAACCACACGAAATCCAGCACAAGATTGCATCATCCAACAAAGCGAAAAAACATGGAGACAACTGTCTCCACCCGCAAGCAAGTGCGACCTTGAGCGACGTACGTTGTTCCTCGAGTGTGAGAGAAATATTATAGCATGAAAATGGCCACAATTCGAAACAGATTCAGATATATTTAAATAAGATAAAATGACGAGAGGGTTCCAGGACACAAATTAATTAAATAAGAGTTTAAAAAGTACAGATATTATATAATTTACAAAGGAGTGACGAATTCCGTCACGACACTTTCCTTATATAACGTAATGAATTTACCACTTTTACAGTAAAATAAATAGGTTTTTCTTATAGTAGATACTAATATTCTTTCCAAGATATTGAATTTTCGACAATTAGTCGTCATTTCATTGATTTAGCGTCATTTTTATCCATTTGGCGAGATTTTCGTTAATTTGTCAACATTTCAAAAAGTCGCCAAGTTGGCGACATTCCGCCAAAATTCGTCGCCAAAATCTCGCCAAGCATAATGGACAAAGAAATAAGTTATTCTTACAGCAGATAAATAAATATTGGCGTTCAAATACAAAAGTATTACTCAAAGTATCTTTTTTCATGAATGGAACGAACTAGATCCATGAGAATGATGTCATCCAATACATCGCATGGTATTACTGAAAAGTGAACACGTCTCTCAAGAGGAAATATTTTTTTTTTATTTTATATGACTTTCTGATAATTTTTTTGAAAAATGTGCAATATCTCGAGAACGGTTCATGTTAGCGTTCTAAAATTTATATCAATCGTTTTCTAATGAAAATTACATAAGAAATGTCTATATGCGTAACTTTATTAGTGGTTTTGATTTTTTGACTATTTTTTCCAAATTTCATTTGAAAATTTAGGGGTGTTCTTAACATTCGATTGTGTATAAAAACAATAGGCTTCCAGTGTTTACGGATTGTGATTTTTGTAACAAATTTGGGTCGAATCGGTCCATTCGTTTGTCAATTATCGTCTTCACATACTCATACACACCCACACATACTTTCACACACACACACAGACATCACTTCAAAAATGTTTGATTCGTGATCAGGGATGCTTGAAACGTGCTCTCCCGTCGAAAACTCGATTTCGAATTTTCGACCCCGTCACAATACTTTCCTTATACATTATGTATATAAGGAAAGTAATAGGATTTTCTTATAGTAGATACTAATATTCTTTCCAAGATATTGAATTTTCGACAATTAGTCATCATTTTCATTGATTTAGCATCATTTTTATCCATTTGGCGAGATTTTCATTAATTTGGCAGCATTTCAAAAAAGTCGCCAAGTTGGCGACATTCCACCAAATTCGTCGCCAAAATCTCGCCAAGCGTTATGCTCTAAGAAAAAAGTTATTCTTACAGCAGATAAATGACTATTGGCGTTCAAATACAAAAGTATGACTCAAAGTATCTTTTTTCATGAATGGAACGAGCTAGATCCACGAGAATGATGTCACTCAATTTATCGCATGGTATTACATATGAAAAGTGAACATGTTTTTCAATAGGAATTTTTTTTTTAATGTGACTTTTTCATAATTTTTTTGAAAAATGTACAATATCTTGAGAACGGTTCATTTTAGCGTTCTAAAATTTATGCCAATCGTTTTCTAATGAAAAATTACATAAGAAATGTCTATTTGCGAACTTTATTCGCGGTTTTGATTTTTTAACGATTTTTTCAAAATTTCATTCGAAAATTTAGGGGGGTTCTGAACATTCGATCACGTATAAAAACAATAGGCTTCCAATGTTTACGGATTGTGATTTTTGTACCAAATTTGGTTCGAATCGGTCCATTCGTTTGTCAGTTATCGTCTCCACAGACTCACTGACACACACACACACACACACACACACATACACACACACAGACATCACTTCAAAAATGTTTGATTCGTTGTCAGGGATGCTTGAAACGTGCTCTCCCGTCGAAAACTCGAATTCGAATTTTCGACCCCGTCACAATACTTTCCTTATACATTATGTATATAAGGAAAGTAAAAATAGATAGACATACACATTTCATTTTTATACCATCAGGCGTAGAAAAAAATATCCCAATTTATCTTAATTAATTTTATTGGTATACGACAAATTTTTTAAAGACATTTTAATTTTTAGTTATAGCAGTTATATTATGTTTAGTTATATTATTCATTTTTGCAAACAGTTTTTTATTCCATTTGTAATCATGCTAACAACTTCAAATGCCAAAATAGGCTGCTGGTTATTCTTCTAACCCAATTAATAAAAATATATTTTTTAATAAATGATTTTAAGATTAAAATGCTGGGAAACATTGAAAATAAAGCAGCATGCAATAATTGGAGATGAAATATTGTTCCACATACTGAAATTTCACTGTTAATATAACTATAAAATATGTTCAATTTCTATACTTTAATTTGAAACGTTTATTGATAATCAGAACTTTTATTAAGCTTATAAGTGAAACATTTAGTGACCGCAACCCATTTTGCTCTCGCGAAGACACGGTTAAATGGCGAATCACATTTGTATAATGCTCGTCAATTTTAACTAAGCAAGAATTACTTAAATCACTGCGAAACAATTTTCAATTCTTACATTGACATACAATTATGAAAATTTCTCAAATTTCCATTCAACTAAATACGTTTTAGCACCCGAATTATTTTACTTTCTCTTCAATACACGTCAATGGATAGAGAAAGTATTGGAATCATGTCGAAAATCGTAAGTCAAGTTTTCGACGAATCTGCAAGATATAGGACCTCTAGAAAATTATTTTAGCTTGACGTCTGTGTGTGTGTGTGTGTGTGTGTGTAATGTATGTATCCACTCTAACTCAAAAACAATTTGACCAAATTTCATAACATTTTATAGGTACGTCCCTTGTGGATTACCCTGGTGCTTTTTAGATTTGCTTGCGATACGGGATCAGGATAAAAGAGAAAAACTTTTTTACAAAATGACCTGCAATAATTGTATGTATCCACTATAGCTCAAATGCTAATGCACCAAATTTCACAAAATTTAACAGATGAATCACTTGTGGGTAACCTTCTGCTGATGAGATTTTGGTACGATTCGAAAAAAAAAGAATCTTTCTTTTTTTTGCGAAATGGCCGGCAAATGTCGCATGTATTCACTCTAGCTTAGAAGCTAATTGACTAAATTTCGCAAAATTTGGCACGTTATATCAGAAGTAAAGTTATAGACAACCCTTATCTCTTAAACCATCACAAATCATTTAGAAAACAAAACTTTCAAATTAAAACTGGTTTAAATAGACACATCTCAAACATACGATAAAATAATATTTTTGACATCTCTAGCGTTATTTATTTGATGGTAAAAAGCAAATTAATATATTTTACACACCTCTCTTACATGCATATAGAATGTTTATATTACAGAAGATAATTTAATTTCGTACATTTTACATCGAATTTCATGCAAAAAGTGCGCAGGAATATTTATTTTGAGCACCATATGTAATTTCGCTGAAATACGGAGAAAATATTTTTTGATCGCTTCCCTAAATCTAATTTCGTACGTCAAAAATCCAGTCTCTGCAGAAAATTATTTTATTTACAGTAGTGAAACATTTTTTCTAGATCTTCCCTATGAAACATAATATTAAATTGTAAAATTCAATGTTTTAGCATTCAACAAACACTTTGTTAGAATTAAACTTACCGCCATAATTAAAAGCAAAATTGTATAACAATTATGTTCATTTTAAATGTTTCTACGATTGTGATGAAATTATGTGATATTAGATATATTGTTTATTTAGCATTTTTGAGTGCTAATTGCAAACAATTCCGCATATATACACATACATATATTTGATATAAGTTGAATATATTTAGCATATATATATATATATATATATATATATATATATATATATATATGTGTGTGTGTATACAATAATTCCAAAATTTAAAATAAACAAAAACCTCTAACTATGAACTGAATCATTGCCCTAGGAAGTATTGGAATATACATTACAGAAATTCCTTTATTTGCTGTTTTATAATAAGTCTTGGAATGTACACAGAAGATCTGAGGTCCGAAACAAATCCTTCGCTTATGTAAATCGTTTTAAAAGTACTGGGGAAAGTTTTTACCGTGGAGCATGTGTTTACAAGTTATGGTGCAATGAAACGTTTCCTAATTATGTTTCGAGGGCTATTAGAGTTCAGCGGTAAATCAAAAGCTTTAGAAACAAACTCCTACAGATTTTTAGTTCTCACATAGTTAGTAAGACGGTTACCAGTGCTAAATACATGGTTTGTGTAGTGCTGTTTTGTGTGGTGCTGGCTTGTATAGCGCTAAATACATTAATAAATATTAAATAAATAGCTTCTCACAAGCAGTTAAATTAAAATATGATTACTTTATTTGGTTTCAGCAGCCATTTCCTATACTATAAATATTATGTATTGCTGAAAAATGCTTAGATATGAGTTGTCATTCAACTAGTTTTGCATTGGAACTTTTGGCGACGTTAAAACATCACCATAACAAAGAAACTTGATGTACTAAATATAATAATAAATATGAAACCGAAAATTAAAGTTTGTAAATTTTATGAAAGAAAGAAAATAAAGATCACAATATGTATCATGGATAACACATAATTATACACTTTCCATAATTCCTTCCAAAATTTCAGAAAGTTATTCCTTTCCGAAAAAGTATTGCTCTCGAGCAAAAAATGTAACTCTCTAGCAATGTCGGGTACCTCTATAATTATGCACACTGTTAATTATATTGAAATGTATAGCTCTAATTGTCATAATTCCATCATACTACATTTTATTAACGAGGCATGATGATTTTATCACTCTCTTTATAAACGCATCGTGTCCAGGGAATTTCTTGCATTTTCCTCTCAGGAAATTAATAATATCATCACAACAGTTTCGCTTTTGTAATCAAATTGTTTACAGTATCTTATAAGAGGGGACGCTCTAGCAAAGCCTAGTTAATGAAACAAAAGGTCTTAGGGAAATCTTAAAAGAAATTGCGTTTCAGCATATAAAGTATCTCCAATTGACTTACCTTGGAGAGTGTTTATTCCACAGTGGCATTCACACTCTTGTAAACACGCTTTAGAAATACAAATAAATTTTAAATACAAAATTAAGTTTATTTATTTTTAACAAGGTAAGAATTTCCCAGATACGCATCGTATCAATTTCACATATAGAAGAAAAGTCAATAGTTTGAGTATTTTAATAGAATAAACTTTGTTTTACTAACTAAAAGCCATCGGTGTTTTGATTCCCAACTAAAACAAAAGTTCTTTATTTTTGCACCTGAGAAACATAACATTAAATGTTAAATGTAGCGTGTAACTGAAATCTGGACATTTTCGACATTGGGGCCACCTCCGAGTTTTTCCGTCGTTATCTCAGCCGGCCTTTAGCAATCGGTTCATAATATTGTGGATGTACATTGACAGCGTACATTGAAAGAGTTAAAAGGAAAATCGGAGTAATTGCAGCGGAAGGTAATTTTATAAATACAAGAATTGAAAATAGATGTACAGAACTCTGTCACGGAGTATACCAATTCAAGAACAAATAAAAAACTAACTTGGAACTAATTTGGCGAGGGTTATTATAACTGCTGTTGATGGAAAGTTACTAAACATTAACCTAGGAAGAATTAAAGAAAGTTTAACGATAGTGGAGGAAGATATCGTTGAAAGTGTGGAAACTATATGCAATAGAATTTTAGCCATTGTTTCAAAAACCAGCAACAGTGAGATAAAATTACTTGTATCAACTATATTCCGCGATATTTCAGTACGAAGAAGAGTAATAGAGGACTCAATTATTGCTAAATTCATTATACATCATGTGGATACTGAATTGGTGCTTTAAGATATTGTAGAAGAATTAAACCAACAATATATTGCCTGGAGTGAATTGATGCTGTTAAACAAACCTAAAAGTGAGAAAGAAATACCAGTAATACACAGTGGCGGTTCGTGGAATGAGGAAGCAAATTACCCTCTTCAGGAATGGGGGAAGGAGATTCAGTGACTGGATTTCTTCTCCTTTTCAGTAGAAAATGGCATCAAATCTCATAGCTCTACTGACACAAGTGTCATGAAATACTATCTAAATAGATCCAAATGAGTCTGAAAAGTTTTCCAAATAATAATAATAATTATAAACTCTTCAATTGATAATTTTAAATGAAGCAATACTTCACTAGCGTTACCTGACGAATTGCCAATTTTAATACTACTTCGAGAACTGGGTGAAGGTAATAGAAATCAATTAAATACATGTTATACGAAATACAAAGTAAACTATTTATCGCCAACCCTAAAATTTACCCAAAATACGTTCAATTTAACCATTTTAAACATCAATGTGAAAGCAATATTTTGGTGTGTAAACGCTATGAAGATAAACATGAAGTGTTTTCATATACAGCAACTGTCCTTAAATGCTTTAGCTGTGGAGGAGAAGACATTGTTTCCATCGCAATGTGTATAGTGGTGAAGATAGAGAAACAGCTATACTATATACCTATATAAGAAATAATATGACTTATACCGAGACATTATTTGCATCATATTAGTACGAAAACACAAAATAAAAAGGTACTTTTATCTTAAGTTTATCTTTAAGTTTCCATTACTTTAATCGTTAATTTAATTAACTTTGCCTTAGTTGAGTAGTTCACACTGTCATTTTTCCGCATTGACTATATTATCATCATTGTTTTAGGAATTTTCTTATTTCTCCAAAGGAAATAACACTAAGAACATCTTAAATTTCAAATAATTTGAGTTCTAATCACATGAATTACAAAATTTCACCCAGTTCTAGATTTTACGCAATGTAGTGACTCACCCAAATTTTATTCCACTCCATCTGCTCCCTTTGTACTTTTAACTTTACATTTTTATCTTTGCATTTTCTTAGCGGAGATTACCGATGTGAATAAAGTAGAAAAACTTTTGGAATAATTACAGACTAATCCTGACTAGATATTGTAAATTAGTAACTTTTTGAAGACGTGCCAATTGGCCTGAAGTCAATTGAACTCGGTAATTTTCGACAAAAACATATAGATACCATTTTATGAAGAAAAATTAAAAGACAAAACCAAGTAGATTTTGCACAGAATATAGTAAAACACAGAAAAATGCATGATTATAAATGTGTAATTATGAAGCAAATGAACCAGGAACTTGAGTCTTGAAATGCAACAAACAAATTCCTTGTGTTATCATATTAATTTACAAAGCACAGTAACAAAATAGCAATGAGTCAAATGGATTTTCAAGTAAAAGCACTCCCCGAAATATATGAGTTATATATCGCGACATTTTTAAGGCCTCTAAAGCACAGCGCTTTTAACGTTTAGTGTAGTTGATCAAATTAACAGGCGAGCACCAGCTGTACGGGCTGGCGTTTAAAGCGTTCGTATAGAATAAGTAAAAGTTATCCAAGAAAAACTGTTTTTGGTAAGTAAATCTGTATGTTGATCTTTAATGTCTTCTGGACAATATGTATGGCATTTTTAACATTTTTTCGGGCTAAGGGCTCATTAGGGTACTATAGTGAAATACTATTATTGTTGTTTAATTCATTTGCGCTTTCTCCTTATATTCTAATTCGAATGTGACACCGTCATTTGGGTCAAGCTGATACGTTTAAAAAATAAGAAGTTTGATACGATATATTAACATATTTGGTATCATCAAGTCTTATAGATAGTCCAAGAGAAAATTAAACTGTTAAAATATTAATAATTATAAAAATATAATAAATAAACTCTTAAAATAATAATAACTCCGAGTATGTTGTATAATGATTATTATTTTTATTGTTATTCTACATATTATTAACACTGAATATATAATAAGCACTTCATGAAACACTGCTTATTTTAAGTTTATTTGCTTTTATAATAACATTTTTCACATAAACATGAGTTCGAACCACGGTGGGACAAATAAAAACGCCCCCACTTGGCTAATTGAACAATCTGCCATGGGTTTCTGATTCTGATCATAAATTTTATTTAACGCAATCCATTCAGGAAAATACGAAGAAAATTTTAATATTTTTAAAATAAATAAAAAGGATATATGTTATAGGAAGCATAACACAATGTTTACACGATGTGCAAACACTATGTATGCTCACCGGACTTGACCCATCATTTAAGGGGAATAATAACTCAACGTAAGTCAAAGTGTATGGTGTAGATAGTAATTCCTAGCACGGTATCGCCACACAAATGAGTACGAAGGGACATTTTGGCGCCAAGGAATGAATAACGTGAGAGAGGTCATAAAATTCAACAACGTGAAGTCGAAACAAATGTCAAAATTGAAACGACAAATATCTTGAAAATTATGGCCCCCTGCCCAGTGTTAAGTCACTCTGAGATTCAGATGACACCTCTTTGCATTCGGGAACCAGCAGCTCATCGGCAATGATATATGCGCATACAAAATGAGCGTATTCCGTAATTCAATGAATAGTTCGGGAATTCGTCTCACCCATTTCGCGCACAAGTGCTGCAGCAAATAAATGGACGAGAAAACTTCGATTTCCATTTTGTTCCATCCTTCCTGAAAAATGAAGGGACCTGAATTAAAAAAATTTAATTCAGATTCCATTTCTATTCTAGTGAGAAAGGGTCTCATTTTCCATCACTTGCTCCAGAAACGTGTAGAAGCCGATCCAAATATTTTGCATTCAAAGGCAATCTGGAAAACATGCATCCTCTGCTATTTCGTAGATGTAGCCCAACTCCTACGGCATGAAACAGAATCCTATGCTCTATTGTTGAGCATCATCTACACCAGTAGAGGCAGTAGAGCTTGATCCAGGTATATATATGTATCAATTCCGTCCTAGGGCAATGTTGCGCCAATAGAACTGGAGTGGAGCAGACTGTCAGTGATAACCCTCATCGGGCAGTGGGGAATAGCGAAGCGAAGAGGCGGCGAGTTCGACTATTTCGCCACACAGGTCCCCACTGCTCTAGAAAAAAAGAGCGTAGTACTGAGATACATCTTTGGAGCCTGTACACTATCACTAAGACGTATCATTGTGTAAGATGCAACTGGTAAACTGAATCGGTGATATCACAGTGGCTACGTCACCACACAAGGGCGACTATACAATATCGGGGTGTTTGCCAGGCACCAAGCCAGGAGCTTCTACGCAGCAGGCAGCACGACTCATCTGAGTATTTCAACCGTCATCGAGTATACAGGATGCTAGTGTATACACCGTACTGTTTTAACGGGATCCTCCATCGACCGTCATCGGCCGTCGAGTACGTCCTCCAGACATCGAACCAGCAGTGAACCAACCGGCATTTGGACAGTAGATCCTCATACCGGACCTTGATTACAAGTGATTCTTTGAGAGACTCTCAATCCTCTGCGAAGGAATTCCCCTGAAATCCCTGATATTTTATACATAAGAGCATTGGAGGTGGTTGCAAAGGACAAGGCAAGCCCTTACATAAGTGTTGGAGATATTGTGTTTTAAAATTCGATTGTTGCTAATATAATTAAATGTATAGATAATCATATCAATAAGCTCTGAGTTTGGGTAAATCCCCTTACAACATAAGTCATAAGTTCGAGTTTAGGTGAATTTAATCAATTATAAATTTGTGGTAAATATAATATTGGCTATTTAGCACACCCTGAGAACCCAGCCCGTCCATCTCACTCGAGTGTATGGAGCAGTAGATTAGCACACCCTGAAGTCAAGTTTAGGTATGATTTGAATATGTAATGCCTGTTAATAATGAAATTGCTTCATAATTTATATGTAATAAAAGTTAGTCGCCCCAAAATCGTCGGGTTTCTGAATTAATAGATGAAATGTATTTAATCTTTCAGCTGCCACTAATATGATCTCTGAGTCAACTGGGAACACTATGGTAAGTGGTGGTAGTGTATATATGTGAAATATTGCCACGTCACAATATGCGTAAATAGAAACCTGTAAATGTTTCAACATTCCCCAATATACCGTAACTTTACTTTCAATACTAACTTTTGTAGGGACATACCATAATTAAAAATCTTATAACACAAAACACAAAAGGTCATTTTATGCCTATATAATTATTCCGCTTATGAAGATACTTTGGTAAATATCCGTGCAAGCATTTCGTTGAAACATGTGCAAAATAGTGAAAATAAAATTTTGAGAAATGCACATAAATGCTGAAGCATGGAAAGCTTTTGAATGGTATAAAAGTGCATTCTTTTGGCCATAACTCCCGTTCCAGTCAGAATGTTTTAATGGGGTTGATTTAAAATTATGGTTATATACCCATATATTCTATTAAGAAATAATAGAAAAAACAATTTTTTTAAATAAAAAGGTGCAGGTTCTCTTAATAAAATATCATGCATTATTTATTTTCTTAATAACTTACATCCTGTTCTGGGAATTACTTTAACTCTCTTCACAGCCGTAATAAAACAAATGCAACATTTTTGCTTTTGTAACCTAATTGCATATAGGCAGTAGAACTGAGAAACTCTAGACGTGTCATTTTAATCAAAGGACATGTCTTCAGAAAATAAAACAAATGAATTAAGAAAACGCATGTTTGGGAATTAAGCATATCAGTTGAAAAGTATGCCACTGAATGATTTAATCGTGTATTTGTTATGTTCATTTTTCAACAGAGAATAGGATTCTTGCACATTATTTCTCTGACAGTATGGACATTTTTAATGCAACCATTTGTGTATATTTCCAAAATAGTTTTTCTCCTTACGCACAAATGCATTATAACTCTAAAAAATACCACTTCAAGTTAGAAAAATTCCACGGCAAGTAAAAAAAAGTAGAAATCTATTTCCAAAAATGTTATGAAATTTCAAAATAGTTTACGCCAAATATTGCAGGACTGGAGTTGCAAGGATTAGAGCACCCATATGAAAAATCCTAAATCAGGGTTAATATGGTCAAACAATAGTTTCACTAGATATTTCAGTTTAGAAAATTCGCAGCTTTGTGCCATTTTACAATGTACCAAAATGCAAAGGAAAATTTTCTAAACATCAGCATCGATGCAGTGTTAAAATTTTCCCCATCTTGTATTGTGTTAAAATTTCCCCCATCGTGTCCCTATGTGTGCCATACGACCGAAATAAATGTAAATAAATACTGGGGAAAACTTTAATGTGGACAGCACATAACTTTCACTACATAATACAATACATTTACTTATTTCAGAACGAAAAGATATATACAATGTTTTTACGTTGAATTTTACATTTTGCGCATTACTTCATGACATGTAAAATTATTTCAAAGTACCCAATTACATTAGATTCCATGCATGTCTAACTCGACAGTTATCAACATTAATAGCATATGCAACAAGCAATATAATTTACATTAAAGAATTCGGTACATAATTCATCAAACTGTCGTCATTTTCATTAATTTAGCGTCCTTTTTGCAATTTATGTGATATTTCCATCAATTTAACAAGATTAAAAAATTACTAAATTGGCGACAATTCTTTAAATTAGTCTCGAATTTCATTAAATTTATCGCAAAGGGTTACAGACAGATGGATAGAAGGTCTTCCCCTGTATATAAATAAATGACTATGTCGATGTTTCGGATAACTCAACGATATCTATTACATAATGCATCTTCTATCGTGAATGGAGCAAACTAGTTCCACAATAATGATGTTAAAAAATGCATCGTATAATATTGCATATTAGAATTGAACATATTTCACAACATTTAACTCTGTTTCAACTGTTTGTATTTCTTTTATAAATGAGTTTATAAACTGTACAATAACTTGAGATCGGTTTATGCTAACATTTTAAAAGGTGTGTCATTCAATTTTTAATAAAATATTACATACAAAATTATTATTTATGCAACAGTATTAAAGGTTTTCAATTTTAATGATTTTTTTCAAAACTTCTGATGGGGGAGGGGGCGTCTTTCGAACATTTGATCGCGTTTGAAATTACTAAGCTTTTCAGTATTCATGGAATATTATATTTGTACCAAAACGCGCCATTCTTATTGAGATATCGTGTCCATAGACTCAAGGACCCACACAGTAACTTACATACACACACTAACATAAATATCCACACTGACATACATGCATACACACTAACATACATCCACACACAAGAGCCCCTTCAACACCTTTGATTCGAGTTCATGGATGCTTTAAACGTGCTATCTCGTCAAAACTTAAGTTTGAATTTTTGACCCAGTGACCCATACATTGTACGATATTTGTATGGAATCAAATAATGATGAATCCGTAGAGAAAAGCATGTGGCGACCTCAAGATATTTTAATCAAATTGATGAATCATTCTGTTTTTCTACATCTCATAAATCAACAAATTTCAATAAAGAATTTATAAGGAATTTTAATTTCTTTATATTTTTCTCAAAATCATGCACCCCAACAATCCATTGCATTACAAATAATTCACATTTGTGTGAAACTTGCAAAAAATAATCAAAGAATAGCAGAAAAGATGGCTCCAGATGCACGGAATAACATTCTTCACAAATCATTTTCTATCACGAGATATATTCAGCTCGGAATTTTAATTTAGATTCGGGTTTGAAATTCGCATTCTTCTTCCATTGCAAGGCATTTTATTTATCAAACCAGCCGCGCATGTTGAACCTCGAAAATACTTTTATTTCTGAAGCTAAACATTCTTTGTTGGTAGATAAAAATGCAAATTTTATCAGGAAGTTAACATTAACCTGGAAAGCAGACGATAATACTTTTACCGAAAACATCCTCTTTGAAAATGAAATCATGGACTTGTTCCGCGTCTCTTTATATCTAACAGAGAATTTTTTTTTCTTTATGGACTGAAGGAAAAGTGGAGTTCTTCGATTTACATGAATGAATGGCATTTGTGATTAAATAAAGGGTGATTAAAAAGTAAAATCGAATTTTAATTTAACAAGAAAGATAAATCATACAAAAAGCATTGATTATGAAACACATTCCAAATGAAATGTAATTTTATTTAAACAACTCAATGTGATACATTTAGCACTAATATGTTTTAAATTATCACAGTACCACAATAATTTATTAAATTTGGAAACTTAAAACTCCATTGAAAGAGGCAATGCTAGAAAATCGCCTGCTTCTCTATGTAAAATCAGCGAATATTCCATTCATATCACTTATATTCCAGACTTTAGGGCTAACTATTTTTGCGTTAAAAAATCCAGCAATTATTTTACAACTTATCTCACAATTGCTTGATTTGTTTACATTCTGCAGACGTTAAAATTAGGCTTCGTTGCAGAAATAATCAAAGTTGAGTGATCATGTAAAATCAAAAATATTGCAATTGCATAGGCCAGAATTTAGACGCAGATAATAATCAAAAATAAAGAGGTTTTAGGGCGGATGCAACACTAAATATAAATATAAGCGTTCCTTAAAAATCACGATTTTCACAAAGCGAAGAAAACCATGTATGCCATATTTTATTTTGTAATGAGTCACGTGATCTCTTCATATAATATGGATCTAATTATTATTTCAATTTTTATTTAAAAAATCTGATGTGGGCAACACATGACTTTCCTTATATAATGTAATGAATTTACTACTTTTACAGTAAAAAAATAGGTTTTTCTTACAGTAGATACTAATATTCTTTCCAAGACATTGCATTTTCGACAATCAGTCGTCATTTACATTGATTTAGCGTCATTTTTATCCATTTAGCGAGATTTTCGTTAATTTGGCAACATTTCAAAAAGTCGCCAAGTTGGCGACATTCCGCCAAATTCGTCGCCAAAATCTCGCCAAACGTTATGCACTAAGAAATAAATTATTCTTACAGCAGATAAATGACTATTGGCGTTCAAATACAAAAGTATTACTCAGAGTATCTTTTTTCATGAATGGAACGAGCTAGATCCTAGAGAATGATGTCACCCAATTTATCGCATGGTATTACATATGAAAAGTGAACATGTTTATCAATAGGAAATATATTTTTTATTTTATATGACTTTTTGATATTTTTTTAATGTACAATATCTCGAGAACGGTTTGTGTTAGCGTTCTAAAATTTATGTCAATCGTTTTCTAATGAAAAATTACATAAGAAATATCTATTTGCGTAACTTTATTAGTGGTTTTGATTCTTTGACGATTTTTTCAAAATTTCATTCAAAAATTTAGGGAGTTCTGAACATTCGATTGCGTATAAAAACAATAGGCTTCCAGTGTTTACAGATTGTGATTTTTGAACCAAATTTGGTTCAAATCGGTCCATTCGTTCGTCAGTTATCGTCTCCACAGGCCCACTGACACACACACACACACATACTTTCACTCACACACACACACACAGACATCACTTCAAAAATGTTTGATTCGTGATCAGGGATGCTTGAAACGTACTCTCCCGTCGAAAACTCGAATTCGAATTTTCGACCCCGTCACAATGCTTTCCTTATACATTATGTATATAAGGAAAATAAAAACTACATTGTATATTTTGATGAAATTTTTTTACAGATTTTACGTGATAATTTAAATATTTCCTGAACTTGCCGAAATAATTTTAGAATTTTAACTCAACTTAAAAATGTTTGAAAAATTGGTTCCCATACGTTTCAATGTATTTCATTTTTCCAACCCGGGTTAAATCTTAAACTAATTGGATGATATTATTCTTTTACATTCCCATATATCCCATAGACCGTCCAACAACACACTAAAATTTCATTTTGATAAAGTCATTTTTACGGCAGTTATCGTACTAACGGACAGACAAATAGTCAGAGAGAATAAACAAAGTTATAAACACTTTACAAATATGTTGAAAAGTGTGATAAATGAATGCAAAAAATATGCCAGGTAGAATTTCAGAAAGTTTCAAGCATAGTTAAGTATTAAAATGCAAGATTGATTAAGTATTGGAAATTAAGTATAGGTATAAAGCTGGAAGAATTAAGTATTATACAGAGTTCATAGGAAAGTGCTTAAACACCTCCAATAACTTTGAAACGAAAAGTCCATATGTGTACACGTTGGTCTATAACTACCATATCCGATCACATAAAAGCACATAGCACCTCTAGTCCAGAATTTAGAAATGTAGAATAATGAACTCGGCAACAAAGAGAGATAGACGAAAAAAGACAATTATACGGCTATAGAACATTGTTAGTGAGCAGGAATCGACGAAAAAATTCTTATAGGTGGCATTTATTCGACACAATACGCTTATTGGTGAAATTCCTGTCCTATTCAGGATAGATACAATAAATATACTTAAATGAATAGAAATTTAGTGTAGAGTCTAATTAAATGTCCTGCATTAAAGAAAATGCATATTTAAATTTCAGAAAAACGTCACTGTGTGCTTTGGCATGTGTCACCGAGTTAGATGCCATGATTTTACAACTCTGACAGATATTTCTTCCTTTCTGTATACGCGTTTCGTTCGTTTCTAGTATCAATGGCTCTATTATGCAATGTTCTATAATTTTGTGATTGAATTTTTCGTCTACCTTGCTTTGCCGCCAACTTCATAATCTCCACTTTTTAATTCTCCATTAGAGACGCTGCAATCACGTTCATTCGATTAAACATAATCCCTTTATACAGATCTAATGTGTATACCTTCACATATACCTTCACTTAATTAAAATATTGTGGAGCTTAATAAGTTTTCTATTGAACCCTGCATACACCTTAATAGCAATATGCAAATATGCATTTTCACGTCACAATGCTAGGTACGTAGAAACTGATAATGGCTATAACTACATCAGCTATCTACACTTTGGAAAACATTCACCTGGATATAGTCAAAAATTCGTTGGTTCGTTACTAATTTCCCCGTGGTGAAGGGGCGCCTACGCACTACGTCCAGAAGACCCCCAGGTTCCATAGCCAAGGGGAGAAGATTTGCAGCTTCGTTTTATAGAGACTCTGCGAAGGGAGGAAATCTGACTTGGCTTCGACATGACAACATCCATGCCCGCTGGCGGGATTCGAACCCACAACCCGGCAATCCAGCGATTAGATGGAAACGCATGCGCCTGACTGCTCGACCACCGGATCGGCGTAGTCATAAATAAAAGCAGTGATTTAACTGAATTTGACCGCGGCCAGATAATCGGTGTCAGGACAGTCAGTTGATCCTAGAACTACTGATTTTTTTTTATTTCCGCGTCAAACTGCTGATTTTTTTAAAATTTCAACAAGCTTATGTCTAGTCTATGTGTATCAAGGGAATATGACACACGTCACAACTTCCAACCAAATCAGATAATGTGGTCATAAATGATTCATTGACATTTGTGGCGAGTGGAGATTACCGACATCATGGCAAAATACCTGTCGACTCCCTTGGAGAAAATCACACGATATGCGATGGATCAGACGGAGCTTAACCTCTGCATAAGGTCTGTTCACCGTACAGTGAAAAAAAATCAAGCTATGTCATTTCGTATCCACATCGTTATAAGTCAGGCGTATATAATAGTTTCTCCTCTCAGTGCTAAACAAATAGGAGGGGGTTCAATTTCTATAAGCTAATCGTTTCAGTAGTTCACTGACTAAATTAAATATAATTGTATGGCTTATCGCAGTCGACTGTTTGATTCGCTGTTGACAGGGGCTTTTTGCAATTTCACCAAAGCAACTTAACACTGCAAATTCGAATCAGTGGTGATGGATATCTGAATAATACGTAAACAAATCTCAACGATTTCTGATCATGGTTTAAAATCCTGGATAATTATGTCGAACAAGCTCTTATACTTAATAAGCTAAATAACCTAAAAGCAGAAAAAAAAGAACGAGGTGAAGATCTGAAGCTACACTTTGGCGACTATGTAAGCGAATACCATACAATAATAAGCGAATTACTTAAATTTGCAGCTAAATTCGACATCATACGCCACGATTAAAGTCAAATCCTCATATTTTACTGAGTTACGAGATTGATGCAATAAATGATACTTTGCCCTTACTATGATAAATACAATTATTTCCTTATATGTATTTATACACTTTTTTATCTTTCATCGCGCTAGTTGTCTTTTATTTTAATTGAAACTTCACTAGCATATAAACGAAAGTACATAATTAAAAATAATAATCAGAGACTAAGTTTATTGATGCACTACAGATATGTACCAACATGTTCTACAGAAACTAGAAAGAAGTTAACTTGTAGGAAGTACATAAATTATATTCTTACATAAAGAAATTCAAAAAACGTTCTTCTGTCGGTGATCGCAGCGCTGAGAAAATATTAAAATGGACCATGTTTGTGACTGCTGTTTATGTTGAAACACATCAGGACCAGTATGATTTGTAATTACTGTTTAATGTGTATTCTGAATAACTATAATTGCTTATTCATGCACGCCACTCTGCATCTGCACTTTAAATTCAATCCACACTGTTGGGATTTATATCATGATAAAGAAAAATTCAAAATAATCAGTCATGCTTTTTTTCCAGAAAAACGAAGATTTCCGACCTATGAAAACACATAACAAATGTATTGAGTCAAAACACAGGCATTATTTTCATAGAGAACTTTAGATCCAGTTGTGGCTACACGGATCACTTTCTTGCTATTTTATGCATATGAACTTGATCCACATGAGCATGTTTAGATTTCCGGATACGGATGGGGGAAGTTGGATCCACAAACTAAGTTCAGATTTCCACAAACTAACTGGATAGTTATATTCTACAGTTCAGCTTCTACGAGAGCCAGAACTGATTGGCCACAAGTGAATGCAAGTTGCTGAAAGTAAACTATCTGTGGTTACTGTGCAATTAAAGGTTTTCTGATACTACAGATTATTTTCAATCATGAAATTACTTTGCAACCTAACTCCTTGGAAATCATTAAACTTCTTTGCAGGGCACTGCGTAAATTGGTAGCCGCAATAACCCACCAATTATTCTGTAAGCCAAGATCCTACATTGCCTGCCATTGCTGTAATAATAAAATATTTAAAAAGTTACTAAAATAAAGAGATGGGTCTTCCTTTCAATTATTTTTATTATTATCTCTATTATTCAACCATCTCATTAGCTTTATTACATCAAGTCACCTATTGCTACAATTCTTGTAAATGATCCCGGACATTTTCACATAAATATCAAACACATATAATTATTATCAATTGTCTGGCGCTAGAGTGGGGGATCGGGGAGATCTCTTTTTAAGTGCTTTCTTAGCTTGGAAAACTGTATTTCCTAAATATATATATATATATTTCCTTTTCAATTTAAACCAATGGAAAATATATATTTTTCTTTACAAAGGATTATTACCATTGATACATTTTCAAAATTACAATGTTCTTTCATTTATGATTCTTAATTTATCACTTATTTTTTTAAAAAAAATCATTCGTAAATGATTGTTGAAAAATCGTTATTCAATGAAAATTATAAAGCAACCATACAGTATGTAATAACAAATAATCAGAGGTTGATTTAAAATAAGTAAAAGCATCATATTGAATTAAATGACTTTAATATCCTTGGAAAATATCAAATTTTAACTTTGACAGCTTAGAAGATTCGGCCCGACTGCTTCATCATATTACACGAGAATTATTTTTTTAATATATACATAATAAAAAATACTGAAATGCGATGACATGCAAATTTAAATCCTTTAATTCATGACTCATTTTACGAAGAATTTTTCCCAGGTTTACTTTATATGCTTCTGAACTTTAATTTAAACTTATATTAAAATAGACGTTTCTTACAAATGAGAATATTATATTTATAAATATGAAATCTCCAATTCGAATCACACAAATATTTTTCAGAGTTTTGATTTATATTTTTGAAGTTACATATGCAAATTTTCCTAGAAGCTTAAAGCAAAAACTAGAATTATAGAGGATAAAATTATATTAATGGAACATATTTTTCTTCAAAATAAAATACGGATGTACTTCCACAAATTTTTGCTTTCCATAATGAAATATTTAGATTGAAATGGAAATATCTTCAGATTTACGGTCTCCCAGCTTCCAATTACATCTTTAATAAATGTGAATTAATGCATCAAATATGTTTTTATGAAAGAACATAGTTAAAATATTTGTATTTCAAATTACTTGGTTTCAAAGTACCCACATATTTCTAAATTCTCTAATTACATAAAAATAACAGTTGTATTCAAAACTTTGTAATATAGTTGTAAATTGTTTCCTTTTAAGAACCAGATAATATTCCATAAAAGAAACTATTTAATATTCACGTAAATTATATTATTACTTTCCTCATATACGTAATGTATGAGAAAAGTATTGTGACGGGATCAAAAATTCGAATTCGAGTTTTCGACGGGGAGAGCACGTTTCAAGTATCCCTGATCACGAATCAAACATTTTTGAGGTGATGTGTGTGTGTGCGTGTCAGTGAGACTGTAGAGACGATATCTCACAAACGAATGGAGCGATTCGAATTAAATTTTGAACAAAAATCACAATACATGAATACTGGAAGCCTATTGTTTTTAAACGTAATCGAATGCTCAGAACCCCCCTAAATTTTCGAGTGAAATTTTGAAAAAATCATCAAAAAATCAAAACCTTTAATAAAGTTACGCAAATAGACATTTCTTATGTAACTTTTCCTTAGAAAACGATTAACATAAATTTTAGAACGTTAGCATGAACTGTTCTCGAGATATTGCTCATTTTTCAAATAAATTTATTAAAAAATCCCATAAATTAAAAAAAAATATTAACTGCTGAGAAACCTGTTAACTTTTCATATGAAATATCATGCGATAAATTTGGTGACATCATTCTCGTGGATCTAGCACATTCTATTCATGAAAAAAGATACTTTGAGTAATACTTTTGTATTTGAACTCCAATAGTCATTTATGTGCTATAAGAATAACTTATTTCTCCGTCCATAAAGCTTGGCGAGATTTTGGCTACGAATTTGGCGGAATGTCGCCATCTTGGTGACTTTTAAAATGTTGCCAAATTAACGAAAATCTCGCCAAATGGATAAAAATGACGCTAAATCAATGAAAATGACGACTAATTCAATATCTTGGAAAGAATATAAGTATCTACTATAAGAAAAACCTATTTTTTACTGTAAAAGTAGTAAATTCATTGCATTATATAGGGAAAGTCATGTGTTGCCCACATCAGATTTTTTTCAATTCATAATGAAGCTAGGAATCCAACCCCTCCTCTTGGGTGTTTTGCGCCCTAGTAAACTCTACTTCTCTTGATTCTATCTCTTTCTATTTGCCTCTTTTTACTTTCCTTATATACATAATGTATAAGGAAAGTATTGTGACGGCATCGAGAATTCGAATTCGAGTTTTCGACGGGAGAGCACGTTTCAAGCATCCCTGATCACGAATCAAACATTTTTCAAGTGATGTCTGTGTGTTTGTGTGTGTGTGTGTGTGTGTGAAAGTATGTGTGTGTGTGTGTGTGTGTGTGTCAGTGAGTCTGTGGAGACGATAACTGACGAACGAATGGACCGATTCGAACCAAATTTGGTACAAAAATCACAATCCGTAAACACTGGAAGCCTATTGTTTTTATTCGCAATCGAATGTTCAGAACCCCCCTAAATTTCCGAATGAAATTTTGAAAAAATCGTCAAAAAATCAAAATCACTAATAAAGTTACGCAAATAGACATTTCTTATGTAATTTTTCATTAAAAAACGATTGGCATAAATTTTAGAACGTTAGCATGAACCGTTTTCGAGATATTGCACATTTTTCAAAAAAACTATCAAAAAGTCATATGAAATAAAAAAAAAAATATTTCCTGTTGAGAAACAAGTTCACTTTTCATATGTAATACCATACGATAAATTAGGTGACATCATTCTCGTGGATCTAACTCGTTCCATTCATGAAAAAATATATTTTGAGTAATACGTTTTTATTTGAAAGCCAATAGTAATTTGTCTCGCACGAAAATCTCGCCAAATGGATGAAAATGACGCTAAATCATTGAAAATGACGACTAATTGTCAAGAATTCAATACCTTGGAAAGAATATTAGTATCTACTATAAGAAAAACCTAATTTTTTACTGTAAAAGTAGTTAATTCATTACATTATATAAGGAAAGTCATGCGTTACCCACATCAGATTTTTTAGTAGTACAGCTCATCGCTCAAGGTATTTTATATCTACACAACACGAGCCGAATGGCTCAACCAAGCAGAAAACTGCATCCAGTTAAATGGAATTCTGAAAACCAAATTGCTATTCAAATGCTATAATATTTTTTTTTACATTCGGTGTGGGGATAGGATTGTTTTCACTCAGACGCACCGAAATGCAAATACTATGGAATCCATGGAATTCATTATGAGGCAGAATAAACATGGATTGCTTTTATTTATGATCATTAAATATTAGTACTTTATAAAAAAAATATGTTTTATATAATAATAATAAATGTACCTGCTGTTTGTAAGAATAAAAAGTCATTCTACTTCTTTTATAGAAGCAGGCACATAAAGATTAGATTATTTCACAAGTTGCCTACTTGAAAGGTGTGAAAATTAGATGATTACTTCAAGGAGCTATTACTTCAAGGAGCTTGATGTCATAATTACATTTGTACTAATAGACAGATTCAATAGAACTGTAATGGTAGAAAATACTAAACAGTCAGAATGGTAACTAAAAACATGACATATCGGCCATCGAATTTAAAACTACAAAAAATATATCGCTGTTTAAGGCGATAAAAGAGCTTCCGTTCACACCCACATCTCTTCAGGGCAAGGGAAATATATGCTAGAATACTGATATATGATTTTGAATAAAATCGTAAGAAAATTAAGTGATTGAGTCCCTTCCGCTATTTGTTTCCTTTGCATACCGGGTGACATCGGGTTGACCATTTAAAAATCTTCTAATTTGCAATCAAGTGATAACTTTAATATATAAAAATTCTATTCTAAAATCGAGTGTATGTGTAGGGGGGGGGGAGGTTTCTTCCACATTGGGGAGGTCCAAGAGGTTTGGCATAGAATTTACATTGGTGACATTCTTGATGTCGGTTGTGTTAGTTTATTTTTTTTAATGATTGAAAAAAAAAAGAATGTCCATTTTAAAACTTTTATTTCTGTACGCATTTGTGAAAGGAAATAAATTTCACTCTTGGAGTTTATATATCGAAGACTCCTGCTCATCGACATTATCTTTGTCCTCTTGATTATGATTTAGTAGAACTAGCAGAGGTCGATGATATGAGAAGTAAGATACGTAGTCGAGGACATCGTCGATGGAAAAGTGCCTCCTGAAGACTATGTCGATAGTAGTGATACCTAAGGTAGTAGGGATGGTATCAGATGAAGCTAGGTGT
Source organism: Amaurobius ferox (assembly GCA_951213105.1). Taxonomy (NCBI): domain Eukaryota; kingdom Metazoa; phylum Arthropoda; class Arachnida; order Araneae; family Amaurobiidae; genus Amaurobius; species Amaurobius ferox. The sequence goes on from OX578134.1 coordinate 94,915,883, forward strand.
TATTCGATCTCGTGTTTCAAGATTTCTAAGAAAAGCTTGTTCTCTAGTTTGCGAATGTCCAAGTTGAAAATCCGCCTCAGCTTCGGCCTTTGGGACTTTATGAGCCGTAGTTCTTTCGGACTGTATAAAGCCTTCCGTTTACTGTACTTGTTCATGTTTTCAGCAGCATTTTTCTATGATGTAGCTCAAAGGCATGTATCGGCAAATTTGGATACCTTTCAACTCTTAGGATTTTCCTCATACTCAAATTCGAATAAAGTAATCGATTCTTTATCACTTATTGATCCACTATCGATTCTCTCGACTCCTCTACAGCGTTTAGTTCGCAAGTTATAAGAACGCACTTTTGCACCAAGCTCCGATTTCGAACGTCCACTGTAGCGAACGCGTAATATTCCCTTTCTTCAGAAGACAATTTTCCCCCTCCATACATTTGTCTCTCTCTCTCTCTCTCTCTCTCTCTCGATGACAGACCAGAGGGAGAAAAACTCGACAGGGTTTCCATGCCGTGAGCAAGGCCTGATCGTAGGGTTGCTGGAATTTCGACGTTCAAGAAGAGTTACCAGATTTGGCAGCGCTTGGGCGACTTCCCGAATATTCAAGAAGCATCTCCAAATAACTAATTGTCTACGGAATAGGTAATTTTAGAAGTTTCTATGGAGAGATCCTATAAAAAAGAGTCATCACTCACCGGTAGTTCAGTTGACGAGTTATCAGGATACGAGCTACATTAGACTGTTATTTTTGTCAATGTTTTGAGAATAGTAGCGGCTGTTTTGTGAAATTGTGCCCGTCAGAATTTTGAGAATAATATAGCTTATTTCGTGAAATTAGTGGAACATTTAAGCGCTGTTGTATATCGTCCCTGTTTATTTTATGCTTGTGAATAAACGTAAGTTATCCAGAAACTCTCATTCTTGGATCTTGCGTGCGCACTCGCGATTCCAAAGGATACGCTCGTAACAAATTCCCCTCCCCACTGATCATACTAGCAGTGGCGCACGGCCTCGACGCGTACGTTGTTGTATACAGACATTGTTGCTCCTTCAATCCATATAATTATAGAAAATTGCATTTTGCTATGAGTGATGATGAGCAAGTTCTAGTGCACTGCTAAAAAGTTAAACGCAATTTCTTAAGTATAAGTCACGTAAATAATCTGAAAGAGCCGACGTGGTGATCGAGTGGTCAAGGCGAGCGTTTCCACAGTAATCGCTCGACCGCCGCGTTGCGGGTTCGAGTCCCACGTAAGGTATGGATGTTTGTGTTGTGGGCGCAGTGTGTTCCGCCCCCCCTCTGGTGCGCCTGGGGTAACGCCCTAGGACGGCTAAATGGTTCACATTCTGGCCGCTGCCAAAAAGCGAATGATGATAAGTCAAGTGCCTGGCCATTTGATAAAAAAAATAAATAAAACATAATCTAAAAAACGTAAATTATGCATCAAAAGCTTGTGAATGCATAACTCATTTATAAGAGCGCTTTTGGAAATTTTCGATAATGTTAAATTTTTTGTTAACGAAGAAACATTTCTGATCATTTAAGAACCTATTGGTAGAAAATTTGACAAAAATCCCTCCTAAACCTTAAATAACTCAAAAACTAATTTGATTTTTTTAATAGCACCGACTTACATCTGATCCAACATTTCATGACTGTGCGGTTCTTAAATTTTACCATTAAGCTGCTAATAAACAGGCAAACAGACACACATACATCCTACTTCATTATTTAAGGATATATAGTTGATAGAAACCATAAACAACAGGTAGAAGTAATCAATAAAAGGAATTACGTCTATGTGCTATTTGCATATGCACGATAAGAATAAAGATTTTTGTTTAGGTCTAAATATTTGAATACTTGAAAGATAGAAAAATATTCATTCAGCGCACCACAGGTAATTTAGATAAAAATCGAGAAAAATATTTTCAATCGGTTTCCCAATCTAATACTTTGCATCAACGTGTAGTCCCAAAAGATGCGGATTTCATTTTGGTAAAAGAAATATATTTTTCTGGGCTCTTTTATGTGTGAATTCTAAAAACCTAGAGCGAATCAATTTTTGCTTTAAACTGGGAATCGTAAATGATATTCTAAAAATGTTCGCCTCAATTTTTGCATTAGATATACATTTTCCATTGCTCTTCTATCTGAATTCTCTGCAACTGCTGGAATAATTTAAATCATTATTTCATCAATCTGAAAGTAGTGAAATTTTATAAATTAATAATAAATAAAATATAAAACATAATTATTTAAATTACTGACATTTTGTTAAAAGTAGTTTCCTAAACAAAAAGTTTTCTATAACACACCGTGTGGTTCAGGATATATATTTAATTTAGGATCCAGTATTAAAATTTTGGCTTTTATATATCTTATACTACCATGAAAATGGCTGTTGCTTGGAAAAGTACATAAATTAAATGAGCGCGGTCAAAATACGAAATTTTTAACCATAAAAATGTCCAAATTTAATCTTAATAAACCAGTGTCAAAAGTTATTAAATGAATTGAGCCATTTTATAGGTAGTTAGTTAAAGATAGACAGAAACAAATAATATAATCACTGTTGAACTGTGGGTAGACCAAATATAGTCCCTGTTATTGTACATGGTGCTTTGGTCAATGTTTATTTTTGAAGAATGTATTATGAAATCACTTTTACCTAACATTAGAAACCTCAACTAATATTAGACTTGAAAGTGCAAACCACATATCAAATCCACAGGACAAATCTATCTAAATCCCGTGGCGTGCTCTAAAGATATGTATAGTAAATAGACCAATGCTTGCTTCTATTCAGTTATTTTCCGCATTTGACAACATTTTAGTTCAGTTATTTTCCGCATTTGACAACATTTTAGTTCAGTTATTTTCCGCATTTGACAACATTTTACATCTCAATGACAACATTTTTATAGAATTTAATACAAATTCATTTCTACATAGTATATTAGCATGCTGATAAACTAATTATAAAGATACTTGTAAATAACAGCGTTTCAAAGAAGCACGTTTAAATAGACAAATCCATTACCAGATCAATACAATTCAGGCAGAAATATTTTAAGACAGACAGCGCTTTCTTTAAAACACATTCATTTCATTTCTTAAAAAACTGACTATAAAATGGCATTTGATGTCAATAAAAGTACTAACTTCTGATTACGTTATTATCGTGCATATGGCCATCATACTGCTTTTTAAATTCCACCTTATACAAGTTTTCTTATAACTTGTAAAATATATAAAAATTAAATGTTTGTGGTGTTACTTACGCTTGTGTAATGGAATATACTAAAATATATCTTCTGTTATCTTAAATATTTACTTTCTCACTACATCAAAAATGTAATGGCTTCCTAAAATTTTCGTATTCAGGATTTTAACCGAACACTTCCACACTGTCGGAAATATGTGTGTGTGTGTGTGTGGGGGGGGGGGGTGCGTGTGTATGTGCGTGTGACGTAAAATAACTCTAGAACGAATACAAGTATCATCATAACATTTTACATGTGGATGCATTATGTAAAATATAGACCTGAATGTGTGTAATTTACATAATAAAATTATTTAATTATATGAAATTTAAGAATTTTATATAGTATGTCCCTTTGAAAACAATGATAATTCCTTAAACAAGTGTGCTAATATATGTTGGAAAGGATAATTTGAACTTCAATTTGAGAGATTACAGCATTAAAACAATAAATTAGCACAGATCTGCTAATGCATTCAATTTATCAGCTTAGCACACTGAATTGGAAGAATAATTTTCATAAGAATGTTAAGAATAATTTAAAACAATAAGCTTCAAACAAAAACATATTTTATCTCATTTTTATCAAAATATGATTTTTGCAATTCGACACTAAATGAAAAGTAATTTGTTACTTATTTTAACAAATTTTATCTTAGCTCAACTTAGCTTAAACTTTGTGAGCATCGACCTGGTGGTTTTTGCTGTGTTACATGCGAACAGACGGCTGGACGGACCGATTACAGTAAGTGTCCTTCGTATTTATACGATACCGACACACCTCAAAAACGACTAATTCAAAATCTATTTAGAATTTTATTCTGTCATTTACCAATGTATTTCTGCACTAAAACTTACACACTGTGCTAAATGTTTCAAGTAAACATTGTTTGATCTGAGATTCAGTAATTTAAAAAAATAATTTAAAATCAATTATTACTTTCCTTATATAGATAGTATAATGTATAAGGAAAGTATTGGGACGGGGTCGAAAATTTAAATTCGAGTTTCGGACGAGAAAGAACGGTTCAAGTATCCATGAACACGAAACGTTTATGAGGTGATGTCTACGTGTGTGTGTGTGCGTGTGTGTGTGCCTAATTGACAAAATAATATTTTTATATATTAAATATACATTTTATATATATTCCATATGGCAATATTATGTTTTTATATATGGATGATATCGCTTATTGTGGATGCTATCAATATTGCTAATTATTTGTTTAGTGTCCAGCGAAATGTAAGTTAATTGAGTACTTTGAAATAGCTTTACATGTTGTCATCCGGGAAATCGCCAAATGTACAATTCAACGTGAAAAACACAGTACAGTGTATCTTATACATTATTTTCTGACTATAAAAGGAGTAAACTCATTGCATTATATGAAAGTCATGTGCTGCCCACATCAGATCTTTTGTGGTCAAGTCCATATAGGTAAAAATGCATATATAATTACAAGTATTTTCAACATTTAGTTTTTTAATTTTATAGAGTCCGCATATAGAGGGCGTTATCAAAGTTAAAATACTGTTTAGATAACGGCATCCTTGGTGCGGTTTATGTCAAATTGAATTTAACATTGATTACATCCTCTATAATCGAATTCAGTCTGTATACATTTGCCTGTTACAACTCCAGGTAAACTCAGCTCAATCTTTAAAAAATTTTCAAGCTTTTTGAGTTGCAGGAGTAAATGTTTTGGCCCAATAGCGGTAAAAATTGAGATACTTAGGAGCTTTTCTTGTTGCCATTACAAATATCCGCCATACTATGGTAACTAGCCCAATAAAACTATCACGAAACTAGCCCAAAAAAACTGACCTATACACATGGTCAGACGCGTTTTAATAATGTAGATTATATGTTGTCTTGTGTCACAAATACATTAAAAATTGTCGATTGCTATGTTATCTGCAATAGAAGCAAGATTCTAAAGATGTGAACCTCCTATAAGCGGTTTATCTTAATATGGACTTGTAACCTATGATATTAAGGATACGGAAATACAAGGGTTAGAAATTTTGGTTTTGCTGTCTGTTATCTAAAATATCTGTTAATTATTTTTTTAATTTTTTCAGTTTGATAACTTTCATCTCAAAATCCGTACCGTCAGTTAAAAACATTTACAATATACACCCATAATTCTTGTTTTCAATAACTGGACTGACCAACACACGTGGTCAGACGAGTTTTAATAATGTAGATTATATGTTGTCTTGTGTCACAAATGCATAAAAATTGTCGATTACTATTGAAATAATCTATCCGCAAAATTCGGTCCCAATCTACTTTACAGGGAAATAAATTGGAATAAAATATTAGAATATTATCGTAAACTGATTTAATCATTTTTGAAATTGAAATGAAATACTCTAAGCTCGCGATACCAGTAATTCAACGTAAAACAGTCTACAACGCTGTTGAAGTATTTTAATCATCTATCTTCATGGCCATGCAAACTTTAATTCGGATATTTATTAGTTTCTGTTTTTGAAATAGCAACTTACTGACATTTAGATTGAGAATTGCGCCAGAACGACATTTTAAGTTTTAAATTAGATGTTTCTATACGTCGAACAAATTCGTTACTTAATTTAGCCAGAACACATTTGTATTCGTCGTGGTTTTGTACAAATTCTAGAAATGCTTCTCTAATTTCATTACAAATTGAATACTAGTGCATAAAATCTAATATATATTTCAATAACTAATTATGAGGTGCATTACAAAACTTTAATTCAATGAATTGATTTGAAATAAAAAAAATCACTGCTGCATAATTGTATAAAATGATTTTGCCTTTCCAGACCCCCCCCCCAGGTGATCCAGAAGTCTGAGTATCTGCATACTTATAGTATTGACTACGGTACAGAACTTATTTTTCGATGATACCCCCAAAGGGAAGAGAAAATGGGGTTTTTGAAAATACTTTCCTAACACTCCAGAAGCCTCCTGATGACATAGAATCTTTTCAAACTTATACATTAATCGTCATCCAGAACTTAACGTAGTCGGATTTTTAATGTACATTCCCCGGGGGGGGGGGGGGCGGAGAAAATTGAGTTTTTCTAATAGTTTTCCAGACCCTCCAGAAGCAATTAGTGACCTAGAAATCTGAATCTTTTCACGCTTATGGTATAGACTATAGACTATAAGACAGACCGTAACATAGTCGGTTTGTGGTCCTCTTCAGCTAGAGCGGAAATTATGCGCTTTTTTCTCTTTCAAAGTCTTTCCAAGCCCTCATGCATTCATTCGGTGGCTTAGAAAGTTGCATGCTTTTAATATTGACCACTGGACCGAAACTACCAAATTAGGTTTTCTTATTTTTTTCCGGGGAGAAGAAAATGGTAAGAAGACTAAAATCACTCATATCCCTATCGAAACCTAACATAAAATACTTAACTCGACCACCTCGAGAATGTAACTTAGTTTTTAATTGGGACAACTATTTTCAACACTAAGTACCATGCATTGTTAAACAAAATAACATTTACTAAAATAAAAAGTTGCAACTTAATTTTTTAAGAGTGGAATTTTCCCTATATTTGACAGGCTTAAACACTAGTATTTTACACATAGTCTTAGCACACACTTTCATGCATTATTTAACATTTAATTAAAGAACAGCATCTATATCTGACGATTTTTCCCGATTGTTATAGCCGCAGAGATTTTAATGAATCGATTATATAACGAGTTGTGTGATCTTAATTTAAAATAAAAAGTATCCACCTGTAGACTAGCCAAATTACCTATATGACATTGTTAAAGAAAACGAAAAATTGCTCCAAAATTTAAGTTTTATTAATAAATTCATTTAGTAACATGAACGTTTCATTCAAATTTGTTCAACAATCAAGCCTCTATTATTTATGTAAAAACACAGATCTAAAACACATTTTCATTTTATGATAAATACCCATCATTCCGATTTACGGAATAATTCCACAATTGATGGGAAAATTATAAAAAGGGAATTTGGAAAATAGAAATCAGTGTTCAAAAATACGGAAGAGCATATTCAACAACAAATAAAATCTCTTTTCCAATGCAGCAGTTTTCTTTTTCCTGAACCTTATTCCGATTGGAATTTAAAATAGAGTTTTCGCGCGTTTGGGGTGTATTCTATTTATAAGATATGAACTTTTTGAAGTCAAATCCTAGAAACACCTCTCATATTTTACATAGATTTTTAATGGAAAAATATGTAAATTTCGTTCGGAAGTTAAAAGTTAATAGGGAAATAGAATAAAAGTATTTTATTTGAAACTGTGTTATAAATAAAATCAAGTTATTTTTATGCATTTATTCTAATTTAAAGAGAAATATTAATCTGTTTAACATCAGATGGGATCAATGTTAAGAATATGCGTTCCTATATTTTTAGTAAAAATAACATGGATTTATTTATATCATTTATTTGTATTGTCGAGATATAATTATTTATTTATTTATTAATTTATTTTTGTCAGTGATACATAACGAAATAAGTCTAATTACAATGATCACAATACAGAAAATCATACATGAAACAAAATCCTCCATACAATTTAAAATGCTTTTCAGACATAGCCAACAAATCAATACTATTAGAGCGTAAAGTAAATAATGTATAAAATTTAAATAACAGAACAGTTACTCAAAAAATTACGATTAACATTAACTGTAATGTGAAATAAAGTATAGCCCCTTAAACTGGGCTTGCTAGCATAAAGATCGATCATATTTAAAAGTGCACTACAACCAATTGAGTAATAGCCCAAGAAACACCATTATACAACATGCTCCTCCAAGATTTTAATAAATTAATACCAATCGAGTCATTGAGATTCACTGAAGAAATGCTACTGGAGAAAAAAACCATTGATCTTGAAATAAAGAAACCTCACAAACCTATTCTGAACCTTTATATTAATGGTCAATGTAGTCAGATTCGCAATATTTTCCTGTCCTGGTAATGAAAATCCTAATCTATTTGCTATGTCTAAAGTTAGTATTTGTTTGCAGTTAGTTACAGCCAACATATTATAACAATAACCATGATATATTTGTGGTTATTGTTATAATGTGTTGGACTTAATGCCCAAATATTTCGAATGTTGCACTTTCAATATGTTAATTCGTTATATCAGTTTGAATGTCAGTTTGAACGACTTTTTGTCCGAAGTTGCTTGCCTGTTTTGTTTTTTTTCATTCATAAATCGTTCATTCAAACCGGTGCACTAATAGGTCTTTTGGGTCCGCTTTAAAATCCTTGAATCCTGACAATAAACGTAAAATAAGATATATACTACATGCGTCTGTGATCCTGACCAATGAGGGTAAAATGGGCGCTGGGGACAGACAAAAATGGATTTCTCAGAAACAGACAATAGGTAGACAGAGATTATTTTTCAGTACATGGTTTTAACATAAGTCATCCCGATAACAGTTAAAGAAGTAACATTTGTAATATTTTTAATGGAATGAGGCGAAATAAAACGCGTCTGAAAGAATCGTTTATGTATTCTGTTTATCCCAATTTTGTTGACCGGTCAATTGATCAAAAAGAAACTTGATGCACAGTTTGGTTTGTATTTTATAATAGTCTTTACTTGTGTCAAATTTAATAGGATAATTGGATATGAGGAATGTAGTAAGGGGAATTTATGAACAACAATACATTTAATTTAGGTCGTTGTATCGCACATATTTTTAAAGTTTGTAACAAATGCAATTTAAGAAAAAATGAATCGCTTTTAGTATTTTAATCATATGACTTGAGAGAAAGCATGCCCCGAAGCGACAGTTTCACGCCTGCCGTTTATAGATCATTTAGTTGTTCTAAGAAAAACATTCTGTACTGTAAAAATATGCACCAAGCTATCAAGTAGGAATCAAAAAGTTTTCTTGTTATATAAACAAGAAAGATCAATCATGCTTAACGCATTGATTATGAAACACTTTCCAACTTCAATGCAATTTTATTTAAAAAAGTCTAAAATGCAATACATTCCTCGGTAATATTTTAAAGCTTATCACAATACTACATTAATTTATTATATTTGAAAACTTAAACTTTCATTGAAAAAAATGAACTTCATTCAAATGACGGCATTGAAATAAAAATTGTCTGGTTTAAATATATCTAAAATGCGATACAATCAACGGTAATATTTTTAAAACTATCATAATACTACGATAATTTATTATATTTGAAAACTTCATCGAAAACAACTGAAATTCATTCAAATGACGTCATAGAAAAAATAACACGTCTGGATCTCTCTATAAAAGCAGCATTTCATTCATAACTTTCTCCCATTCATTTCATTCATCACAATACTATAATAATTTATTTTATTTAAAAATTAAGACCATGGAGCTGCAAGCAATTAAACTCTATGCTTAAAACGTCATCGAAAAAAATCGTCCTTCTTTTTATAAAATCAATTAATATTTCATTCATATCAGCCATGCAGACTCCATGGGCTAAATTATTTTGTGTTAAAGAAATACAGCAATTCCACTACAACTCATTATACATATTTTGCTGTTTACATTTTACATAAGTGAAAAATAGGCTTCGTTGTAGAAATAATCAAATTTGGATAATCATTTAAACTCAAATATATTGTATTTGCGTTACTTCAGTATGTAGATGCACAGAATTTAGGCAAAAATAAAGTAGTTTTAGGACGGATACAACACTCAATATGAATTAAAAAGAACTTAAAAACTCACGATTTTGAAACAAGATGGATGCCATATACCATTTTGAAGTGGGACATGTGATATTTTCATATCATGGCCACGTGATTGTTTCATATAAGAGGTGTAATTATTATTTTAAATTTTATTCTAAAAACTACTGAATATATTTCGCTGAATTTTTTTTATATATTTTATGGAATAATTTAAATATTACCTAAAATTTTCGAAGCAATTTGTGAATTTTAAATCGGCTTAAAGACTGTTTGAAAAATTAGGTCCCATAGGGCTCAATGAATTTCATTTTTTCAACCCGGGTTCAATCCAAAACTAATTGGGTGATATTATTCATTTATATTCCCATAGGTCCTACAGACCGTCTGAACAACATACAAAAATTTCATGTTGATTAAGTCATTTTTACGGCAGTTATCGTGCTAACGGACAGACAGACAGACAGACAGACAGATAGACAGACAGAGAGAATGAACAAAGTCATAAACACTTTTCAACTTTGTTGTAAAGTGTTAAAAATTTAAAAGACCGTTTTCTTCTGCCAATGCTCGCAGCTCTCAGATTTGATTCTTCTGGCATTCTTTTGATTATTTTATGTAGACTAGGACTACTTTAGCCAAAACCTAAAACTTAAAATAGCTTTTAACCATTACAGGCATTACCTCACGGATCTTCGACCTAGCCGGCGAAACGGTCTACCGATGAACTACTAGGAAGGAATTGCAAGTACTTATCGAAGTGGGATCTGCATTCTCCACCCTCTAATATCAGATAGAAGTGTGTTTGAGAATCTGACTGATCACCTCCGGCTATTTTTACCTCCAGGTTAACCTCCTGATGCTATTTTTATCCTATAGGTTAGTTTTCTGCGTGGTCTTTGACCTCCCCATTTTGAAATTTTGAAATCGGGGCTCAATATACAAGACTCTATTGAATCCGTGCTAGTCGTACTAGGGTCACATTCAGACCCCGAAAGCTTTGCACTAATCTACAAGGTTGATTTCTTCACCATTGTAAAAAACCCTGCTGTCCCAACCAGGAATTGAATCACGTATATTCGTGCTGGCCAGACGACACTATACCGTTTAGCTAATGAGGCGAAATGGCAATCTCTTATCTTCGAAGTGAATTCTGCACATACAACATGGAATGATTCGTCATTTGGTTTTTAATTTTCATTTAAGTTTAAAGTACAAAATTTCCCTCATTTGAAATCCATTCTACCTATCAAATGTGAACTTTTCAGTTCGAATCTTGCGTAAATAGCCAAAAAGTTTCTATTATTATTTTATTACGCAAAAATATGTAAATTTTGTTTGAAAGTTAAAATTAATTCGGGAAATAGAAAAGAAGAAAAACTTTTATTTAATATTTTTCTCGGAAATGAAATGATCTGTGTTTTTCTATTTCGAATAAAGCAATGTTTTTCTCTTAATAAAATGAGATGAATATTATGAATATTTTTCACTATCATACTGCAATAGAAGTTAAGAATGAACTGTTTCCGAGGGGATATTTTAAAATATTTTAGTGGCATATATTGCAAAAAATCCATCATTGATTATTGAACAATTTAAAATGCAAATAAAAAAATGGCAAGGCACGCTTGTTGCTCATTCAAAAACATGGCATTTGCGGATGATTATAACAGAGATCTGGACTGATTCATCCAATATCCCAAACTTAAAACTGCCAGATTCCATGAAACAGTTGAAGTTAAAAATATCACGATGAAACTGATGGGCAAAGAATTCAATTTTCTGCTGAAAAATATCTTTTGAATACAGGGTGTCCACACTGAAGCTCCTTAGTTTCAAAGGGAGGCACAAACTATTGACTTGACATCGTTTGCGTCATTAAAGGAGCACACCTGAAAATGTACTGATTTTTGATGTCAATATCATCTATGCTCGGGGTATTTAGGGTTACGAAATTCGAGTGTTACTAAAAATATATATACTTTGGATTCCAATATCTCCTAAGCTAATAAATATAAATAAATAAAAAATATAAAAATATAAAAAATATCTTGTTTTGTCGGATTTTTGTTCGGTTACATTTATAAATTTTAATGACTATTCGAAACCTTGCAATTTTGTGCTTAAAATCTACAAGGACTGATATCCGATCAAAGACAAAACTTAAAAAAAAAAAAATCTGAATAAATTCCAGTTGAATCGCGCAGGACCTAAAACTACTGGGAAAAGTGTATCTAGGTGATAGGCCAGCAATACAAAGAGGTGTTCTGAATTTAAATATATATAGGGCATCAATGCTGTGAGTCCTAGTTAAAACGAAGCCAAAAAAGCCAAACCTACCACTTGCTGCAAAATACGGGAGCGCGATGAAGTGATGATGTTCGTTTTCGTAGTGGTTCGTAGATAATGATATCAGTGCCACACTTGTTCCGTCTACGCGAACCCCGTATCGGATGATGAGCAGATCTCTTGCAAGAACATTGTTTGGGTATCGCCAGAAATGAAGTTCGTAGTTTCACAGCTACATTATATTAGTTATTAAGGTGTCTAACATAGGTGAAAATTAGCACTTGAGGATCAAACTTTGATTTTTATTTTAAAATTACTATTTTCATTTCCCTGTGATTCAGATTTTTAACTACATCGTGGTGAATATTTATTTTTACATAGACCGCTGAATCCCTCCCCCCCCTTTGGCACCCTGATAGTCACGTTGAATTATCTGTAGATTTGATAATAATTATAGTTTAAAATATTTAGGTGTAAAATGATTAATTTAATCCATAAAAATATTGTGTCATGTGCATGTTGAAATTCCATGTCTCCTATATTTTGAAAGATTATGTATATATGTTTTTTGTGCGGTCAACAGTTAAGTAGAAAATTAACACTACAGATTTAAAGTAGCTTAAATTAAAATACATGCATATTCATATATTTTAATTAATTCTATATATAAATGATATGGGATATTTTTGAATAATAGTAGATTTCTGTCTGAGCGCCTGAAATTTTTCGATCGATATCTAAATAATATGTCAATTTATTCCAATAGCATCAAGTGTGATCGTGGTTATGAAATTCGCGTTTCTGATTCAAAAGTCTTTATTAAAAAACGCCTCAAAAAACTGAAGAAAAAAGCATATGACACTAACGACATTGTTCTATATAAGAAATTTTTAAAATGTATTCCAACTTATTGAATCACAAAACTTAGCAATTGCAACGTAATATACAGATATAGAATAATAAAAATGATTTTAAGCTTTTTATAACAACAGTCTTACTTTTATGGCAATAGCTTAAACTAAAAGAAATCAACGTTCTACACAACTGAAATCAATTTAGCAAATACACAACTAGTATTTACTAGTAATTACGGCACTCATACAATAGAGCATATTTATTTTATAATATTTATAATAAAGAATCTTAAATAGTCTCAGAACCCACCAACAGGGTTTGTATATAAAGCCAGAAATAGTAGGCATGGGTTTGGCTACTCTTAATTATCGGTAGTTATCAGCTGCTCTGCAAAAGGATTTAAAACAATATTTCTTAATTTAAAATAATCGTACACTAACATCGACTCAGATGCCAAAATGATTAATCTATTAAATTAGGGGATCTAACTGCGAAACTCAAATTCTCACATTTGTATCTTTTACGAAACTCACATTTGTCAGATTTTATACAATCTACAAAAAGTCAAGAAACCTGTAAAAGGTTTTTATTGTAATTGCTTCTATGCTGTAACTAAAATGACAGCAATTTAACGACAGAATTTTTAAATGCTAATACAACAATACTTAGCTTTTACATAAATGAATTTCAGTTTTGCATCATATTCATTGACAGAATATGAATTTCGCATTTAATTGATGTGATTAAAATAGAGTTTCACTTAAATGATACGGGAAATGATAGTTTTGACACCAAAAATAATCAGAATGTAACATTTTTAGAGAATATTAGTAAAAATAGATGTTGTTGAAACAAATATTTCATTCTTTTGAGGGTGTGTAAATAATAATATAAATACACAAAATAAATAATTTACGTTACAAAATATTTATTTTTAATAATTTTAAATTTGTAGAAGAGGAACATTTCTTTTCTTCTAATTGGGGGCATATATTATAGACTTTTCCCCCATCTTCTCCCCAATTTTGGAACTACATAAACTACTTTTAACATGACAGATTTTATTCCCTTGTTTATTCACGCTAACGGATTCTACTGTACTGTTCTTAAGGTATTTCGCAAAAGTACAATTTTGAAAGCATATATTCCTGAAATATGACAACACTTGGAAAATTATATTACCAAATAGATAGAAACATTTTTCATTTTCGTTACAGGATGTAAACGGATTGAAAAAGTTATTTATTGTACAATCCTACCGCATTAATTTAACGCGAAGGGGAAAGAAATTGTAGGAATCATTCAAAACATTATTTTCAATGCTTTACAAACTTATTTAAAATGCATACATCCAACTTTTTCTTTTCAAAAGAATTTTTGCTTCAGATTTAAATATGCATTTCAAAACATTAGATATTTTTTTATTTATTAAATAAGAACTTCGATATTTAAGATCAGGCGATATTTTAAAAAAATTCATTTCTTATCATCGGAAAAGAACGTCAATATTATTAGAATGCTTTTGGATAAAATATGAAGTATAGATACTTTAATTTTGACAAATACAGTTTCAGAAGAATATGAACATATTAAGAGAGACGAAATAAAAGTTTTGTAGGCTTTTTGTTGTACTGTAACATTTTAGTCAGTTTAAGATCATATAAAGAAATAGGATGAATAAAAAATATTTCAGAAGGAATGTATCTTATCAAATGTTTTTAAGAAATATTTTAATATTAAGCATATCATTATATATGCAATTTGGTCTTAAGGCATTGTTTTCAAGGAAAGATGATTAGAAACAAAAATGTAGTGTTCTATATATATAAAATTGCTGTTTTCAGCCTTCTATAAACAAGCACAACGAAGCAAGCCATGAACATGCCCTCCTGTATATACACAAGGACATGTTATTCCTCACGTCATGTGGCAAACTCTTTGGGAGAAGAATTAGACTCTCCCCTAATCCTTCCTCCTACATACACAAACAAGAATACCCAGGACAAACTGGAATTTTTACTTGCACTGCAGGCACAGGGGTGATGAGTCGAAATTTTCCCAGCTCCTGCCAAAGATTTTAGTGTCGTTAATCTAACAAAAGGACTTTTAGCGACACGAATGTTTTCAATTGTGAGATTCTGACAGATAATGATGTTTTAGAACTTCCTGAATATATTTCAACTATTTTTTCGTAGGTCGTTAGACAAAACAATATGTTTTGTTAAAAATGCATTGCCTGTTCTGGAAGACATATTCTCGCAGCAAAATGTTTGCAAATAGTGATCGCCAACCATAAGCAGGGGGTGCAGTTGCATGCTGTCAGGGAGGAGTGAAGCGAGGCGTTCGGTAGGGGTTGGTGAGTAACAGCAAGCAGGGTACGGTATCCCTCTATTATACCATAACTACGTAACAAATAAATCCGATAATATTAATATTCTATTATTTGTGTAAATATACATATATATTATGTTCACTAAAAAAGATGCATGATGTACTTCTAAAGCTTCAGAAATATACATGAAAGCCAATATATATGTCTCCATCGCGCTTGAAGGCCTTGGTGAAATGTGTATCCCAATATCACCAACTTGGCGTCTTATAGGATATGTCCCAAGCTGGTAACATTTTAATATTTCTGAAAATTGAATTTACTTTTGTTGATAATTCACGTGGCGTGAATAATTCAAATGTCACAAGTGCGTTCTGTAAGGATGTCGAATGGAATTTGAGATGTGTTAGAGGATTAGGTAAAGCAATATTACAGTGATATCTCGCGTGGACGGACAATCAAGGGCCAACACTTATTGAACGTATTAGCGACAGTCCATTATAGCAGTCGTCCATAAATGTGACGCAAAATAGTAATGAAATAGTAACATGGTAATACATATTTGTTATCCTCAATTGTATGTAACATATTAGGTGCATTCAAAAATACAACTCTAAAACAAAAAAGTCAGAAAATTTTAATCAAAATATTTTAATATATATAATGAGGTAAAAATGGAAAAATATTAGCATTTAAAACATAAAGAAAATGTAGTTGTGCGTATTACTATTTTTAAAATGAAGTAATCCTCATTTGTTTCTTCTGGGTAAACAACCTTCTTTTATGTCATTCTCAATGTTAGAGCAAAAGTATGTTCTACAACATATTCCACTGATTGAAAACTTAAATTAATTTTGTCTATCTTTACGAATGAACAAACGTATTAAGCAATGTTTATAAAATGCAACGTCCATAGACCTTAACCGGGGACCATTTGTACGTAATAATGAGAATTTTTTCTAAACAGGGGCCGTCTTAACGAGAGTCCACTATATTTCTTTTAGAAGTCATAGTAATTAAGGTAGGAGTCCCAAATGTGACCCAGGTTCCCAATATATGGTATTCCCCATCGTCGTACTTTCGCTTAGTTTCATAAATGCTCTATATTTCTTCATTAACTTGACCTTCCTTACAATAAACAATGAGCGTTTTCTGTCCAGTTAAATTACCATTACGTATGGCATGTCATTAACAGTTGTAGTGAATTTTCATAAGAAATACGTCTTATATTTTTTCAATGCAATCAATATTTCGCATCATTATCTTTTGTTAATCAGATTTATTTAATCTGATTTAAAACTAGACATTGTGGCTCTGTTAATATGCACACTGTTGCAAAAATATCTGCACCCATAATAAATTGAGCTACAGGCGCAAACTCGGTTTGTATGCCTCGTTTCAGGAAATATGCAAATGATTAAAATTTGGGAAAAAAAAGTTTTATTAGAAGTGGTGGCAACGAGAAGATGACAGATGACAAGTTGTAAATCCTCCCCAGGCAGGTATACAAGCCGATATCCGGTGCGGTATAGAGTCAATTTCGTCCCTTTGCTGAAGATTCTGCCACAAATGTTACCACAAAATTACAAAACATTTGGTCGAATAGTTTTTTTAATTGATAATATACATGCAATACACAAACATACGCATGTCACACAAAATTAATAGCTTTATCTAGAGTTTTAAAAAGGATTTCAAATCCTATCGAGAACTTTAATTCCGATTTCCAACCTATTGCACTAGTTCCACTATATTTTATTATGCATTGCATAAACAGTAAAAATATAGAACTGAAAAGGTAGAAAGTATAAAGGATAAGTTCTTAATCACGAGCGGCGAATTGCTTATGAATACCGTTTCTGTCAAATTCAATAGTTTATGTATATTGCGACAAAACTAACTTGTCAGTATAGTAGGGAAGTATTGGAAAAAATATAAACCTCTGACAGTTAGAGAATTCATGTAATAAATGTCATTAATAAATAAAATGTTGTTCTGTCTTAATCCAAATCAGTCAATCCCTATAATAAAAATTGAAAACCATCTTCATGATGTTTCTTATTTCAATAAAAAGAAAAGGATTCTAAGCCAACGCGATGGTTGAGCGGTCAAAGGTAAGCGTTTCGAAAGCCTGGTCAAAGGCAACCTGTGGTATTGGATGTTGTGTTGTTGAGCCACTGGTGCCCCGGGGCAAAGTCATGTGACGGCCAAATGGTTCACGATTACGGTCGATGTATAAACTAGATACTGATAGTGTATCAAGTGGCTGGCTATTGTTCAAAAAAAATATTCTAAATTGATACGCAAATTAAATTTTATTACAGTAGAATCCATCCAATCAATGTACGAGTATAACGGAAAACTGATTAAATAGCCGGTCGTAGTTTCTCCGGTGTATTTAAGTTAACCTTGTCGAGAATATCGATACAAGACAGTGGCGAATCCTGACAAAAATAGCAGGTCATGCTGAAATGCATCTAGAAGAGAATAATACATCTAGTACACACACACTTACGCACATTCTCAATCGCACCAAGATGCTCGAAATTCTAACTGCGACAATATTAATAATTAACAATTTTCTGTTATTATGTTATACATATTGTAACTCTGGCAGGAATTCGTGAAGAATAAATAACGAAATTCTCGGAGCATCCGTCTAAAGTTACTTTTTTTAAAGTTTTCAACTTTAATTCTTACGCGGTTAAAAAAAGTAAAAGTTTTTAAAGTTTTACACTTTAATTTGGCGCGATAGCCCATTGGTTAGCGCTCTGGAGTTGCACTCGGTAGGCCCGGGTTCGATTCCAACCACTGCCAGAACTGCCGCCGTGTTCACGCGGAGTACGATCACGTTAAACATGTAGGTCCGTAAGTCTTTCCGAGAGGTTGGTGGTAGGGGAAGGAGGGTACGGTCCCTGTGGATGCCTCCCCACTGGGTTCTGGTCTAAATTGGGTGGCACTTCCCGGCCGTCCAAACTGTTACCTTACACCTTTCTGGTAGGTCGGACGGTCTGGGTCTCAACAACAACAACTTTAATTCTTGCAAAAATGTCTGGCTTCAATTCTTACAAAAAGAAATCAGGCTGCTTTGATGTATTTATTAACATTGCATTTAGATTCGTATGGGCAATACTTAAAGTCATGAACTTTAAGAAAATGTAACAAAAATTGCATAATTTTTGCTGCTATAAGAACACTGCCCTCCTTATTACTCATCACACAATTAATTTAAAGACGCAAATAGGGCAAATGCATTATATATCCATATTTAACTGCAGAACAATGCACGTTAAAATATGGAAATGTTAATTCAATATTTATTAGTTTACCTATTCTATCCACTACTATAAAACATCAATTGATATGTCACAAACTCATTTTCTAGTTAAACAGTTTTAAATAAAAAATTAAGCTGATTTAAATTTTTAAAAAAATTAACTAAAATAACAATACAGATGAGCAGAAAAAAGTGCACTGCTGAAAAGAATATTTACTTAAAAGCACCAATCTTAGGAATATTTTTCTCCTAGATTCAGTAATGTGAGATTTCGGAAGCAAGACCTGGTAGTCTGCTGGTTCAGAAGCACAAATTTAGTCTGTGATGTGGCCGGAGCATAATCCACCGATGGCGGGGTACTTTGTATGTTTTTATTTCTTCTGGCTAAAGTTTTTACTGTAACAGGAAAATGAATCTAATGAAGTACAGTTAAATTTTATATTTAATCGAGTATGCTGTTTGTAAAACTCAGTTTATTTTTATCAGTTGCGCAAAACGTATTTTTATATTTCAGAAATGGCTCTACTACAAGGCGGTAATCAGCCGCAGACTCGAAAGCGCAAACTTTTTAATAGGCGGAAATTTTTCTTTACGAGTAATAAATAAAGAATGATATCATGAGAAATGCAACTATGGACTCAAGCGGGCCTGTGTACATCATGGAATAGACAATGAAAGCCAATGTAGACCACGACCAGATAACTGGAGCAAATTTGCACACAAATACGGTGGAGCCAATGAGAGCCAAGGGGGAAATCAAAGTTTCTTATGTGCATCAAGTGAAGTACTCTCAAAAATACTCCCGAAATGTTGGCTGTGAGCTAAGTATATCAAAGATGTGCTCTCAAGAATCTCTAAAATGTTCACTGTGCCTTAAATTTACTCAGTTTGATACTAAACTTGTTGCTATTAAAGATCGTTCAGCCCATAAGACCATAAATCTAGTGTTCCTTACCATCCTATGATTTTCCTTCTTTTTATTAATTTCTGTCATGAATTTGGTTTCAAACCTGCTCACTCTAATATTAGCACTTTATTTAATCATATGCGATCCGATAAACTTGGAAATTTTAATTACTTGCTTTGCTGGGGTGTATGTTGCTCCCCTGTTATCTCCTGTAGTGACTATATATACATTTTACATTAGTAGTACAAAACGTACTGTTGGCATCCGTTTAGCAGAACACGCTCGCTATGTTAAATCTGGTAAACTTTCTACGCCTCCTGCTTAATATGTGGTTAATGATAAATTTCTGCCCGTTTCTGAAAAACTTTCCTTTTAGTTCGTCGTAACAATCCACGTAGTATTTTTCTTTATGAATCCTTGTTTATTTATATTTACCGTGAGTCGATTTGTAATTTTGATCCCGTTAAAATTTTAAGTTATACTTGGCGACTCATTCTCGACTCTATGCAATTCAAACCACTTAACAGTTATTTGTGACGTCATTCTCAGGAAAATCAAGCTTGACGTTTTTCCAAAATTTGTATTAGTTATTTTCTTGTATTTTTTTTTAATTCGAAAGCGTTTAAACTAAATGTTGTAATTTCCGTGTATATTTCTTGTATTATTCTGTAGTAAGTTCATTTACCATTTTATATTTTTATGCAAATTTGCTTTAAACTGGTCGCTATATATATAAACATTCCATGTTTTTACTATTCATGTAGTCACTGATGAAGGGCGTATATACGTCCGAAAGCGCTCTGGCAGTTTTTAATATATATTTTGTACGTCTTTTAGGATGTTTTAAATAAAAGGCCTTTCTTTTTAAAGACGCTTTGTCCTTGATTTTATATCTAATATTAGTTAACGATCCAGCTAAGCTATTACTGTCTCTTCGAATGTATAGATATGCATTATGCAGAAAATATAGTTTTTACTTTTAAAATCCGTTCAGATTTTAATTTTCAAAAATATTTGAAATATCTTGTCAATTTTTCATTCCTAAAACAGGTACAGGGTTCTAATCATTCTGCATAATAGACTGTCCGTTGAATTTGAACTATTTTATTCTAAATCATATCCTAAATAGATATTATTTTCTCATATTTGATTATATATGTAAAATCATGGGAATATGCACATACAATGTATTCGGATTTTGTAAAACTTCATTCATATGTTTTACACTCCCCAAATGTAAAAATTTGTTCAGCTGCAAGAACATACAAGAGCTTAATCGCAAAAATGAATGAAATATCAATTCAAAATTACACCTTCTATTATTGCGTTAGTTTGCAATGGAAAAACAAGAACTTTGAAGCATAAACATAAATCTTACAATGGTGAATGTAAATTAACTGATTTAAGAAACATGGAATTTGAAATTAGACATTTGTTTTTCTTCTTATCTTACAAGAGAATGAAGAAGAATGAGAATAAGTCATTTCGAAGTTTTTGCTCATCTTAATTAAATACGTGCATTTTTCAAAATCAAGGTGGAATATACGATAGAATTACACGTACAAAACATGTGGCTAAACTTAATTAGGGAATGTATCCATTTCACCTCCTCTTATTATTTTTACATGTTCGTTTTTGACACCAGTATTTAATATAGATTAAACTAAAATATAATTTTTAACTTCTAGAAATGTATTTCAGGGGTTGACATGCTTAGAGCGCAGCTGCGTTATACATGGTGATCATGATTAAAGTACCTTCTGCGGGTTTCATTTAGTCAAAATACATTCACACTCATAGTAAGAACGTGTATATTTTTTTAATTTAACGCCGTAAAAGTTTGATTAAAAATATTAAGCCTTCTTAAATTACATTTTATATTATAGTTGGAAGCATGTGAAGCAGATTTTCTTTAAATTATATTTAAACAATCACCTTTTCAAATTTGGCACTGAGTGATCTGGCACATAAAACGAGTGATCTTGAAGTAGATAACTTTGGGGCGAATGAATAGGAAAATTAAAAGTGTTATTAATAAATTTTATTGACTTCTAGAGTTAATTTTCAAATACAGCAGAAACGTTGTTTTTCTAACATAATTTTCCAAACAAAATGCATTATTTCAGTGTTTCTCTACCTTTTTGAAACTGCCCCCCCCCTTTCCTTATCAATCTCAGCCGCGTTCTACCCTCCTTCTAAAATTCTTGCTAAAACAGCCATAAAAAGTTGGTGCTTTCCAAGCCGACCTTGCGAGGCCCGCTCTACAGTTTGAGCAGCACTGTCTTGATTAATGTGGATGTCTTAGCATGCGCATGAGCAAACAAACACATGCACGCCCTAGTCAATCTATAAAATCGTACGTTGTCCATCAGAAGTTTTTATATGCATATTTTTCTCATTTGAACCGTTCATCTTACTAAATTGATCCCAGGCGGAAAATTTTTAAACTCATGTATCTTTAGTGAAATCGTTCCATCATGTTTTGAATAATGTTCCTACTAATTTTGATTGAATTGCTACTGCTAGATATGCCAGCTAAAAGACGTGAGCTGCTTACATTACAATCACTGCAAATATTATATAAATAAACAAATACAATTTTCACCTAAATACAAACATCCTTTGAAATCTGAGAAAAATATTCGTCCAATGCACCTTAAGTAATTTTAGACGAAATAAGAATAAAATATTTTCCATCGGCTTTTGCAATCTAATTCGACGCATCGCAAATGCCAGTCCCAGAAGATATGGATTTTATTCCAGAGGAATATTTCCCCAACTATTTCACGCATTGGTTCTAAGAACTTGGAATGAATGATATTTGGGTGAATGATATTTGCGACAAACCTAGAATCATAAATGAAAGTCTCATTTTTATCATTTTATTCAGTGTAACAGGGATTTTCGAATTTATATTTACTTCTAGTTCTGTAAGCATTGATTCAAATTTGAAATTTGTCATTGTATTTTAAAATAATATGCAATGTTTAAGGGAATGTTGTTGACGGTATCACTGCTTTTTTTCGTAAATCAAAATTGTCTAAATTTATATTTTCCTCTAGCTCTCTAAACATTGATTCAAATTTGAAAGTTATTGTATTATAAAACAATAAACAATGTGTAAAGGCATGTTGTTGGTGGTATAACTGTTTCTTTTTTTTTTCATAAATCAAAATTGTATAAATTCTAGTCATTACGTGACGTTCTGCTGAAACAGTTATAGAATTTGAAGAAACTATTATACGAAAATGAAGAAACAATTATATGAATATTAAGAACTGTCCATGACTGCTTAAAATAAAGAATCGCAACATACAATTTCGAGCAAAATATGAGTTAGATCCGGGTTTTTTAAATGAGAAAATTTTTAATCTTTAATAAGTTTTATGTTGTTATTATGCTCATGATTTTGGTTAATCTCGAAGCAAGATCACCCCCAAATATTTAGACATTAGATATCAGTTATCAGTAAATTCTATGCCGCGTAATATTATTGCTTTCTCACACTACTGTATATAAAAATATTATTTTGTTAAACATTACCGATTTCGAGATTTTGATGAATAATCATGAGTTTCCAAAACATCCTGATATATTTCAAACGCTTTCAGAAGCATGTCTGCCTCTGTGAGTGTGGCTTCTGTGTGTATACAGGGTGTATATAAACTGTTCTGACGAAATAAGGGGGGTGATAGTACCCGTCCAGACAAACAATATTTAGTATGGAATCTAGGGTCGCATTTCACTCTGAGTGCCAGAAAAGAGCAACTTCGAAACACGTCCAACAAGCACAAGTCGCCACTTTGGAGGACATAGCTGCCGTGCCGGAGACGTATTACACCTCCAAAACACCACCGTCACTTCTAGTCATCCGACACTTCTTGAGTGCCACATATCCCGAACCATGGATTGGACGTAGTGGATCTGTGACTTGGCTTCCACGCTCATCGGACCTCAACCCACTGGACTTCTTCTGAGGTCACATAAAACCATTGGTGTGCGAGACGCCTGTGGACATCGTAGAAAATCTCGTGGCGGGAATCGTTGTTGCAGCGGACAGGATAAACAGGCCACCAGGTACCTTCGAGAGGGTGCGCCAGTCTTTCATTTGCTGGTGTGAATTGTGCAACGGCACCCTCAGCCATCACTTTGAGCATCTACTTTGAGTCTTTATATGGCGTAAATAAATGGGATTGTGCAACTCATGATTACGTAAATTCTCCTTATTTTTACTATTGAAAGTTCAACTTTAACGTTAGGCTTTTCTGACACTTAACGTGGAATGCGACCCTAGGTTCCATTGTAAATACTGTTCGTCTTGATGGGTACTATCACCTCTCTTATTTTGTCAAAACAGTTTATATGCATCCTGTATAAGTCTGCAATAGCTGAGATAGAGCAACCATTACATCAAATGTAGACAAGTATCTGTCGAGGTAAATTTCACAACATTTGCATTGCAACAGCCTTTAATGCACCTTTTCTGTAGCCACACGTTCTTTGGATTAAAAAATGGGCCCTAAAAATTTTCGTAGTACTTCTACTTTTAAAATTTAATAACTGGCTGTTATAATTAAAGGTTTTAAGTGAAAATTTTCATCATTTTGTATCTAAATGCAACATTTTGCAGAAACAAGTAGTCATTTATTCAAGTGACGCCTCTGATAAGGTAAATCGTCACTTACTCAATTCTGAATAAAATGACCTACCTTTGATGCCTTTACTTAAGGTGTAGCATGAAAATCTCCATGTAGCATGAAAATTAGGGTGTAGCATGAAAATTTACTTAGGGTGTAGCATGAAAATCGAATGAGAGAGCATAAGGAGAGAGACAATTCAATACAATACTTAGATTTAAATTGGCCAAATATTTTACAAATAGTACTACTAAACATATTTATATGTTTTAATTTCAGAAATGCATCTGTTCTTTGCTCAGATTTGAGTTCTTATTCCGATAATGATATCAGTATTTTAACTTTCTAATTCCATTCCCTCCGTGATCTATATTACCATTGAATGAGCAAAATATTACCTAAGTTTGCCTGGCATTGTATGGAATCATCAGATATAAAAATGTTGCCTATCACAGAATAATCGTAGTGACGACTGAGTGTAACGCAGTTACAATTCACACCGATTAAATGCAGTGGGAACACTACATGTAGCGGTTATAGTTGCTCAAGATACATTACATAAATTAAAATGCTATAGGTTTCGTCAATGTGTTCACTTTTCATATGAATTTGCTAAATGTGTTAGCAATGTTCTCAAGAAACAAGTTTATATATAAGAAAAGCCATTCTTTCAATATCTCTAGTGAAGGAAAATTGAAGAAAATGGTTCAAAATTGATAAATATTAAACATATTTTATCACATGGATTGCATTGCTTAGATGTTGGCAATATTTATAATTTTCAAGTTAGATTTATTCAAAATACATATTACTGGGTGGTTACAAACACTTTTACAAGCATTCAGAAAAATGACTAATATTAATGTACAGTTCAACGTCAAAAACATTGTGACTTGAAAAATGCACCCCAATATTTCGATGAGAAATAAGTAAAGTGATCATATAGGTAAACATATTCTGCCAGCATGACTTTTTATATTAGATGTCACTATAATTTAACTTATATTAAAAGAAATGAGAAATCAAATTGATCATTTTTCATACAAATTAACTGAGGTGGGCCCAACTCGACTTGCTCATACCACAATTCGTTTTTAGGTAGCTTGTGATCCATTTTTTAATTTTGCAAGAAGGATTTTAAAAATCTGCATTGTTGGTCCAAATGATCAAAATTATAGCATGTTACTTGTCATTTTAAAGGTCTTGAAAACTTTTTCGTTTAATACCAAGTTTGATGGTATGAAACCGTTACCCTTTAGTGTGAAATTTGCATCCCAAAGGGAGCTAATGACGTCATGAACAGAAAATTATTTCGCATCTATTTTTTACTAAAAAGACTGAAACTGTAAAGTTCCGTTATCATAGAGCTATAAATAACCACTTGTATGCGTAATTATGTCACATTTTGTCCTATGCTGCTATGTTAAGAAAATATAAAATTTCTAATAAATTTCGAAGTTTTATCTCGAATTTCATGAAACTCTACCTAGTTCTCGATTTTTCGTTAACAAAGTTGGATCTTTCGTTGACAAAATATTCGTGAAAATGCATACATATTTGTGGTATCTGTTGCACACAAAATATCGAACAGATGCAGACAGACGCGCATCACTTTAAAAATAGTCAAAACATTTACAGAAGGTTCTAAAACATATATTGGTACCAACATCTCGAAATTGAAAATTTTCTTGAAAACAATACTTTCTCTGTACTACATTCTATAGTATGAGATAGTAAAAAGTATTTATGAAGCTCAAAAAGACCCCGCATCGCTGATATATTACAAAATATTTGAAATTATAAAACAAATGATTAAGTATTTTAAAATGGGGAATTTTCATTTATTTCACCACACCATTAAATAAAACCACAATACATTTTACTGATAACTTAATGTTTCTAGTGTCCACTTCTACCTATAGAAGGAAAGATATTCCTTTCAGTATCTCTATAAGATAAACTGTGTGATTTCCTCTGAGGCAAAAGTTTTGATGAACAACTGAATAACAGCAGCTTGAATGCAATAGATACCTAAGTTCTTAATAACACTGAAAATTCAATTTTCCCAGAATCATTCAGTTCATATTAACGGTTTATTGACGTTGATATGACCAGATGCTATCCAGTGTAAAGATGTAAAAGAATAAGAAGATAGTGTGGATCAGAAGTAGCACTTCAATCTGGATTATTTTTTTTTTAGATTTAGAAACACGCTAAGGAGTTTGATAGTGTGCATTAAAGAATTTAATTTAGTGATATAACAAGCTGAGTTATATCAATTAAATTACTGACTACAAATCAATACAAGATTAACAAATGAAAATGGATAAAAATTAAAATTTGTCTACTTTGAACAGAATGTTATAAAATATTAACAACATTTCCAACCTTGCACAGATTCAATAGATATGTTTCATGCAATTTCATGAAACATTTCGAGCAATTAACATAAATATATCGCTTTCCCAGATATCACTAAGGTAGCTGGTATAATTCATATACAATAATCTTGAAGATAGATAATTTTAGATTTTCCAGAAAAAATTGGTGATATGAAACAAAGAAATGTTATGTAATACATTTAACAGTTAAGATAGTGGAAGAGTTCAAACAAGGGTAAGTTTTCAAACAAGGGTAAAAAGTAGTAGAAAAGCGGTTGGAAAGCATAGAAAAATATTTCTGGATAATTTGGACTTTATTAAAATTCAGCAAATTTGGTAAAAAAATCTATAAGAAATTTGAGCATCCTTTGAATCTCAAACACTGTTCATACCAGCATTGTATTAATGGCTTATTGCCAAGGGCCCAGTTACAGCGATGATCACTACATTTTAACAAAAGAGAATAAAACTTGTGCGATAACCTGTGCAACGAAAGTTACAAAATACATATCCAGTATCAAACAATTGATTTAGTTAGGACTATCTGGAAACAAACAATCCGAAAATAAGGTTTACTTAGATTCCAATATTAAATGCAAAAGGAAATATGATTGTGTGAAAAGGTCAATGGACAGAATCGTCTTCTGACTAGTTGGAGGTCAGTAGTTTCATTCGCCATTCAGACAAAATTTCTTTGCAAAATATTAAATATAAAAAATTATTGAAATTAATTTCTGCTTTTTTAATTTTATTTTTCACAGCCACAAACAAAATTCGAAACATTCCATCTACTTATAAAAATCGCATTTCCCAATACGTGTGCCACTGCGTTAGATTAGCATAAACACAATCAAAGAACGTGAGATGCCTTTTATTGTGAACTTATTCATAGCGTCTGATTTAAATTTTAAATTAGAAATAGAAATCTCATGATAACATCATTTCGTGTTTGATAAACATACATTTTTCTGGTTCAGTCTTACGCACCAGCATTCTTCTGAAGCAACTTTGCATCAATGGATTCGTGAAAATTGATTAAAATTAGGAAATGCCTTCAAGTTTACTCCAATCGTGAGATTGTGATTTGGGTTGAAAATAGGTATCCCTGTTCCAAGAAATTTTTAATTTTTATGCAACATTTATTATTATTATGTTGAAAAATAAATTAAACACATACATTTATGTATTATTATGTATGTGTATACGTAACATTTAATTGCCAAGTACCAATGAAACACAGGAAAACATTGGAATTTACTCATTACAAAGTGATTTGAACGATGATCACTGAAACAAAAATCTCTCTCACAGATCATCTATTTCCATGATATTGTAAATAAACACTTGTTGAGTGTCCAGGACTCGCTCGATATGGAATGAAAATACGGAACTGTATAATCCATCAAAGTAATCCATGAAAAGCATCTTCATTGCCACCCCCATCGCAAATACATAATTTCCTTAATAAATATTACTTCAATCATTTCATACAATCAGACATTTTACTTTGTTCTTTACAATTATACTTAAATAGCGTCTGTGTTTCTATTTTCCACGAGTAGATGAAACTTTTAATTTTATAGACTGCGATCTTAAGTGTTAGATTGAAATCAACTACATGATAAACGAGCTAAGAGTAGGCGTAACAGTTATAAAGACTCCACGCTCATCGAGAAATTAAACCACAGATCTACAGCTGGCCAATTTATGATATATCTATTGAGCTTTCGTGGTAACTATTTGTCTTTATAGTTTTGAAGTGCAGCTTACATTTTCTACCTCTAGATTTCTGGTCAAACTGTAGATCTATCTACAGTTCTACAAGTCCTATTTATTCCACTGTCAAACGTTTTACAACCTTTGCTCGTTTTTTCATACATACATACATACATGCATACATACATACATACATACATGCATACATACATACATACATGCATACATACATATGCATGCATGCATGCATATATGCATACATACATGCAGGCATGCATGCATACATGCATACATATGCATGCATGTATGCATCCATGCATGCATGCATACATACATACATAGATACATACATACATACATGCATACATACATGCATGCATGCATGCATGCATACATACATACATACATGCATGCATGTATGCATGCATACATACATACATGCATACATGCATGCATACATGCATACATACATGCATACATACATGCATACATATATGCATACACATACATACACACGCACACACGCACACACAGACACACACGCACACAAATACATACATACATACATTATCATAACTATCGAGGACCTTACTCCCTATTATAGATAACCGATTCCCCTGAAACTTTCAGTAACATGCTAGTAAATGTTTTACAGTGTAAAAGGTAGCCTCCTGCTGAATATAACGTTTCGTCATATGAAATTGTTTCTACAGATCTTAAGATCCAGGAGAAATTCCAACTTTCGGAATTATTCAGAGCTTAGTCGTCCTCTGAATCTTGGATACAGGGCATGTTACTCGGGTGCCATAGTAGAGAACTCACATCTCAACAGGGAATCTAACCTCCGAATTCTGATTGGTCCAATGGTTCTCCATACATTGAAACGATTATTTTCATTGAGTTCTGTTATCTACTATATTTTAGATTTCATTATAAATTGCATATTTTAGTCAACGTCAAAAATTTCAAAATTGTCTTAGCCTGTCAAATTAACTGAATCTCTAAGAAATTAAGCAGCATAACAAAAACAATGTCCTCCTGTCTGGGTCCCTCTTACACTAAATGAAAGGTCATATATTTTCCCATACTTTCCCTTTTGATAAACATCGAAGAGCTTGCATAACAATAAAGTGTCTTACATTTAAAAATCACAACCTACCAAAACGGAAACTCGAACACGTATTTCCTAATTGGTGCTTAGGAATACTGATCCTTACACGATCACGTATGTCATGTAATACTTCTTTAAAAAAAATTATTGACATCGTCACTCTCTACTCTTTACACTTCTGCATTACACTGTTTTGTCTTTGCAAACTAGTAAACGTCCGATTCATAAAAAATAATCTGATAAAATCGAAAATAATACGGGGTCTCGTGATTGTCACTCATGTTTACCAGCATTCCGGCCATATAATGTAATGCCGTGGAAGGCAAATAGTTAAAGTCAATTGTATTTCAAAAATGTATAACATATTTTTACATATAAATATCAAGAGGGGCAATACGTCACAATTTCAAAACACTAATTATTAACAAATGACAAATCTCAAACAGATCCAAAAGTCATTTTATTATACAAATATACCTATTTTGTATAATAAAGTGACTTTTGGGTTTGTTTGAGATTTGTCATTTGTTAATAATTAGTATTTTAGAATTGTGACGTGTCGCCACTCCTGGTATTTTTTGCATTTAAGCACCTTGACATCTATTTCTAATTGTATTGCCACTGAGGATGAACATGGAAGATGTTCGAAAGCGCTTTGGATGTATTTACGTCTGTAGGTTGACTGTATAATCAAATGACTTTTGGATCTGTTTGAGATTTGTTATTAGTTAATAATTAATAATTTTACATAACTATTAGGGGCCTCTGCCTCCTTCTAACTATGCTTCGCCACCCCCGTACCTCACTCCACGATATGTAGGGCTTCGACTCCCACTCGCCTCAGAGCTCGCTTCATACCCATCGCTTCTAAAAATTCTACTTTCAAAAATCTATTTTTCTATCGACACATATTTTTTGCAGGAGGTAAAAACAGGGACTTTTCCTAGTCCAAGGAATCAGGAATCTGAATTCCTTGATCCTTGCTCCAAGAACTATTTTAAGCCAAACTAAAGTTTTAATCTTTAAACGGTTTATTTCATCGTGTTACCCTATTATTTCTCTATAAATGTGCCAAATTTAATACTCTTGTATGCTATACATTTTGTGGTACGAGTTAGAGAAATCGCTGGACGTGCCAATACGACAGAGAATTTGTCTCTTCAAAAGTGCATAAAAAGTTAAATATCTTGCAAACTACGTCAAAATTAATAAAAGGGCTCCGTCCTATATAGGTATCTGAGTGCAAAAATCCATCTTCTTGCTATTGTTAGTTTATCCAGGACGCGAATTCGCAGCTCAAATATTTTGTCTTTGATCTTTACAATAAATATTTCTGAAACTACAATATCGAATAATGCTTTATTGCAGCGAATGCCCCAAAACTTTCTCTATAAGTGTATCAAATTTCATATTTTTATAAGTTATAGGCTTAGTGGTACGAAGAAGAGAACTCGAGAAACGAGGAGTTCGTCAAACAGCGGCAGCGTCAGTTAATATTTTTTGAATATAGAGAGATTTCCTTAAAACATAAACAATATGTTAACTGGCCATGAGTAATTGTGTATGTGACTAACTAACACATATCTTTTAAACAAGAGCTTTTAACAAGGCTCTCTTTTAAACAAGAATTAACATAAAAATTCAACACTTTCAACTTAGCATCTTTAACAGCTTCATTTGTCATTGTTGTTTCGAAATGAATGCTAAGAACGAAATTCAAGGATACAGCCCAAATACCTGATATGGAAAATATTTAATTCATCGTATAACCTTGAGTTAATGATAAATCCCGTTTTAATCTCTATTGATTTAATATAAATGATGAGGATTATTAAAATGATTTTTAAGATTCTAATGACAGTTCAAGCGTCACATTTCAAATGTCGCAAATATACACTATTTTCATAACTTTCCAAATGCTTAAAATACATTCATTAAATACTACGTTATATCTTGATTTAAGAAACTACTTTTTCTTCATTAAACTAATATTATGCAGACAATGTGCTGCAGGAATGTTTTCTTACAATTAAGATAGATTTGTTTGCATAAAAAGAGTTTAAAGTTGAGTATTCAGGTTAAATAAATATCCATCATGAGGAAATAACTTGCTATGTTTTGCTGTTAGTGTTTTCATGTTAAGCATTTAAATAACAAAGTTTTCAATAAGGAATATTTAACTACTACTATTTTTAAGAGATATTTACTTATACCATAAATCTAAATGTGCCTGAAATTTATTTATCCAACAGTCAAACAGCTCTTCAAATCTAAGGCTATTATTACTAGCAACAGCACACATTCGACAATACAGCAGCATCGAGCATGTGTTATGTATACTGCGCATTTACTGTTTGCCATTCAGAAATAATTGCAATGAATTCAATAAAAAAAGTAAAATTATGTATTGAAATGTTTTGGAATCTTAGCCTTTTAGCCAATTTCGTGAACACTCTACAATTCGTTATTTTTCCAAAAATGTTACGAAATATGTAGAATTACTTTCATTATAGTGATTTATGTCACAAATACACTGACTACCTCATTTAAAAGAGATAGTAAGCAGGAGCAGGGGGTCACTGGAAATAAACACATTGAAGCAGTTAAACATGTGTACCAGTAACACTGCACTTCATACGTTTTGTAATCGACCATAAAATGTGTAATACGTATCAAGAAGACTTGTAAAAGGTATTCCAGACATTAAATTATTTTCATCATACCTTTTTGTTGCTCAAATGATACAGAAGAGGGGAACCAAATAAATGTCATGTTTTACAGATAACCAAATTTTAACCACTGGAAGCAAAAATATATCCTTCCACTCTATGCAAGTGCTGCTAGAGAAGGCGTTATTACCTCAGGTTGCTTTCTGAAAACAGTATATAGTTGTATATCATTCTACCATGACGATATGGAAGACTGTATTTGTTTGTGGAATCCAGATTCATTTTGACTGTGATTCTTATAATAAATGGACTGGAAAGAACTAAATACCAGATATGATCAATCCAATAAAAACGCCATTGAAGTGTCATATTTATGACTTGGAATATCTTGGAATTTTCGCACAGATTACTATGTGTTTGTTAGTAACTATAAAATTGCCCATAAGTTTTGCATGATAAATCCATACAAATATGATATCCTTCGTCAATATGCCATACCATATGCGACTGCAATTGGTGACACTTTAATTCTAAAAAATTTTGACCCTCATACTTACCACGCAAACATTGATTAATGATCTAAATAGCGAGATTGCAACCCTCAATACCCATATAAACTATGTATATAGATTTTTATAATGCCTTAGAGCCTAGGGCTAGTATATATTTTTTGAGTATTTAACAACCCCTTTTAAAGTTACATTGTTATTAATTTTATTTAATCCTCACTTCACTGAAATATTTCAAAATAGTTTTTCGTAGTGTTGCGCAGCATGAAACATCAGCAACAACTATATTTTGCTATTCCATCGGATAATTATTTTTATCAACATGACTTGGTTGAGATTATATTTGTGCTTTAAAAGAACTCAAAGGATTTCAGTTCCTTACGATGCATAGACGTTTCCTGTTAGATTTTTAAAGGTTGCAGTTGATAATATATAAATATTTCAGTCCAAAAAGTTCTGAACTTTTTGTAGTGTAAATAAGAATTTTCTTTAAATATACTCTACTTTGTAATATGTCTTCCGTTGGCCCTATCCTTTGCTATCACTCACTATTCAATACTGACATTTTTCAATAATAGAACCTTTTACGAATTTTAAAAAATCTGGGAAATTCTGGAATAGATTTCTGAAGACTTTCCGTAGGAGAAATCAATATTTTGGGTGGAAAGTATAGAATAAATAGGTATATATATATATATATATATATATATATATATATATATATATATATATATATATATATATATATATATATATATATATATATATATATATATATATATATATATATATATATATATATATATATATATATATATATATGTATATATATATATATATATATATATATATATATATATATGTATATATATATATATATATATATATATATATATATATATATGTATATATATATGTATATATATATATATATATATATATATATATGTATATATATATATATATATATATATATATATATATATATATATATATATATATATATGTATATATATATATATATATATATATATATATATATATATATATATATATATATATACCATACAAATGTTTAGTAAAAGATAACTATTACAAGAAATATTAAAACAGAAAAATGCCCATATTATCATAAGACGCATTTCAGCACATAATATATAATCACTAATATGGATTCAAATGATTAAGAAATGAAAGAAGTACAAAAGGATGGGGATGCTCACAAGGAAGTCGAACGGCCAAGGGGGATTACGACCCCTTGTTTCCGGTTGAAGAACGCGTTTAATCCCAGGAAACGTTACCGGAACCAGACTCGTCTGAAGCAATCCTCCGCATACCGACATTGGAAAAGCAAAATTCAATCCATTGAAAACCGAACATGAAAACCCAGATTAATAAAATGGAACAATACGAATAGCAAGACAACATGAATGTCTGTACAACCTATACCATCCATATCAACACTGACTTTTCATTACGTGCAAGTCCGTATAACATGTTACGGTTAAGATTCGTGTTACGGTTAAGCTTCTTGTATACAGTGTGACATAACTACAATAGCTCATAGAATTTTTCATAAAAGTTCTTATACTTTTTGTATGATTTTCCATAATAATGCTTTGGGAAATGTATCGGATATAGCTGTTTTGTCGTTTACATACCAAATTACGTTCACATATAATGCGTTCAGTCTTGGTTGTATTTAATCATTCAATTCTGTTAAGATGAGTATTAAGTTACATAGTACTCCTATGCTCAAATTGGTATTCCAGCTTATGATGTAGTTTATGCTGACATCAAAGGTCTTTCTTTTATCATACATTTTAAAACAAATACTTTCTTTGTTGTCGTAATAAATGCTTATATCTAAAAACTCTATTATATCTTCCTTCATTTGTTTTGTTTCGATCAATTCCAAATTTGCGGGATAAAAGTTGAAGTTAAATTGATAATTACTTTCAAAATTTCCAATAAGAACATCGTCCACAAATCTGAAATAGGGTATTTTATTTAGATAATGAGTTCCGATCTCATACTTATTCAAATAAATATCGGCCAACATGGAGGAGCAGCCACCCTTCATGGGGATACCTTGAACTTGTTGATAGAATGAATCTCCGTTGTAAAGCAAGTTTTCATATAAAACGAACTTGATGGGGTTTTTGTATCTATTAATGTTGATAAATAGATGTAAATTGCAGTCATAAAATGTTTCGATCATGACCTCAAATAGATCCTTTAAATTGATGTTATTGAATAAATCTTTAAAATCGTAGCTTTTAAGGTATAATCTCTCTGGTATTTTGCTCAAATTTTCTATAACTTCATTGCTATTTGATACCTTTACTGTACCACTTGATTTTATTTTCGTCATTATAGATCTTAAAATATTCAGCAGGATAGTATTAGCCTTAGTCAAATAAGTTCCACATCCCACAGTTACCGGTCTAAATTTGACGGGTGACTTTGCATTTTCGGTATTAATACCAGATATGGAAATTTGATTGTAATGATTTCAATACCGATCCTTTTATACAATGCTGTAATTTTGTTTTCATTTGCTTTTTAGACATAACACAACCTTTATATATATACATATATATATATATATATATATATATATATATATATATATATCAAATATCAAATAATATTTTCTTTGATAGGCGAAAACAAACAAAACATCGACACAAAATATTGTAAATACTGTATGGCATTGTTTCACTTCCTTGAAAATAAAATAATATTGTGCATATCTGCATATCAAAATAAATTTTTATTCTACAAAAATTTAGATATTTCTACAAAGCCTAGTATTATTTGATAATTAAATCTAGAAATATTTCCCTCTTTACCTCTGAATGCACTTCATTTATTAAATTAACACAACCTTTATATTATAAAAGAATATGATCATAGATATAAGTTAATATGAACTAAAAATGCAATATATGTTTTGTACTTATTTTACAATATTAAGGACAAGAATTATTCAGTTAAACAATATTTATAAATTCAACACATTTTATTTGGAAAGGGATTAACGAATATATTCAACAAATATATTCAATTAACGAATATATTCTGTGGATAATGTCTGCTCTTACTAATCTTCAAACACTATAACAAGAATTATATTAATATCTGAACAACGCAAACAACATTGTGCCATAAGTACTGTGATTCATTGAAGCCTGGTTAGTGGAGAACCATGTTATCCCATAGAAAGTATTTATGTCATAGAAATATAAGATATTCATGGGATTAGCTTGGATCAATACATAACATGGGAAACAAATATTTATTTCCTTGAGTCTTACATTGTATACATAAACTCTTTTAATTTTTATTCTTTAGATTAGAAGAGTCTTAAATCTTAAATTTTTAATTTTGTTATGAATTTTTGATAATTTAACAACTCCTAGTTATTGAATTAACAAATGAATTAGCAACGATGTTCTAAAGCATTATCAATGATGAAGAATAATGCATTAGAAACTGATGAAAAAAAGCATTAGCAATGATGTTCTAAAATTTAGAACATCATTGATAATGCTTTTTATTTTTTTTTGCTACAGGTTGGTAACCACAAAACTAACTTTTACAGTAAAATTCGTTTGAGTTGTTATTTTTTTTAAAAATCTTTGTTGAGATGATAGATTTTTTCCAGTTCCGCTATTTTATCTTTACAACATATTCCTTGATACGCACTAAATTTCACAGTATGGTTTTGCGTGCAATGATTTTCGAATTGTAGTCTTTGAAAAGTGACACAAATTCCCTGCAAATTAAACAAATTGCCTTAGTATTTAGCTCTACAGAAAAGTATCCATCTTTCCACTTTTAGTTGAACAATATTCTTCCTTCTATAATTTTTCTCGGTTTCCGTTTGAGACGCTGTGGAAGCTGTTACAAACTGTCCTCTATTTTTAAGTACTGTCCTCTATTTGATCGCCTTGAGCTAGATTGTCTTTCCTCTATCACTATTAAGCACTCTTTCGTAGAAAAAAATATATATATATGTGTGTGTGTGTATATACATATGTATATATATGTATATATATACATATATATATATATATATATATGTATATATATACATATATATACACAAATATATATACATATACACACACACAGACATATATATATATATATATATATATACGTAGGCTGAAAAGTAATGCACACATGCTTGTAGAGTGCGAACGAAATGACCTTCAGAAAAGCGCCAGGTAGCATGTGGAAGTAACATTCTCCCTCGATACACATGCACAGGTTTGAAGTCGTTGCGTTCATCCAGTGTATTTTGAGAAGCGGAAGTATGGAGACGTGTTCTGGTGCTATGTCAAAGCGAGTTAAACAGCGTGCCGTTATCGAATTTTTAACTGCTGAAAAAGTGACTCCTACTGAGATTCATCGTCGTTTAATAGCTGTTTATGGTGACGATGCTATTGATAGGTTTACTGTAAATCGATGGGTAATAAAATTTCGTGTTTGCGAGCCTGTAAAAGCCATAATTGTTGATGAAACACGTATATATATATATATATATATATATATATATATATATATATTATTCGAAGAATACCCATTATATAATTATAGAGCCAGTAGTCCCCTTGGACATTGCACCTGCCCGAAAGTCCATTCTACCAACTCCCACAGATTCAATTCAAGTTATTTTCAATATCCAGTATCCACCTCTTGAACACGCAAATGGAAACACACTCTTCCATTCTTTCTACTGATCATGTAATTTCTCACCCATATTTCATCTTCATCTTCGGTTTCCTTACAAATCTCCCAAATTTCCCCACAAATTACTCCATTTCCAGTTGTGAATAATTGCGTCTTCTATCGCTTGACCAATTCCCTCCATAACATTGATCTCACAGAGAATCCAACTTGTTTCTATCCCCAACAGTCCTTTGGTTCTTCTCACTGACTGAACCCCACAGTATCTACCTCAATTCCAGTTCCTTCACATTTACCTTCCAACATTGTTCCCACTTTGCTTCCTCATGACCTCCAACTGAGCACACTTCATTCTCTTCCGTTCCTGTCGTTCCAAGTTGGGCTTCCACTGAATTTCGAGTTACCGAGTTTTCGTTCACTGTCTCCGTCTTATTTCTCTCACACTCCGTAATTCAACTCTTATCCACTTCTTTGAAATTCTCTAAGGTCCCCAAGGCCTCAGGACCACTAGTGATATTTTATTCTTCCGTAATAATTTGGCTAAAAGATATTGGTACGCTAGAATGGCCTTTTTCAACCCCTTCTCTCTCCTTATAGTCCTTAATGTATTGCGCACTATCGGAATCAGAACTAGATGTCATCTGCAGGATCACCCTTACCGCCCCCCCCTTTCCTTCAGGGACAACTTTGAGGTAGACACATCTATGATCAGGAAACTCTCGACTCCCCCAGACTTTTTCTTCGTCAGCATTGAGTCCACCCACGAAATCATACTCACTCTCTCCCTCAGCAACTTCTCCCTTTCTCTTTAAAACTTGAAGTCCAAGAGGAATCCCGCCTTCTGATCTCTCTATTCTGAAACCTGGGAGATCTGATACCCGATAAGACAGCCTAATTTCATCAGTAACACTTTTCTCCTCAATCTGAATATCTAAACTTGGAAATTCTGGTTCTTCACAAGTCTCCTTAAATATTCCAAACTGAGCTTTCCGCGACTTTTCTGAGTTAAGCCTTGTACTTTTTCCGATTTTTTCGAATTGAACCCTTTACTGTTAACCTCGCTAAATACCACTGGACATTCATACCTATAGTGTCCTAACTTTTTACATGCAAAGCACAGCACCGTGTTCTCTTGCACTTTTTTCACCGCTTTGCCAATTTGTCAGCTATAGTTCTGGGCAGTGGTATTTTGTGCAATTTGGGTTTCTCTATTCTTATCCTGGTTCACAACCAGTTCACATAGTAGCATTATCATTTCGTTTTCCCTTTCCTGCTGCCGTTTTCTCTCCATCTCTTTGATCTTTCTATTCTACTCGCTTTCTTCTTTCTCTCGTTCTTTATTCTCCTTTCTTTCTTCCCTAATAGAATACAACAAATTTCTTATCATCTCTTCCTCATACTCCTTGCTCCCACAAATTATATTTTTTAATTCCACCATTTCACACTCAGAATCCGCAGTCAGTGCCTCAAAGATCAATTTTCTTCTCTTCCAATAAATACGCCATCCTAACCACTGCCGTGAGAATCAAAAATTACCTAAACAAAAATAGCTCATACTAATTTATACCTTAACACTCTCTTAATACACAACATTGTATTTTTCCCTTGCTCCAAAAAACATAATGTATACATCTGTCAAATCATATTTATTAATCACAATATCATAGCATATTACACCAATATTTTCCTTCTATTATAAATTCCATTCATAGGCATTACTTTGCTTACCATTTTTTTCATTAATATAATTTCCTTTTTACAGTGGACTTTAGATTTTTTCTCTTCACCAATATTATTTATAATCAATCTTAAATTTAACACAGATATTTCTCATTAATACCAAAACAATATCTTAGAAATGTCATTTAAATTTCTCTTTGTTAAAATACCCTACAAATAATATTATTTAAATTTCTACGAATTTCTCATTAATATAAAATTTAACACAATTTTTAGCAACAATTTAATTTAAATTTTTATCAATACAGCATTTTATATCATTCCCATATTGAACTATAAGTTATATTCATGTACTCTTTATGTCACTGCTCACCAAGGAATTTCCATTACTTATTAATTTGCCAATCGACTTTTGACAACAACAAACTTCACTATTACTCTTAAATTTAACTTCAGGAGCCATAATTTACCCACATCAATAATTTCCTCCCCACAAACAAAATGACGCACTTTAAACTCATTAATGATTTTTAAATTTAAAATCCGCCCTAGTACAGAGAGCATCACCAAAATGTGAGAGTTTCCACTTACATTTTCTTCTGTACCAAAGATTATCAACCTTTCTTTTGGGTTGGGGTCTGGGGCCTTTGTCACAGGCTATACCAAAAGTCAATCACGCTCTAAACGGGCTTTTTCATCTGTTTTGATACAATATATTTTTTTTCTATTATTCAACCTGTTTTCTGCAATATATTTTAACATGGGTGGTTTAAACTAAAAAAAAAGGAGTAGTGATCATATTGGGGAAATTAAATAGAAAATGTAAATTTATATTTTCAAGACAAGTAAATACAGCATGACAGGGGAATAACACTTAATATAGACAATTACTTTGTTAGTATGTATTATATATATATTGTAATGTCGAGATTCGAACACGCATTACTTTTGTATAAAATGCATAAATTCATATATTGTATTTCTGATCATCTAATTTTATATACAGCCTTTTAACTTATTTAATTCTGCTTTGAACCCCCTCCTCTTGTCATTTTATGTAATTAATATTTTAGAAAATTTATACTTTTTAAACCGCAATCTGAATCCTTTTTAAAATATTATTTCTAACGAGTGAACACTCGGAGAGTTATCTGTTCCGTTAAATTCGAGGTCATCGTTTTGGCTGATGGGAAGCTAAAGGTTTAGTTTAATACGATATATGTTTCTGCAGTGAAGAATGGGTAGAGGTTGGCTTCGTCGCGACGGGAGAAGGGAAATTCCCTTTTTGTGTCTGGACTGAGAGGCATCTGGTGTTGATGCAAGGGAAATGGTTTGGGCGGGAAGATTCGTTTTGAAGCTCTCTTGACATTCCGTGTAACTTGAGCATAAAAGCTGGCAAAGCCATTTTGTTAGGCTCACTTCCTTTTCTCGCAGCCGAAAACGGCGCTGTTGTCCGGGTCCTTTTCCCGGCCAATTGCTTCGTCCATTTCTGATCCGGGGGCTTGTTTTAATCGGCCGGTTCTTTGGGGTTCGCGGATGGATGTTTTCCGTCGATTGGGAAGTGTTGCTGTGCCGCCCGGAGACTCCATGGGTGATCCGATCCGAGGCCCACCGGACTAAAATCGACACTGCTGTGGGAATGACCCGAGGCTCCTGCCATCGAAAACCCAGACCACCCGACTCGCCCTAGGGTATGAGCATCAATTTGAGTAGCGGGAACAGAGATTAGCCGAATCCAACCCCCATGGTCAGCGATCTGCCGGCGAGCGTTTATTAGAAACTTTCAGAGTACAGTTGGAGAGGTACAGGAATTCAACATATACAGGTTTACAAAGTCAGAAGACACACCGGACGAAAACACTTACATAAAACAATATTACACACAAATAAACGATGTTTCCAGTGCTATGAAACTTAATGTTCAAGAGTCCATACATGGTTCCAGCACTGCAGTTTATTCAGGGTAAGTTACTTGTTTTGCCAGAGTTAGAATTTATTTCCTGACATAATTAAGTAAAATTATCACAGGTTAACACTTGATATATATGACAACTTCTGTGGTGGAAAAATATGGATGCATAGTAAACATATCACATACACACAAGCAAAGCAAAGACAAAACTATTTACAACTATTTACAATTATTTACAACATGGAAAAATCAGAGTGATTTGGAACAGTGGAAGATCCATTGATCGCCAAAAATTGAAAACTACACACAAAGAGGTCACTTGACTTTGAGATTTCTTTGGCAACGAGAATACAGTTACGGAGTTTGTTTAAAAGGATATTATTGTTTCTAAGTTTAGAAAAGCAAACCGCCCGGGCAGAGGGGGAGGGTTTGGGCAAGTGAAAATTTTTAGTGAAGGGACAAGAGAAAACAATGTGATCGACATCTCCGTAGGTGTTGCAAAGACAATTAGACGATTTTTTAAATTTAAAATAGTAAGAGTAGCCTAAAAACGGGCCGTGGCCCTTAAGGAAGTAGATAAGGTATTTATTACGTATTTGAAGGTTGGGATTGACGGAGGGAAG
The DNA here is from genome assembly GCA_951213105.1 of Amaurobius ferox. Classification (NCBI taxonomy): domain Eukaryota; kingdom Metazoa; phylum Arthropoda; class Arachnida; order Araneae; family Amaurobiidae; genus Amaurobius; species Amaurobius ferox. The sequence goes on from OX578134.1 coordinate 94,957,428, forward strand.
GTAACTGAGAATTAGAGCAGGATCATGATGAGTTCGAGGGGAAACATAGTCATTAAGATAGGACTGCCAATTTTTAATGATGTGGTTTTTACAGAAGAAATTTAGGTGCGAATAGGGAAAAGGGACAAAAAAAGGGAATCCGGATTCAGTGGCAAGTTTAGCGTAGTGGTCGGCAATTTTATTTCCATGAACATTGGCATGGGGATTAACCCAGTTCAAGTTAATAAGATTTTTAGAAGAGAAGGTAGTGTCTTTGACATTACGTCGAAAACTGGATTTATTTTTGACAGAATTAAGTGTCAGGATTGAAGAGAGACTGTCGGAGAAGATGTTGACTTAAAGATTGTGATCTGTAGCCCAGATGAAGGCTTGGTTGATTGCTGAAAGCTCTGCTTGAAATACGGTATTCCCGTTGCCAAGTTTGAATGTAGAAACCTCAATCAAGTCTTCATCTTTAAAGACGCAGACCGATAAACCGATTTTTTTATCAATTTTGGATCCATCAGTGAAAATATTGAAGGGGGGGGGAAACAATTTAGGGTCGAGGAGAGGCAGGTTGATAATACGACGGGCGGGAGGGATAGTAATAAGAGGGAGGTTCTGGTCGAAAAGAGGGGGGGGGGAATAGAAGGGTCATAGAAAAGGTTAAGCCTTTGTTTCCAAAACATTAATTTCTTATACAATGTATCGATTACAATATGGATAGGGGGGATACTTGTAATTGAAAAAAGAGAAATGCTAGAAGTGAGGCCCATGCCGTGTCCGATTCCGTCCGATTCCATGCCTGTCGGAGCGCTGAGATGACGCTGTGTGCCCAGCATGTCTAGCGCAGCCTAGTAACATGAGTGTGCCAACCTGTCCTCACAGGAAACGGGAAAAACTCCGTTTGAGTACTCCGTTGATGTCCGGCTATGACAGTGTAACAAACTGGCCACTATTTTTAATGCTGATCAACTTCAGTCAGCTCGATGGTTCTTTTCTCTGTCATTATCAAGCACTCTTTCACAGAATCACGAGACACCATTTACTATACCTAAGAATTTACATATATATATATATATATATATATATATATATATATATATATATATATATATATATATATATATATATATATATATATATATATATATATATATACAGGTTTAGGATGGTTCATACATTATAATACTCGGACTCCGCGAGTCCCATCGTCGTCTTAGATGTGAGTCAAGAAAGCAAACCTCCGTTCATCAACCGCTCTCCCCACCCCCTCCAGTTTCTGCTACCTGACCCCCGCAGTATCAAATTGCGGGCCCAGCTGTACAATCCTCAAAGTTGTGACAAAAACCATGCTGGAATAAAAAAAAAATAGATTGCATATTAGAAAGCAAAATTAATTAATCAAATAACATCACTTACATGTCTTCTAAATAACCAAAAACATCCGCCGTTTACAAATGTAGGTAGGGAGAAAGAAATAATGTCAATGATCACTGAGTTTTACTCGTCAAATCACCACAAACATAACTAACGTCTGTGCCTTTCTTCGTTGTCAACTCGACTATTCCCAATTGCACATTAAAAGCCGTACTAGAGTACCCATGGCGCACATACAGAAACATTTATTCAGTGGTAAATGTAGTAAGCAAGAGCACTCTCGCATCCTGTATTATATCGAAAGATAACTACTCGAATGGGCGACAATTTTGAACAAATATGATTATTTGAGAATGATTTTATGAATCTCTCAATGCTAAAGAACGTGTTAAATTAAAAAAATTCATCACTTATAAATTAATAGCATGTTAAAATTGTAGTATGTTGTAATGGTGTTTTTAGTCGCAATCATAAAGTTTGTAAGTTTATGATTTTTTCTTGGGCCGCATTCATAGCCGTTCTGGGCCGCGGGTTAGACACGTCAGTTTTAAATATCAATGATTTTTAAAATTTCTATTTTTCAGCCCTTGACGTTGGTATTTGGGAGGAAACATAGTTTAGATTTCGGGTAGATGATATGCTTTACACTGTAAAATGAAAGTAGTAAGAGAAAAATGCTTCAAAAAAGTCTGAAGTGTGGATCTTCCAATCAACTTTCCCGTACGTTCACATTCCATAGTATTTAGTTCTACTTGTGGGACAATCATTACACGAATTAAAAAGAATATTTTTCCGATATAGCAAATATATTTGTTATATTTATAAAAAGTATTTGTTTCAAGTTGACAGCAGCTTTATGGATCCATAGCACATAACACATAACATTTAATAACGGTGATCAAGTCGTTCTGAGTTATCGTATCCATACCTCACACACACACACACACACATACACATACACATATACATAAACACAAACACGCATACATGCACACATACACACAAGCACACATACACACACGCTCACATACACACACACAGACACTCACACACATACACATGCACACATGCATAAACATACTCACGCATACATGCACACATACACACGCACACATACACTCACAAACACACACACATACACTCACAAACACACACACATACACATACGCATGCATGCATGAACAAATACACAACGTGTTCCAAATTGGGTTCAAGAAGTCTTAAAACGTGGTTATCCAACAAAATTTCGAATTCGAAAATTTTCGAGAATACAACACTTTTTCAATACAACAGTATCAGGAAGTAAAAATTATTGTTTTCTAACAGAAATTACAACAATATATTCTCAGAGTTTTAAAAGCATATTGAAATATATATTTTTCGTTTAGCTCTAACGTACAGATGAAGGTAAAGTATTGAAACGTGTTCAGAAAATACATTTTTTAATTTCCTTGTAATTCCCTCAAGATTCAGTCGCACTTACTAACAGATAAATCCACATTTATATTAAGTAAATAGCGCTTTGTCTTCTTTGGTATCTACGACCTCAGACAATTGTTTAAGGGTTTATTGTAAATTTATATTCAATTTGTTTATCTGCATTTGTTACATACTCTTATAATGTATGAAAAATTTGTTTGTTCTGTTGCTTGATTCTAAAAAAATAATTTTATTTACTAATTATGCTTGTATAAAAGTCCCTAAAAATTTTAATCTAAAATTAGCTACCACTCCAGAATAAAACAAAAATTATTCTTAAATTTAATATTCATTTCAAATAACACGGATTTGCTAATGTAATATTTACAAATATTCACACATGCCAGAGGTTGAAACTTTAAAAGCTATGACGTCCTCTCAAGTCAAATCGCCAAAGAAAATCGAGAAGTAAATAAATTTGCTTAATAAATGAAAATTGATGTGCGCTTTTATGCTCTCTGTAGCGAGAAATATAGGTATCGTAAGGCCATGAGATTTGATACACAGTAATTTAATTCAATGTTATTTAATTCAAGGCATTTTTTTAGTTATGAATTTTTAAAAACTAAAATCACGATTTTATGCCAGTTTGTCAAATTAAATCTATTCCTCCTTCCTTCCCAGAAATTCGCAGAAGATCCAAAAATTTGCCAGACATTTAGTCTGGAAGATTACAGCTGATCGCACCAAGTGAGTTTATAGTTTTAGGTTTTCTAAATCTACGAATTCAAAATCATCATAATTTCTTATATGGTCTCATATTATCATTATGAATATTGTGCTAAAATTTGACTGAAATTGGATAAAAATTCGCTGAAATAGCAATAAGTTTCGGGTTTAAAGAATTTTCTGTATCGAGATTTCAGATATTTTCATTTATTTGTGTCGCGAAAACCATTGATCTTGATTAGTGTGATAATTTGGGATTTTGCTAAATCCTACCCCAGCTAGGAAGTTATTTCAATACAAAATTAACTACATTAAAAAATTCAATCATTTTTAACTTTCTGATTGTAATTTTTTATAAAAACCTAATTAGACCCCGGATGCCGAAATTCGAGGTTATTAAGTAATTAATGAAGATTTGAAGACTCTGTCAATGTTTACCCCAGTAGGGTAATGGTTTCTACTCTAATTTACTCTAAATAATTAAAAATGCAAAATTTTATTATGAATTTCTAATAAATTTGTGTGTTTTACCCCCAAAATTTCTGCTTGATAACGCTCAGCATCCGTCAAAATGTGGTGACACTTTAAGAAGGATTTAAATAAAATTGAATAGTGCTGGTATTATTTAAGTGTGTATTATTTAATGCTTGTATTATTTTGCGTAGGTATTATTTAAGTAACGGACTTTTATCTACGACCAAGGCAATATCAAGTAATTCGCTCTAGTATGTATTTTGTACATTATTTATTTCTTATAATCAAAACTTATAATTCAGAATGTTTGAAATATATTTTCATATTATTAAAATCAAATATTCTTTATTGTTAAGCATTTTAACTATTATCTCAGTACGTTGGGTACTAGAAATGAAATTGAAAATTGTTTAAAAATTTTTGGGAACAGTTAATTTAAATGATGTTATGATCTGAGAATGTATTCGAAACATATGAAAATTATTGAGATTTAATAGATTCTAAATTATTACCAAAAATTCCTACAGAATAGCACAAAAATTGGTCTAATAATTTAAAACGCCTATTTTTAGCTTAGAATCTCACGCCTTTTTTTAAAGTGAGAAAATGATTTGGAGATATATGCTAAACATTCGAGAATTCCAAAGATTTATTAGGTATATTTTTATCTACCGAAGAATTTCCAAAAAAAAAGCCTAAACTGATTTATTCCAAAGCTTTAAAACTTCAATTCTTGAGCTAAAATTTTGCGAATTTTCTAAAAGTAAGGTAATGGTCTGATAATGCACACTAAACATTCCAAAATTCAACAGATGCAATACATTTTTAATTATTTACAAGAAAAATAAAGAAAAACACAAAAGATACTTTTTCAATACGTTTAAAAATGCGTTCATTTTTGACCCAGAACATCGTCACTTTTTAAATGAAAGCTAAATATCTGGAAATTAATACAATATATTCGAAAGTACAAAATCATGAATGGATTTCTTAATATAGATTTCGCAAAACTCAAAGAAACGTAAAAATATAACTTTTCTACTACTAAACATAGCTAATTTTTATCGAAGAATTTCGCTTTCATTTTAAATGGATGCTAAATATAAGCGAATTGATATGACAATTGAAACAAATTAATATTTTCTTTCTATATAGATTCCAAAAATTAAGAATACTCCGCTAAATCCGTTTAAAAACAAAACTTTTTCAATACGCTTAAGAGTAGTAATTTTTACCCTACAATCTTGCTTTTCCTTTTTCAATGAAAACCAAATATCAGAAAACTGACACAATAAAATTCTAAAATTAAAAAAAATAAATTAATATATTTTTATATAGATTTTTTACAATATCAGAAAATTCCAAGAATCAATTTTTTATCATCGGCTTCCCCTATAACTTTAAGAAACAATTTTACAGACTATGATTATACAAAAAATGGGTTAATGTCAGATTTTATTTCATCAATTTTAAAAATACGATTTTGATTTTCTTTTTACATACAATATATCTGAAAAAAACCATTGAATTTAATAGAAATTATCATAATTCTCATTATTATCCACAAGCTTGTTTCCTGGTCGATTCTAAAGGCGTCTCTTCTTGAAACTAATCGTTCAAACTTATTTTTCAATATACCAAATCCCTAACAATAAGAATGCAATATATAGCACTTTTTATGCCCCCCATAATGAACTTCGCCTCTCGAAACTATTTTCATATATCTAAGACTCCATTGATCTGATTGGCATTCAATTATCACTGCCTCATACTCGATTTCCTCTTAATCTATTTTATAACTAACGGTGTCACTTTTTTAATTAACGCTAACCACTAATAATTTTTATTTCTAATACGACCACACATGCAGTTTCGATTTGGACACTTATTTAGAATTCTTAACGGAATAGCGTAGCACAGCGGATTCAGTAGTCGCTTATTTACGAAACAGCTAGTTCGCCCGCGTAGCGTGCGAATATTTTCTACTCATTTACATAAAAAGTTATTACGAAAGGAGAGATCGTGATAAAAAAAAATGTGACCACTAGCAGCTGCCTCCGCAGCTAGACTTCATAAAAAATAATGAAATTTTTAAAAACATGCTATTTTCAAAAACCTTTCCATTGTGAATTTCTAAGCTACATTTGTAAATGCAGCATAAAGCAAAGTTCCCGTGAGATTATCCAGTTTCTTATTCCAAAATATATTTCACTTAAATTTAAAAAAAAATACGTTCAACCCATAACTACGACGGCCAGTCTTTATTCAAGTAGTAATGAGATAAATTTTTGCTTTTGCATTTCTTATTCTCAACTTTTTTTTAAGGTTAGTTTTGAAATATCTTATTCACAAATAAAAGTGAAATTACATTTTATTCTAAAGGGACACGGTCACAATTTCTTAGTATTTTATTTCCATGAAAATATTTATTATTTATTTATGGCATTCTTATAAAATAATAGTTCGTTCAAAGTAGAAATGTCAGTTTATATTGAAATATATTCCATATGCCTTGAAGTAGAGTGTAAGTACTATATAAATATAGTCGACACTCATGGAGTTAAAGTGAAATTTTTATCTTATAATTTTTATGGGTGAATTTTTTAAACACATGTGTACTTCTTACTGTATTAGTATAATGTATTATTTCTTATTTTACCTAATACACTTATATTAAACTCTCGTCATTAGTAATAAAATGTTATGGATGAATTTTTAGGTCGTCGTATATTAGAACTAGAAATTTATAAAAGAGCCTTCATAGGGTAACAAGTAGTGTGTACACTTAATTTCAACGGAATTAATAACAATTTAGTTATCTCAACTGTTTTATATAAAGAACTTAGATATGTACGGAACTATTAACTCCTTTGCACACTCCTTACGTACAATAATGCAAATTTTCAGAAAAACCGGAAGTGGTATATCCAGAACCGGAAGCAAAATCTCTTAATGAATCTCAACCTCCTCAGAAATTCGATGCGGAATCCATGCCCGTCATAATCTAAGATCTATCTATAGCCAATCATAAGAAATAGATGTTTGAAAGAAAATGTAACTTTTTTTAATTGGATCTGACATCCCTTGAATCGGGTCTGAAAAGCTTTGGTGAAATAACTACGGCTAATAGAATTGTACGCTAAATTCATATCATCCGTCATCTAAGCTCTACCTGAGAAATAGATATTTCAAGGAAAATTCTTGATGAGAAAATGGAAAAAATACCGGAAATAGACACTCTTAGAGAACTACCCGACCTTCTCCAGTGATAGATTCTGAATCCATATCAGTGATCAACCAAACTCTATGTAGACAATCTTTTAAAACAGATATCTCAATGATAATGAAAATTTTCGAACCGGAAAGGGGAAAATAACGCAAGTTGAAGTCCTTAATGAATCCTCCCCGCTTCTTTAAATTGTGTTGATCAATCCATGTCAGACACTATATGAGTTCTATCTATAGCAGATCCTGAGAAATAAATATTTCGACAAATTTAATCGCCATCAATTATATCTCACCCCCTTTTAAGAAGTGTCACAATAAAATATAAAAAACCCACAATGGCTCCGGTCCGATGAAGTCGAAATTATAACTCCAGTAAAGTTCTATAAGTTTTTTCGATTTTTTCAGACTTATGTGTTTCGTTTACAGGCTTTCAAAGCGCTACAAAATACTCGCTAAATGTTTACAACTAGCTTACACCTTTCGTTTCCACCCCAATGTTATATGGATACTACGATCATAAACTTTATATCAGAATATCATTTAATTTCGGTATCTTGCTTGATGGTATATAAATTAAACTTATATATCTGACGAGATTTTGATTCAAGTTAATCTGTTAATTTGCCTGGCGGCACTACCTATATTTCCATCTATACTGATCAAACCTCATCACTCAACAAACCCATCACTCATCACTCATCACTCAACAAACCAATCACTCATCACTCATCTGCAGAATCCACAAGTTCATTTAACTTCTTTATTTTTTAATTTTAAACAGAACAATATATATCTCTCTCGTGCATCAATATTTTACCAAGGCGTAAGTAAACATATTGTTCTGCAACACTCTTGTGATTTTAAATATTGCAGCGTTGCCCCTGGTTGGAAAACCCAGGTTAAAATACTAAAATGTAAAAATGGTAACCACTATATTTTGAAAACTAAGAGCTTAATCAAAAATCCTCGATCCAAAGCCTAGTTATATACACTTGTAAGGGTTTCGAAGATATACAGATTCTTACGTATTGTTCATATATAGCACTTTTAGTTTTTGAGATAACATCCTTACAAACTTGAAAAACAGAAACTTTTCAAACTACTTCAACTTGACAAGCATATTACCAGAAAACGTTAGGTCTTTTTAATGAAATATATAAATTTCAAAACTTCATTTCTCATACATATTTTTGTCGCTTACTATTTATATATATACTCGAAGATATTTTGATTAAAAGTACGAAAAATGAAAAAAAAAATTCATTCAAGCAGTTACTTTTTAAATTTTTCCGAAAACAGAGCTCGATCTAAATTTTAATTATATACAATATTAGTGCTTTGAAAGAGCTACACATTATTGCTTTTTGTTCACAAGTAGCACTTTTAATTTTTAAAGTAAAGGCATTACAAACTTGAAAAACGGAAGTTTTTTAATCATCTTTACCTTAACAAGATGTTTACTCGAAAATTATAAGAGCTTTTTGTTTTGTAACTTATTATTTATATCTATCTTTAACACTTTCACAGATATTTTGAGTGAAAAAAAATAATAAAAAAAGAAAAACACACAGGCACTTAAGTTTTTTAGAAAGAAGTTTTTTCAATATATTAAAATATTGAAATTACTTTTATATATTCATAATCTGGACCTTATTTCCGATAAAGAAGAAAGTATAAGCGGAGGTATAAGTGTCCATTTTCATCACTCTCTATTTGTCCGCCACTGAAACCCCAAAGCATTGATGTTATTGGCATGAAACTAAAAAAAATTGCCATGAAACTATGGAAACAATTTCAATAAACATGTATATCTTTAAAATTCCGAAATTTTGTGCATTAATTAAAACGATAAAGCATTAATTAATAGCCGCACTGTTCTCAGATACACACGTAGGGATTAGGTAGAGTCCAGTCTATAGAAGTAAAGGTAACGAGGTAAAAGTTCGTATTGACAAAACACCAATATCGTTTGAGACAAAATTTTAGGTGGCGCTGAGATAAGATAAGTGGTTCTACACTATACTTATTTCTATGGCGAAAGGCCAAAAATATTTATTTAAACTGCCAAATTTGTAAAACAAAAATTATTAGCGAAATACAAGTTAGAACTGACACAATATAGAATCCTACATTCCTACGTATTCAAAATTATTTCACATTTCAATTTATTTTTTTCTCCATTTATTCTGTACCTTGTCCGACAACAAAAAAAAATACTGTTTGATTATACTCATAATTATGGAATCTTAATTTAAAAATAATAATCACTTTACTTACACTATCGATACTTAAATATATTTCAAAACGCATTATGGCATTTTCAAGCATTTTATTCATAAAGTGTTTTTCCTTTTCTCTAACTCCAAAATCTTGGACACTCCTCGATAAAATAATTTTTTTTACATTTGAAGCATATATTAAAAAACTAGCTCTCTTTACTTTCATTTTTCTCATGAATAAACAAGTGACAAATGTTTTTCTATATAATATTTCAACGTGCTCTGCCTAATTACTTCGTTATGATTATTAGAATATAGGTTAAACAATGTATTTAATATGTATACAATACTTTCAAAATATCTGACCTTAAGCTGTAATCTTCTGAAAGTATTACTTGAAACACGTTGCAGTTCGTCAGATGTAATGTTTTAGCACATATTAATGATTCTATTACAGATATATGCCAAATTTACGGCAAGTATGACTTAAACCAATACTCGAATTCGATATGATATTGATTAGAGCTAAATCCTGAAAAACAAGCAGTATGTTTTTAGGTGCTCTAAAACAAATGTACTCATTAGGAAAGTGTGTATTAAGCACATTAGTAAACTGTCTGATTTTGATATTGTGGTGCACTATAAGGTGCAAACATGATTGCATGTTGCTAAAGGTAAATCCTTCATAAAATTATTCACAACATTTAAAATAAGATCAAAGGGCCTATCGCTTTTAAGTGTAGAGTGATTAAAAAATGCAAGCCCAAATAATATGTTTTGCTAAATATCCACATGGCACAAACAGAAAAAATATCTGTTGATGATGATTTTCTCGAAGGAGAGATAAGATAGTATTGTTCCTTCAATGATTATTATACTGGCAGATGATCACTCAGTCGTTTGTGAATTAGTATTCATCTTTCCATTTCGCAGAAAACATGGATTTGAGTTCTCCTAAATAAGCAATCAATTGCAAAGATGGAAATAACATTGAAAATTGAACAATTAATGGGCTTAAAGTCCCTAAATGTAAGTACCAACTTTCCATCACAGTATCGTTCAAAATACTAAGGCAGCAATGCACAGATCAAAATTTACTGCAAATATGCATGCATGTGCATTGATTTCGATATATGTAAGGATATCAATTTCTAGGTAGTGTAGGAGGATGAAAATATCCTGTAGTTTGCAAATATCACACTAGTCAATGAAGCAGTATACAGATATTCTGAGGTAAATTCTCAAATTACCGCTGAATCATCGAACAGTTTATGCATTATTTCTATAGCGTATCGAGTAAATCAGCATGCAATAACCAATTCAAGGAACACCAAATTGCTGAAAGAAGCTGATTATAATACATTTAACTTAATTATAATGTATAATACTCCATTAAAATACATGTGACAGCTGTATCAGCAAATAACTTATGAATAAACGAAAATGAAATAATGTAATTCAATGATCAACACCTAAGATGATAAAATGCGTAATTGTAGTTCCAATATGGTCGATCAATATATTGCACCTATCTTATATTTCTTAATCTTTAAATAATATTTTATTTAAAGCAATAAATTGAATAATATCATCTAATCGTGTCTTGGAATACGTATGATAGTCACATGGTATTAATATAAACATAAATCCATACACTTATGACAGTTCAAAGAGATTTCGTCGTATGGATAGATCACTTCTTAATCCCTTCCAAAGACATTTCCTTTGAAAGGTATTAATTTATCTTACACATTGTATATGAAGCCTTTAATGGCATAAGACAATCCTATATGTCGCTTATTTTGAATAAGTTACAGACATTTGGAATACATAATAATTGCTCCTACATATGGATTAACCCTTCCTGTATATTCATTCCTCTTTCAATAGATTTCCTAGAATATGCAAGGGTGCAATTTGTAGATTAAAGAAAGTTTAAGCTCACAATTTATATCCAATTACATTTAACTTAAATATTGTCAGTGTAAATTTCTATGGTAGAACCTTGTAATTTGCAGACGATTTTCGTACATGGGTTATTTTTAAAATGACCGCCTGTTTGATGTCCCAATCTTTGAACCTATATTTCATGATAATAAAATTATTTTTTTATACTTTTAGAACATATATTGGTACTATTAGTTTATAATTAATAAAATGTATTTATTAAAGTGTTTATGTTTTAAAAATATTAGCTATTTTCTATTATTTTTAGTTTTCAAGTAATAAATTTGCATGCCCCAACTCAAATATTTTCAGTGTAAATTTCTATGGTAGATGCTTGAAATTTGCAGACGATTTTCGTACATGGGTTATTTTTAAAATGACCGCCTGTTTGATGTCCCAATCTTTGAACCTATATTTCTTGATAATAAAATTATTTTTTTATACTTTTAGAACATATATATATTGGCACAATTAGTTTATAATTAATAAAATGTATTTATTAAAGTGTTCATGTTTTAAAAATATTAGCTATTTTCTATTATTTTTAGTTTTCGAGTAATAAATTTGCATGTCCCAACTCAGAACACCACACTTAAGGAAGTATCTTTTTATGCTTTTAAACTAGATTAGCTTTAAGCTCACAATTTATATACAATTACATTTAACTTAAATATTGTCAGTGTAAATTTCTATGGTAGATCCTTGTAATTTACAGACGATTTTCGTATATGGGGGATTTTCAAAATGACCGCCTGTTTGATTTTCCAATTTTTGAACCTATATTTTATGATAATAAATAATTTTTTTTTAACTTTTAGAACATATATTGGGACCGTTAGTTTATAATTAATAAAATGTATTTATTAAAATGTTTATGTTTTAAAAGTATTAGATATTTTCAATTATTTTTAGTTTTCATGTAATAAATTTGCATGTCCCAACTCAAAACACCACACTTAAGGAAGTCTCTTTTTATGCTTTTAAACTCGATTAGCTTTTGCATATGAATTAAAAAATATGGTTTTACATTTTAGTTAACAAAATTGCAAGTGATTCCTTTAAAATATAATTATTAATATATTTAAAATTTAAATGTAATATGTGTCCCCTGTACATCCCATGAGTGTTACCACAGGAGTGTTACTATTATTATTTTAAATAGGTTTTCATTTCTGCAGTTGGTAACAAAGCTAATGGAAGCCATATTGTTCCTTCTTATCCAGTATAAAAAAAAATTACAAAATATTGATAACAGAGTATAATTTTATTTATAATCTAAATCATATGTTTATGCGATGTAAAGCTAAAAAAGGCAATTCATTTGAAAATCACCCATATACGTTCTAGAGTTTAACACTTTCGGCATGAATACAAAGGACACATTATATTGTAAATCGTATTCAATCAGAAAAAGTTTTAACATTTTGTATTTTCTAATCGGTTTTTTCAACTTTTTAGGGCGAATTTTTGTTCTTGATCAAAAAATGCCTTCTCGTGTTAAATCTCCGTGTTAAATTTCCGTTAAATTTCCCAATGAATTCATTTTTCTGTAGCATTATTAAAACATCATATTTCAAGGATTCTATTAATAATGGCAGCGATTTTAATCCACAGATATCTACGTCAAATTTGTTTTCTATGTTCAGTAGAAAGCAAACGAGGTGATGATGCATATAAGTAGAACTTTGTTTTTCTTATATACAAAACATGAAATATAATCATGCAGGGTTCTCTTTAAATATATCAGAAAATCTCATCACCTAAGTAACACACTGAGTAGAGCAATGACTAGCCATTGAGAGCTCGATAGTACGATTTTCTATCTTTGACCCGACGTGTTTTCCTTACTTACAGATTTGTTTCCTTTTACAATAAAGATTCAATGACTTGGAAGCATGCTCTAAAAAGATATTTTCTAAGACGTAAAAGCTTCTTTTTCATGTCTAATTGGTATTGTTAACATTTAGTCATCTGTAAAATCATGCTTTCAATTTTCATTCAATGTCAACATATTTAGCAATATGTGGGCTGGTGAGAATATGTCTTATTTTAGCCTTTATTGCACAATAATATGAGATTAATTTTATGTTCAATAAATGATGCTTTCTAATGTTATAAGTTTCAATTCATCACTAAATTTGCATATCTGCATGACTTACTGCCTTAAATTTAAACTTCAAGGATGCTTTAAGAATTTTCCATGGCAGGACTCCATCTGACTGAAAAAAACCCTAACAAAGGATTTTGACATAAATAGAAAATGCAAACACATTTCTCTGGAATACAAAATGAGATTTCCTCCTCAAGAACGAGTTACTGCAAATAATATTTGCTGTAGAAATGAACTAATCATATTCGCCATGTTGAATCCAGATATGTTGAATATATATTTATCTGCGTTAGTACATTTCACATACTTTTGTATAGTATTCCATTTCAAGTATTCCATTTCAAATATACATTGCATTTAGATTTTAATACCTTCTTTTCCTTCCCAAATACCTTAATAACATCTAACTATAAATGTTGGACTGACATGAAGATGAACTACGTATAACATTTCTTACTTTATAGACACTTGGTAGTGTTTGCTGAAGATTTACCATCAATGAATATTTTGGAGGTAAATTCCTCTCTAGATATTGCACTATTATCAAGCGTGGTTTAGAGAACATCATTAAAAATTAACTAAAATGGTGTTAAACAAATAATTATATACGTAATATTTCATTAGATAACGATTGTCGTAAACATTATAACGATAGCATTAACCGTTTTCGAATAAACGCTTAAAAAAGTTTTTTTCCTAAAAAATTCATAAGATAAAAAAATTTAGTATCTATAAATATGTCTATTTTCTATATACAACATTATGAAGAAAAATTGTTAACTCCGTTTGCCTGGATCTAGTTCGTTCCGTTCACGAAAGACGTTTTGTATTCTGATTCCAAAGAATTCATTAATAATAATTTATGTCCCTGAAAAACAATTAAATGTCAATTGCATTTTAATGCAGATTTTGCTCGTGTTGGACTATTCTGTTATCAAACGCTCTCAGTCTCAATTTACGCTGTATTATTTCAATACTAAAAACTGAGGACGGTAGAAAAGACATCGCATAATGTAGTAAAAGTTAAGTGCCACATCAGATTTTTTTTTTTATTTTCTCATATTACTGTATAAATTATTTTTCTACTCTTATGCATTTACCAGTTCAAAAGTAGATTCCTACACGCGTTTCACAATTGCGGCTTTCTAAAATGTCTTGAAAAATTTCTTAAAATATTCTTCCAGAATCAGTTATTACTTTCATTGAAATACATGGTACTATATAGGGAAAGTATTGAAATCATGTCGAAAACCGCAACTCAAATTTTCGACGATTCTACTCGTTTTAAGCACCATAGAATCCGAAAAGTCTACTTTTAGCATGTCATCTCTCTCTCTGTGTGTGTGTGTGTGTGTGTGTATCTGAGTGCATATATCTACTCTATTCGTCTGTGTATCTGTGCGTCTATCTGTGCAATGTATGTATTCAATCTAGCTGAAGACAAATTGACCAGATTTCACAAAATTGTGTGGATAAGTCACTTGTGGGTTACCCTGATGCTGATTGAACTTTGGTACCATTTGGAAAAAAAACAGCCTGTTTTTGAGAAATGGCCCTCAAATATAGTCAAAATATAAAACAAAAAACTGCGTATGCTCAAATTTATAAATTAAATGATTGTTTGTATTATTCTTCGATGAAAAATATAAGGCCACCTCCATTACTTCAGGATTATCCTTTCTTGAGATATTTTAATTTTGTCGCATTTTTGCCAAAATTCGTCAAGTTAACAAATGATAGGAAAGGGGATACTATCCCTGTGGATGGCACCCCCACTGGGTTCCGGTCAAGTTGACAAGCACTGGTCCAATAGTCTATGATATTTTAAGTTTTAAGATTAAGTATTTGAATGCACACTTATAAACCGTAAGTTAATAGACCGTAGATTAATATCGATAAGGCCTGTTGTACCGGAACGTCAGTTAACTGAGTACCGAATTCCGTGGCTGTCCGAAGCTTAGAGTTTTCGCTGCGAAAAGCACACACAGACAGACGATAGACTATTTTTAAGTTAAATGGTACCACTTCAAGGCCGATTTCGTTTCCAAAATTTTCAAACGAAAAGAGACAAGATGGTAAACAGTGGTGGTCCAATCGAAGGTATTATAAATTTTAAGATTAAGCGTCTGAATGCACACTTACATACACAAAGCTAACTTGACTGTAGATATATCTATAGGAAAACTATAAACGTCCACTAAGATATATAGACCGTGGATTAAACGTTCTTAATATTCAGAAATTAGAATTGCTTGTTTAAAATCAATAGTGCGTGTTCAATTCAGCAAATAATTATAATTATTCAAAATTATATTTATATTTTTTGATGTTTCCTTGAAAAGTATTTTAAGTTGATGTTCAAAACTAAATTTTACTATGTAAAGCGGCGTCTAATTAATCTACACATTGAGCATATGATGACAAAACGGAGTAAAAATCAGTTCAAAGCTTATACAATGTATTAAATTTAACACTACCTGCAGAATAATTGATATACCGTTTGTTAAATAAATTATTCAGAAACACACCGACCTTCTGACCTAACGATCAACGAAATTAGAACATGGCACATTCAGTACGCCTGACAAGGGCAAGTTCATTTCTAAAATGTATTATTTTTCTCGGCATTAAGCTTCCAGAGATTATGCATAATAATATTATATTTATGCATCGTCTTTGATCTTCACTTTCGTTAATAGAAGACCGATCATTAATATATCTGTTTCATCATTAATTTCAAATGCATTATTTTGTCTCTCATAAGGTTTTGTAAGGTTCGAGTAATTAATTTACGGCTTAAATATTTTATCCTGTTAAACATCTAGTGTTATGATTTCAATATCTCATCTATTCTTCTCAGTGGCAGAAGAGGGCAACAGAGTGTAAAATTAGGTAATTAAACTAAGATTTTGTCTTAGCAGGATGAAACAATGAAATAGCGAAATATAATGTAATAGTGAATCTATGTGGAATAAATTCCCATTTAAATTTAAATTTAATGAAATAGATAATGGAATGTAATTATACATCAAAAGTTAAAATATATGTTTAACTAAATTGCATTTTTCTTCAAGATATTATATCAGTTAGATAAAAATAATCTGTAATATTGAAATATGTAATGCATGAAGCTCCAAGGGGTTTTCTTATGTAAACCCGAATAAACCTGTAAAAATATCTGTTTTTCTTTTAAACAAAGGCTTATCTTAAGCTGTTCGGCCACTAGACCAATAACGTGCTTGTAGACTGCTGAGCCTACCTAACATATGCTATAAAACTCACAAGTGAGCATTTCATATAAAATGCTCACTTATGTAAAACTGTATTTCACATCTGTTTCATCGTAGGTGAGGAAAAGTTCCAACTCTCGTCTACTTTTATTTAGAAGTCGCAAAATTTGCTATATTTCGCCAAATACGTCTCCAAAATTGTCGCCAAGTGTAACAGACAGAATGACTTTTATCATATAGTATAATGACTTTAAAAAAATATATTTTTTAATAATGGGAAATAATATTTTCGAGCAATCATCAGATATAATCATGTTATCATAAGTGGAATACTTTATACATATAGAACTTTTAATGAAAATGGTTTGACAGTGTTTCTTTCAGGACTTCTCGACTGGGGGAGGGGGGCGAATGGAACTTTGGGGTGGGTAATTTTCATATTTGTCCTACATAAATATATCTAAATGCTGTCACATAAATAGAAACTAGGTTAACACAAAATGTCTGCGGGGGGCGAAGCCCCCCGACGTATGTCTGAAAGAAACATTGCAAAGCATATCATTTTGTTTACTTATAAAGCACGACCGCGTTCCATTATAATTTAACAACATAAGAGTACATGTACAAATAAAATATAATAATATTTATACAATTTGTCCGATGTAAATTTATTGGATAAACGAAAACTTATAAATATAAACTGAATGTCAAAATTTTCAGAGATATTCTGTAGTAAATGCATATAAAAATACTAGAAATGTTTACAATTGATTTCCCCATTCTTTAACTGTACTTCAGATTCTTCTCCATCGGGATAGGATTTATTTATATTCGAAAAAGGCATTTTCATGAGATATTTGGAATGCTGATTGTGTGTATATAGGGTGAATCAAATATCTTTCAAGGCGAGAAAAATCGTAATTCTTGAATTTATCTCGCTGGCACTTTTTTATGTGTGATCGATATTTGATTTTACAAAATGAGTTTTTCCACCTACCTTGTAATGTGAAAAATGTTTACTTGCTAAAAAGGCATTCGTTAGTCGGTTATTGACAGCTGATTTACTAAATACTAATAAGCTTTATAAATTTATCCGATCACACTAAAGCTACTTTTATTGGAATCTTCAGATTAATTTGAATCCGAACTGCTGCATGCATTCTAAGGGTGTAAAGAACTTTACTTCCCCAATCGATAATCAAACCACGAATCTTCGTACTAACCAGCCGGCACTCTGCTGTCCAGCTACTGGGGCGGAATTGCAAGCTCATATTGTCGATCCATTGGACTCTGCATTTTCAACTCTCTAATGTCAGGCGCGAAACTGACAGTATGACTGACTACTTTCGCCTGCTGTTTTTGCCTCAGGTTAGCATCCTGCTCCTACTTTTAACCTCCAGGTTAGCTGCCTACGTGACCGTTGTACCACGTGAGAAATTTTAGTACCGAATATGGCAAACCCCCCTAAAGACGCGTGATTTAAAAGTGTCA
The DNA here is from genome assembly GCA_951213105.1 of Amaurobius ferox. Taxonomy (NCBI): domain Eukaryota; kingdom Metazoa; phylum Arthropoda; class Arachnida; order Araneae; family Amaurobiidae; genus Amaurobius; species Amaurobius ferox. The sequence goes on from OX578134.1 coordinate 94,975,634, forward strand.
GAAATACTAACCCTGTAATCAGAAACTGTAATCAGAGATACTATCCCTAAAGTTTGATGAATAACTTTTGTGATTTTTTCGGGCGCTATTATAAAGAACCTTATTGCACCAACCGAAAATCGTACCAAGGATCCTCATACTGGCCAGCAGACGTTCTGCTGTTAAGCTATTGGGAGGTTATTTCAAGATTTTATTGTCGAATTGGTCTCTGCAAGGGATCCAAGCCATACACGAACTCGAATCCAGCTGGGAATTATTCATTTCATTATATCAAAAAGTCATATTCTACAGATATCGGATTGTTTATGTTATATTTACATACTGTCCAATATGCGTTAATAGAAAATAGAGTTTTAACAACACCGTTAAATTATTAATTTCAAACGCCAATTTTTGTCACTAGTAAAGTTTTATAATGTTCGAATGATTAATTTACAGCAGAAATATCTTAACCAGATAAACTACTAGTCTTGGGATTTCCATATCTAGCTCATACTTTTCCGTAGGATATCAGGGCAGCAGAGTGTAAAATTAAATAATTAAACCAAGATTTCATCTTAATAGATTGCAATAATGACATTCTGAAAGGTAATATGATCCAAAATCTACGTAAAATAATTCTAAACGCATATTTCCATTTTACCTTAATTGAATAAATGATTAAAATCATGAATACATCATATATTTCTTTTTCTCTGAAAGTGAAATGCTCTTTTTAAAATTTATATTTAAGGCAGGATCTCAAAGAGATCAATATTTATATTAAATTTAGAAAGTGTTTATCTTGTGAAAATTCACTCGACATATGTTTATATTAGAATTCAGAATTCTGAATATTAAAACAGAAAAAATATTAAAACCTTCAAAGTTTATTTTCAAATTATAAGACATTAAAATACATATGTATATACAGATTCAACTTTCTCTAATTTGAAAATAAACTTAATTATTTTGAAAGTTTTAATTTTTATATTTCTATCCTCGGGCGTGTTGCTATTTTAAGTAAGTTAAAGTTCAGTGATATAATAACTGATTTAATAAAACATGAAGACATGGTCATGCTACCATAAAGGGGATGTGTTATGTCAACTGATTCCTGAAGGAAACAGTAGAATGTCAGTTTTACAAGTTGTCCAATTTTGCTTTCTAAATAAACATGTAACTCGGCATACATGTAACTTGACATTTGTTATTGATCAATTGTGTACATCGATTTGTGCTCTTGAGAATTAATAAACGTTATAGTCTGTTATTTAATGCATTACACATAAAATTTGATAATGGTACATTACAAATGCACATATATTTAAGCAACAGACATTTTATGACATTTCAAAACAATGGGGGAATCCATGGATCTAAAAAGGCACATATGACTATCACAAAGGATCGGGATGTCCTAAAGACAAAGGTGCTCGCTCAAGGGGAGTGTGGTTTAATAGAGTAGCCATAGCATCACGCCCTTGTCCTCCATCCAAAGGCACATAGATTCCTCTACACATCTTTTACTATCAAAAGTACGCCATTTGGCGACAATTAGCATGGGACATTTTTCAATCGAACACGAATGAACTAGCCGAACAATTGCAGAATTTCTAGCAGAAATGAAATTGCCTTGTATCGTCGCCAGAGAAGAATCTGCTACGTATTAGGATATGACCATATTTTTGACACTGCTCTATATTAAAATATTCAACGAAAATATAATTATATCTTCATCCTTCCACATTCATTGCGTTCGGGACACGTCATAGTAGTACAACACATTTTTTGACCTGCATTTTTTTTTCCATTTGAGTATAATATTTTTACTTTCCCTGCAATACATGGTAATGTATAGGGAAAGTATTGGAATCATGCTGAAAATCTCAACTCGAGTTTTCGACGGATCTACACGTTTCGAGACCTCTAGAATACGAAAAAACTATTTTTAGCGTGACGCATGTGTGTGTGTGTCTGTGTGTCTGTCTGTCTGTGTGTCTGTATGTCTGTCTGTCTGTCTGTCTGTGCAGATTTTATATCCAGTCTAACTCAAAAACTAATGGACTGGATTTCATAAAATTTGGTAGGTAAGTCACTTGTGGACGAATCTGGTGCTGATTAGTTTTGGGTACGATTCGACATAAAAGAACCCGCCTTTTTTTACGAAATGGCCCGCAAAAGCTTGTATCCACTCTAGCTGAAAAACTAATGTACCAAATTTCACAAAATTCGATAGATAAGTCACTTGTGAGACACCCTGGTGCTGATTAGATTTTGGTATGATTCGGAAAAAAACAACCTGCCTTTTTTTGCAAAATAGTCCGCCAAAAACTGCCAAAATCTAAAATAAAGAACCGCGTATGCTCGAATATATCCATTAAATGCTTGTTTAATACGTAATTTTTAACGAAGAAAAGAATAAGACCAATCCCATTACACTAGGACCAGCCGTTCTCGAGATATTTTAGTTTTTTTGCATTTTCTCTACCCCATTTTTGAAAAAATAAGTCCAGTTATCAAATGAGAACGAAAATTGAATTAAAAGTGAGTTAAATTTAATTAAAATAAAGATAACGTGAATATAAGTCTGCAGGGAAAGTCATGTACTGCCCACATCAGATTTTTTCTATTATATTCATAATTTGAATATATCGAATTAAAAATATCGCTTTCGAGGTTTAAAACACAATTTTTGTTTAAACGATAAATATGAAAGTAAATTTTGGTCACCTTGGAATTACAAAAAATATAAACACATACAGAAACATGTAATATCTATCTATACATCTGTTATATCTGTTTCGTAATATCTGCTTATGTAAGATATGTCATACCGAATAAATATAAACAAATAGCAAAATATTTTGAGGTATTCAATAGTAAATATTTATTTAAAAATCGAGCAAAATATTTACGACTGACTTCCCCAATCGAGGGTTGTACTTCAGAACCATGTCTCTAAGGATTGTATTTATTTTAGATTTGAGAAAAGTGTTTGGGGGCTATTTGGAAATGATGAATGTTTTATATTTTGTGTTGAAAGAATAATATTGTATATTGTACATTATTTTACTTTTTAAATCGATTGGCAAGTGCAATACATATTTAGGTTATATGTTGTTTCTTCACAATTAAGATAACTCAGTTGAAAATGAAGACTTGAGCAAATGCATTTAAGCATACATAGAGTAATAGTGTAGCATACATATTTTTCGAGGATCCACTGGATCCACATCGCTAGTGACAAAAAAACATAAAAAAATCAAAAATCAAAATTGGTTCAATATTGTCGTTTTGATTTTGGGTTCGTTAGATGTTTAGAACTGACGAAAAGAATCCAGTGTATCCTTAAAACAGCTGTATGCTACACTATTATTCCATTTATACTTAAATAAGTCACTGAAGTCTTCCTTATCGTTTGCGCAAAGTATTTTTTCTTCTTAGTTGGCCGAACACTTATCCGAAAAGTGTTCTACCAACCCGACATTGCCCAGTATCGCACGTTAAATTTTGGTCTTGGAAAATATCTTTACTTATTCTGTTCGATATCAGTGATTATGTACAAATGATGATGATAATTTAGCAACATGAACTGTATCTTCCTGATCGTTAATACTGTTCATCTTAAGTATGAATGTTAATGTAATAGAATGTCCAGTAGAGCATTATATTCCTGATAATTTATGATGGTAATTTAACAACATGAACTGTATATTCCTGATCGTTAATACTGTTCATTTTAAGTATGAATGTTAATGTATCAGAATGGCCAGTAGAGCCTTATATTCCTGATAATTTATTATGATAATTTAGCAACATGAACTGTATCCTCCTGGTCGTTAATACTGTTCATCTTAAGTATGAATGTTAATGTATCAGAATGTCCAGTAGAGCATTATATTCCCGATAATTTATGATGATAATTTAGCAACATGAACAGTATCTTCCTGATCGTTAATACGGTTCATCTTAAGTATGAATGTCAATGTATTCGAATCTCCGGTAGAGCATTATATTCCTGATAATTTACTGTTATTATAGACGTATTTATAAATGAATAATTACAATAAGTTTAATTTTATAAAACTGCACTCCAGTTCTTTAAAATTATCTAAAAATATACTAATAAAATTTATACATTGAAGAATTTATTTTGGAAGAATGAGAGCATAGTTCCTGCGTTTTGTTATATCGAACAATGCCTTAGTGTGGCTAAGGCTTCATTCTGTATCTGTAACTTTCATCTTAATAAATGCAGTTTCAAATTATCTAAAAACAAAGCTTATACTAAAGCGCAACAGTAAGTCCGAAAGTCAACCAAATAAACCTTTATTTAACTTGAAGCAGAAGCTTACTTAACGGACAATGGGTCCCAAATTCAACGAGTAGAAATATCCATGAAAACATTTAGAAACGGATAATATTAATGATTTTTAAATATCACGTGAGAATTTTTAGTACTGAATATTGCACACCCCCCCCCTAAAAACGCGTGATTTAAAAGTGTCAGAAATACTAACCCTGTAATCAGAAACTGTAATCAGAAATATTCACCCTAAAGTGTGCTGAATAACTTGTACTGTTTTCTGAGCAATTTTTAATACGTTACAACACAGTTGAAAAGTGTTTATGACTTTGTTCATTCTGTCTGTTTGTCTGTCTGTCTGTCTGTTTATCAGTCAATCTGTCTGTCTGTCCGTTCGCACAATAACTGCCGTAAAAATGACTTTAACAAAATGAAATTTTAGTATGTTATTCAGACAGTCTGTGAGACCTATGGGAATATAAATGAATGATATCACCCAATTAAATTTGGATTGAACCCGGGTTCAAAAAATGAAACCTACCTTGAACCTTTATTTATTGATATTGATTACAAATTCACGGGCCGAGGATAGAAGATATTCTCTATTGTAGGTGGTATACGGCAAATTTGAGCACGTTGAAAAAAGTAAAATCATTCAAGCAGAATTGTTCAGAGAAAAATAAAATTCATGCAGAGTTGTCCAGATAGTGGTGATGATTTGAGCAATGCAGTGGATAGAGAAAGTCGTGTTTTCAAGCAGTGTTATTCATTTTGTGTCGTGAAAATTTTATAAAAAAAGACGAAGTCTGATTCCAAATGTCAATAAAAGAAAATGTAAAGATTCCAGTCATGCTAATCTACAGACCCGAAATACAGAGGTATGTGCCAGTCTTCGTGTATATTAGGTCATTTTTTGATTTTTTGAATTGGACTTAAAAGACTGGTCTCACACTATGTGTCTCATACTGGTCTCATATCTCCCGAAACGTTTGTTAAAATAGATGTAATTTTAATTATGACAATAATAGAGGTGTGAATAAATGATAATTTATTTTAAAAGTTAAACATGTGGATTTTAGTGTTGAAGACCCAGACCGTCGGACTCTTCTAGGGGACTTGAGCAACTATTTGGACGGCCGGATGGATTTTAGTGTGCAGTGTTTTGATTTAATGATTATGTTAAAGAACTCGTGCAAAGAAGTAATGGTGGTTTTTTTCGGCCACAATAGCAATGTACAAATGTTACAATTCACGACCACTTTAAGTGAGAGTTAAACCACAAAAACCACGATAGCAATGTACAAATGTCACAATTCACGACCACTTTAAGTGAGAGTTAAACCACAAAAACCACGATAGTAATGTACAAATGTTACAATTCACGATCACTTTAAGTGAGAGTTAAACCACAAAAATCATTTGCAAAAGAAATAAACATCAATTCAAGGTTTTTTCACTACTTTAGGAAAATGACTTTAACGAGCACTAGTTCAGGTATAGTTCTATTGTGTAAAAATGCACAGACCTATAGTACATAGATATCGGGCGACATCGAGGACAGGTCCAGTCGCGATTTGCCTCTAACTGTGGTTGGCCTGACCGTCGGGTTACGTAGCTGTACTGTTCGTTAGGTCTGATTGGCTCGTAGGTATATGCAAGTATTGTTGAAGAATTTTGAACATCTAGACTGTCTTACATAATTTGATAAACAACTGCCTGCAATGGCAGCAAACTGTCAATTCCTTTGAGATTCTGTATTTTATTAACATTCAATAACATTGCCGTCTTTGACTCATACAAATTTTATTGTACCCATTTTGTATTATTGTAACATTACAAGATCTGATCTCTCAATAAGTATGAAAATAAATGTCATTTATTTTGATGTTTTTGTTATAAATATGGATGTTTAAGACAGAGATACGCATTTCAAATATAAACACAAAAGAAATTTTTTTTGAATGTATTGAGTAGTAATTTTACGTAAAAATAAGGGAAATATTTAGAATTGATATATCCGTTCTGAAACTATTTTGGAGTCCTCGCCGAAGATTAAAGATCTTTATATTCAAGAAAAGTGTTTCTTTTATCTATTTGTAATGCGGGTTGGGTATATTGAAAATGAACCAAATATATTTTTGTAGTTTAAAGAATATATATTGGAATTCTTAGCTCTCTGCTCCTTTCAATTGTTCTGATTTGCTTACCGTAATTTCCGGTGCAAAAGTTGAGACGTTTAATTTTGAAAGTTAATTTTTATCGGATGCAATAGTTACGTCGCTGCAATGAACAAGAGAAAATCTCGGGAATTTTTATCTGTATTCTTAGGCAATGGAAGTGATCCGAATTGAGAGGCGTCACTTTAAACATTAATCTTAAAAGTCCCGATTCAAAATATTGACTTTGTTTAACAATAATAAAATCTAATGTGGGCAACACATGAATTTCCTTATAGCAATGAAATTACTACATTTACAGTAACAAAATATGTTTTTCTTATAGTAGATACTTATATTCTTTCCAAGATATTGAATTTTCGACAATTAGTCGCCGTTTTTATTGATTAAGCGTCATTTTTAACCATTTGGTGAGATTTTCGTTAATTTGGCAACATTTCAAAAAGTCGCTAAGTTGGCGACATTCCGTCAAATTCGTCGCCAAAATCTCTCCAAGCGTTATGGACTGAGAAGTAAGTTATTCTTGTAGCAGATAAATAACTGTTGGCGTTCAAATACAAAAGTATTACTCAAAGTATCTTTTTTCATGAGTGGAACGAACTAGATCTACGAGAATGATGTCACCAATGTTATCGCATGATATTACATATGAAAAGCGAACATGTTTCTCAACAGTTAATATTATTTTTTAATTTATGGGATTTTTTGATAAATGTATTTGAAAAATGTGCATTGTCTCGAGAACGGTTCATGGTAGCGTTCTAAAGTTTATGGCAATCGTTTTCTAAGGAAAAATTACATAAGAAATGTCTATTTGCATAACTTTATTAAATGTTTTGATTTTTTGATGATTTTTTCAAAATTTCACTCGAAAATTTAGGGGGTTCTGAACATTCGATTACATTTAAAAACAATAAGCTTCTAGTATTCATGGATTGTGATTTTTGTACCAAATTTTATTCGAATCACTCCATTCGTTCGTGAGATATCATCTCCACATACTCACTGACACACACACACATACACACACACACACATATATATATACTTTCACACACACACAAAAAAAAAAGATCACAATCCATAAACACTGGAAGCCTATTGTTTTTATACGCAATTGAATGTCCAGAATCCCCCTAAATTTTCGAGTGAAATTTTGAAAAAATCGTCAAAAAATCAAAACCGCTAATAAAGTTACGCAAATAGACATTTCTTATGTAACTTTTTGTTAGAAAACGATTGATATAAGCTTTCGAACGCTAACTTGAACTGTTCTCGAGATATTGCAAATTTTTCAAAAAAATTATCAAGAAGTCATATAAAATAAAATAAAAATATTTCCTATTGAGAAACATGTTCCCTTTTCATATGAATACCATGCAATCAATTGGGTGACATCATTCTCGTGGATCTAGCACGTTCCATTCATGAAAAACGATACTTTGAGTAATACTTTTATATTTGAACGCCAATAGTCATTTATCTGCTGTAAGAATAACTTATCTCTTCGTCCATAATGCTTGGCGAGATTTTGGCGACGAATTCGGTGGAATGTCGCCAACTTGGCGACTTTTTTAAATGTTGCTAAATTAACGAAAAACTCGCCAAATGGATAAAAATGACGCTAAATCAATGACGACTCATTGATGATGACGACATGTAAAATGACGACTCATCGACGAAAATTCAATACCTTGGAAATAATATAAATAACTACTATAAAAATAATCTATTTTGTTTTTACTGTTAAACTAGTAAATTCATGGCATTATATAAGCAAAGTCATGTGCTGCCGATATCAGATTTTTCAGTTGATGCAGAGCGAAGTATGGGCTGATATTCCTTACAATCGACTCACTGTTGCTGATACTGCTTCTCAATAACTATCTTATCGATTTGCGAGAAATTTGGAATATTTATAAAAATCACCATGTTACAGGTCATGACGAAACTCAAATTTTAGATTCGATTTGTGAACTTGTGAGGTAATTGAGGTCAAAAGTCACCATGTTAAGTCTATGGGGGGAATTATTTTCGAAACTTTCATGTGCTATGTGTCAAAATAAACCACCGTTACCAATATGAATTAAAAATATAATTAAAAATATATTCTATGTAACAAAACATTAAATGTTTTGATATGCAAAATATATTTTCAGTTAATTAAAATAATTTTACATACTTAAGAACAGATCACAGAAACTTATAAATCTTATAATTTAATAACTCGGTCAGGAACTCTTTGGTTACTAAGAGCTATGTCCACCAATGTTTATTTTTTAAGGTCAGCGGTTAATTAAAACCAATGAGATGAGTACAGCTATCTTCCTGTATTCTGTGTTTTTCTGTCTGTAACATTTAACAATATATTTGGCGACATACTTGGTAATATTGACAATTTTATATAAGTTTTTGCGATTTAAGTAAATGTCGCTTAACTAAAAAATATCACAAAATTGACAAAAATGTCAACATATTTACAAAAATTTTGCCAAATTTATAAAAATTCAATGTCTCGGAAAATAAAGTTGACTTATCTCAATTTCTTTCTCTTAAGAATTCTCTTGTTTTCTCTGTTGTCAAATATTAAGCAATGTCAATAAAATAATGTTGTCAAAGAATGTATTTCAATTAAGAAATATTTTATAATTTATTTGTATACGCTTGGCAACTGCACTTCCGTTTAGTAGTCGATTGAATCTGCTTTGTATTTAATATTATTCCAATTGTATATTAAATCCTATTGTTTATTAAATCCAATATATATAGACTTTATATCTCGCTAACGTTGAACTTGGTTAAAATAAATACCTTACTTAACATACACTGTAAACATTCTGAAACCTTTGCTCATGTTATCTCAGCCACTTTGTTGAGAATTTCGGCAAACTGTGAAGAAAAGCCACAATTAGAGACGTTCATGAAAATGCTAGCTTCATTTCTGAAATATTCAGCTAATTATCGTTTGCCAAAGCGTTATTTTTGTATATATATATATATATATATATATAATATAAAACCAGAAAAATTGTTATAATTTTTGTTGAATTGATTAAAAAGCTAAAAGCAAAAAATAATTTATAATACAACTTGTAAAGCGCTATGCTGCAATTTTACATGTGTATACCCATATAAATTCCCAAAAAGGACAAGTAACAATGTACTCGTAAATTTCCAGAAGAGTGACAAGAGTAACGGCTGGGGGGAGTTGCGACCCCCAACACTCCGGTTAAAGCTTTTTTCCGCCATGGCAAACGCTCCCGGTAGCCGATACTCCCTACCCTATCTACTTCATGACTCTTATAAAACCGTAAAAATTACATACAAACATATACACTTTCAATATTATTTAAATCTTAAGTTTACTACTCTACGCAAAATCAAACCAAAAAGCACTCTATAAAATTTTTTAACAATTAATTTAAAATACTAATGTATGAAATTACTTCACTCGTGCCTATTTAATACTTTAAAACCAATATATTCATGACTAATTAAATCGAAGTCTGAGTGGTTATTTTAAAAAATGGATACAAGACCTATTAGCTACATTATCGCCATATAAATACTGATGTATGAAATTTCTTCACTCGTGGTTATTTAATCCTTTAAAAACTATATATTCAAAACTAATGTTTGAAACCCAAGTCAGAGTGGTTTTTTATTAAATTGGATACAAAACCTATTGCCAACATTTTCGCCATATAAATACTAATGTATGAAATTACTTCACTCGTGTGTGTGTGTGGTTATTTTAATACTTTAAAATCAATATATTCAAGACTAATGAAATCCATGTCAGAGTGGTTAATTTTAATAAAATGGTTACAAGACCTATTGGCAACATTATCGTCATATAATTACTAATGTATGAAATAGCTTCACTCGTGATTATTTAATACTTTAAAATCAATATATACAAGACTAATGACATCCAAGTCAGAGAGGTTATTTTTAAATATTGGATACAAGACCTATTGACAATATTATCACCATATAAATATATAAATACATAAACACATAAACACGCTATGGTCCAGACACTTCGCAATACACCTTCCCATGGGAAGGTAGCTTTAACCGGAGTGTTGGGGGTCGCAACTTCCCCCGGCCGTTACTCTTGTCACTCTTCTGGAAATTTACGAGTACATTGTTACTTGTCCTTTTTGGGAATTTATATATATATATATATATATATATATATATATATATATATATATATATATATATATATATATATATATATATATATATATATATATATATATATATATATATATATATATATATATATATATATATATATATATATATATATATATATATATATATATATTATAATATATATATATATATATATATATATATTATAATATATATATATATATATATTGCAAAAGTTTGACAGTAGTAACGTTTACGAAATGTCCGTTTTTGTTAAAATTTCACATATGAATTTCACATATGCGAAGCAATACCTACAAATTCCCGAAATCAAGTATTCGCTCTCAAAAAAGAGTTAGTTGGTAGTTGGAATGATTTCACGAGCCCAGAGTCTCCACTTCTAATATTCCTAATGTCATACCACTGGTTGCATTAAGTCCTTGTTTTTCCTAATTGCTTTAGCTAGAATTTAGCGTTTTTATCTCTTATTCGTCAACATGGCAAAAACACATCGTTTTTACGTCAAATGTTACTTTTGTTAGCTGGAACAACAGCTTTATCTAAAGAAATGTTCAACTAAGCGTTTATGGACTAGGAACAGATTAGGAACGGACTCGGCCAGAGGTACCCAACCAGACGATCTAGATCTATCTGTCGATCGTAGTGTGATTTTGAGTGAATATTTTTATATCCCCCATTCCATGTACTTGAAACATTTTATTAAATTATCCCAATAAAAAAACCAATTTTGAACCAGGTTAGACGATTTTGGTAAAATTGAAAATATCGCGTTACTTTTTGTTTAATGTGTTCCAAAAATATATCAGCATAGAAAAAATTCCAAGTCAAATAAATCTCTAATATTTGATGCAACTCAAGGTTAACTATAACTGGAAAAATAAAGCTTCAAAATGATATATATTGGAATCCAAAGATTGTATTCGGAAATATACCAAAGATAAATACCCAATTCTGAAAAATGGGGAACAAAAACTGATGTCTTATTTTGGCTCTAAGTATTTGGCAGAATCCGTACTTTCTGATATGAATACTATTTTAAAATCAGAGATAAGAAATGCTTTATTTGGTAAACATCTTTATCAATGTTTACGTGTATTTTCCATTGTATAACGCCGACATTGAAAATATTACAAATCTGAAAATATCAACGATCGTAGTAATATTATTTTATCTTATGTTAGTACCTACTATGTTCCTAATTTGATTTCTTTTTTATATGCTTAAATCATAAATTGTATAATTTTTGTTTCCACTGTGTTTAATTAACGTTATATAGTATATAATATGTAAACGCTATAGTATATAACACTCTTATTTGTCCTGTATATATGAGTATTATCCCGTATATATTGCAATGAAGCTATATAAAATTAACTGAGGTGTAGCTGAACTCGAATTTCCAATGCCAGAATACATTTTTCATAGCTTTCCTGTTTCATGTTATTTCTTTTTTTCAAACTTTACAAGAATTTTTTTTAAAAATATGTATCATGGATCCAAATGATTACAATTATAGAGTGTTACCCATCACTTTAAAGGACTTAAAAGAAGGCATTCGATTGATACCATACTTGTACCCCAGGGGGAAAAATGTAAATGTAAAAAAAATAAAATATACCCCAGGGGGAATAATCCCACCCCAAGAGGGCTAATGACGTCACAAACAAAAAATATATCGCGACAATCTTTCACAACAATGATTTACACTATTGAGTCTCATGAGTTCCCTGGTGACTACCTGGGAGCACCTCGTGCTGTTGGCACATTTCGGGCGCGGCAGCCCTGTGGTGTGCGCGCTGGATTTGCACGCTGCCACAACTGCAGCCGTGTTCATGCGGAGTACGATCACATTAGTGGTAGGGGAAGGAGGGTACGGTCCCTATGGATGCCTCCCCCCTGGGTTCCGGTCTAAATTGGGTGGCACTTCCCGGCCGTCCAAACAGTTACCTTACACCTTTCTGATGTCCTTCCGAGAGGTTGGTGGTAGGGGAAGGAGGGTACGGTCCCTGTGGATGCCTCCCCCACTGGGTTCCGGTCTAAATTGGGTGGCACTTCCCGGCCGTCCATACAGTTACCTTACACCTTTCTGGTAGGTCGGACGGTCTGGGTCTCAACAACAACACCTTTCTGATAAGTCGGAAGGCCTGGGTCTCAACAACAATAACAATTATTGAGTCTTATGATCAGTGAGCCATAATAAACTTTTTTATGCATGATTATGTCATATGATGCCATGTTAAAAAAATATATAATTTTGAATAAATTTCGAAGTTTTAACTAGAATTTAAAAAAACACCATTATCTAGTGCTAGGCTTTCTAATAACAAAGGTGGATATAAAATTTCGTGAAAATCTACAAGTAATTGACCAAAAACACACAGACAGACTTCACCCCAAAAATAGACAAAACGTGTTAAGGAGGTCTTAAAACATATATTGGCATCAAAATCTCGAATTCGAAAATTTTCGTGATTTCTATATTTTGTAGTATGAGAAAATAAAATGTTGATAGCAATAACAAAGATGTTGGGCAACTCTAGAATAGACTATGTGAAAAAACCATAATCTAGTAACAATTATTCTGGTATTTACTAATCTAATAATTAATTTCGATCCGTTTTCTTTGTAGGAGATTGATCAACTTACTATAAATAAATATTTATGTCTTGTAAGTCTTATTTTAGTTCCGTTCTATAAGTTCCAAAAGACATCTAGTACCGAACAACATTTTATTGACAAATCTGTGTATGAAAGTCAAACAATTCATTCGTCATTTTCATTACACACATTGACCGTTTTCTTAACAAAAGATAGAAGAATAAATTATATATCTTATCTGTCCATTATTTGCTTTATAACTGGGCTTAATCATTTTACTTTCTCCTTATCGGAACACTTGTCTAAACAGCTTCCATAATTATAGTTAATTTATCTTCACGACTGACGTAAGCATAACACCTTATAATTAATTGCTGATCCTTAATCTGTTTTCATTGTAGGAGTTCACAATACGCCCTGCAAATAGACGTTCATCCCTGGTAAGTATTATTTTGATAGATTTGGTTCTACTTTCTCCTGATTTTACGCATAGTGTTGTGGTGTCTTTCGTAAATCCATATGTCACTGTTGTGTTCATTTTGAATTAAAATAATCTTTAACAGTTTTAGTTATTTGACTTCTAGCAATTTATTCATAAGTTTGTTTAAGAGACTGCATCATACAGGATCAGAGTTTTCCATACAGTATGTAACGTATATTTACTTATACATTTTAACATACACATTTCTAACATCGCAAACTGCATTGATATGGTCATAATAAAAGGAAGTATTTTATTTAAATTTTCTATTTAAATTTGAGTCAAATTAAAAAATTTTAAATTTACAGTTTCATTCTTTTTAATATTCGATATTTTAAAAATTATCATTTATATACTACTGTGTAGAAGTTTTCTAAAATTGCGCCACTTACATATAAGTGTACTTAGTTCGCTTTAATTTTGGCACACTATATTTAAAATTCGAAACATTAATTATTATTCCAATATTTTATGTTATTTTTCAAAATGGTCTTTAAGTTTTATCTTAATTTTTCAAATATATGATAAACAGAGTAAAAATAGTAAAACCACAGTAACTATATTAATACCACTAACGTTCAATTTCCAGAAACTGATAAATAGGTCCACGTTACTGCTAAATACTGTCAAGTAGTTTCAGGTTTTCTTCCGTAATTCTAGTATCAGAAACATGTTTCATGAGTTTATAAATTATTGTATAAATTTTGTGTATCCTAAAATTATTTATCTATAGACTCCAATACTCTTCTTATGGACTATGTAATACAAATATATCTTTAGTGGAGCCATCCTATGTATTTCGTAATATCTTTGTTGACTGACAAATATTGATGTCATTTACACGTGGGTGGGTGCTTTGTCACATGATTGCACCATTACTCAGCATTATACTTTAAACAGGTCGACACATGCTGCATTGCATTGACAATTCTATATTTAGCCATAATTCTCAGTAACTTTTTGTACTTAATATTAATATTTAAGATGACATTTTTAATCATTTTGCATTTCGAATAACACATACACAAAAAAAAAAAAAAAACTACAAGTGGAAACGTTCTCAAACTTACTCAAATACCTAACATTCTATTAAAAATATGTTGATGAAGTTTTATAAATTAATTAAATTTTCTTCTTACCTCTTTATACGAGTTTGAAAAAAAAAAACTAAATAGTTATATACGCATATAAAGGCAACAACTTACACAACATGTTCATATATCATCTTATAAAGAAGCTGATTGAAATATATTCAACTTACTGAAGATCAGATACTAAATATATTTCACTGTTTCAAGGAATTAGTACAAAAATGCTCTAGCAAAAACGCTTTTCTTTGAAATATATGCTTACTGTTAATACAGAATGATTTGAATATTTCTATTACTTATTAATTAATAACCATAACATTCCTAAATAAGATTTATTAAATAATTTGAAAAGATTCTGGCGATATTTTGGTTTTACTATTGGAACGAAAATCTTTCGGGATATTAGAAAATCACTTCTTTATGGAAAATAAAAGAAAACGATACCCTTTATTAATTATTGTGAAATTAATGCATTTATTGCACCGTTTCTTTTAATATTGAAGATAGATTCATTCCAAAGACAACTAATTTCTTTTCCAGAAGTCATTTGACGTCATTGCTCAACATATAATTAATTCCTTTCATCTTCTTTGGTTCTGGTAATGAATCATAGCTAAAGTGGAATTAATTAAAAAATATGCTTACTTTGTGATTGCTTTTTACGTCATACCGATGTAAATTTGCATTATTTAGACGTTCAGAAAATATTGTATTTATATATGCATTGCTGATAGAATTTTGCAATTAGAGAATCATATGTTTAAAACTGTAGATTTGAAATATTTTATTAATGAATGTATTTCAAATTAAATTATAAATTAAAGTTAAGAACTTGTAAAATACTCTTTCGCCTTTTTTTCTCCCTCTCACTTTATCTTTTGAAAACCTGACGGAGAAAACACCCTTACAGACATCATTTCCCATAACGTAAATATAGGGTTACCATATGCCCAAGTTCGAAGAAGGGTAATCAGATTTTTCCATTTATCGCCAATTTGGCGATATTTGACGTCTTTCCAGAACTTCGAAAAACACCTCCAATTAACCGATATTCTACGAGATATAAGAGATTTGCAGAAGTTTCTATAGAGAATCAATAAAAGGAGTCATCACTCAGATCACGCAGGAGAGCAGTTGACGTGATACAATCTACACTGCGAGTTTCGTCAATATTTTAAAAATAGTAACAGCTGTT
Source organism: Amaurobius ferox (assembly GCA_951213105.1). NCBI lineage: Eukaryota > Metazoa > Arthropoda > Arachnida > Araneae > Amaurobiidae > Amaurobius > Amaurobius ferox. The sequence goes on from OX578134.1 coordinate 94,991,649, forward strand.
TTGTGAAATTAATACGTCAATATTTTGACAATATTATCAGTTGTTTTGTAAAATTCGTGGAACATTTAAGTGCTGTTTTACTGTATATTGTTCCTATTTAGGCTGTGCTTGTGAATAAACTTCTGATATATCTAAAAAAATTTGGACTATTTCTTGTATCTTGAGAGCACTCCCACAATTCCAGAAGATACGGCGTAACAGTAGTATTTTCAGAAAGAATTATCTACCAATAATATGAATTAAAAATACAGAACAGAAAAAAATACGAACATTTCAGTTTTTCAATTTCTGTGAAAAAAAAAATAACAACCATGTAATTTTTACAGTATTAAGCTGAACATACTCAAAAAAATCAATTGGTCGGAACTTTGAATAAAAAACCTCCTGATTTGTGATCGGTCATATTGCGTGGTAGACTACTTCGGTTATGCACATATATTTTTTTTAATTATCGTTCGTCTTTTCCTTTCAAATATGGTAAAAGACTATATCTCTGTTTGACCGCCACTACACCATTTTTTAAATAAAAGTTCGGTCTTCCAAACCGCTGTCAAGTCTTAGGACGAGTCAGACGGCCTGGATCTTCCACGTTCCACCATATTTTAAATGGGACACCACTCGTAGAGTATATGATATGATGTTATTTAACCGAAGAAGTAAGACTTATTTATACATATTCGTGGAATCCTGAAATATAAAGATAATCAGTTCTTAATTTAGAATTCTAAGAATGCACAAATATATCTAAAACTACATTTCAAATTTTAAATCATATTAAAAAATTGTCCTACTAGAGTACAAGTCGAAATATATTGAAGAAAAAAAAAGCTGCAAATCGGTTAAGGTGAATTCATGAGGAAATGGTTTAAAAATTATTTTTACGCCAAATTTTAGAAGTCGAAAATGTATGTATCTTTTAAATACTAATTCAAGGAAACAAAAATTTTAGAACAGTTTTAAGACAAATGAAAGCTTTACTCCCTGTGATTTCATAACAGACAAAAATGTATGGTAAATATTTTAAATAGAGAGGTTTGAAATTGCGATTGATTTATACGAAAGTTTTAAACTTTTGACCATTTATTGTCTCTGACATTTGGAGGGCGGAGAGACTTATAACCCTATATAAACTATACGGGATTATCTGTTGCGTTGAAAGTAAATTCTTTTGGAATAACTTCCTTATACCAAGTATTTGAAGTAAACCTACCTTTTGAAAGTAAACCTACACACACTGTGAATTACAACGATAACGATATTAACCAAGATGTAATTAAAAAAAATTGCAAATAAAACCTTTCATTAAAATTAGAAGCTAAGATTTTATTTTAAAAGAATTAAGGAATTGAATCTTTTAATTAGCGCGAAATGGATGCATTTAATTCAGCGTTCCTTTTCATTGAAATAAGAATTCATTACTTAAGGATAAATGATTTATTTTCCTGGTGTCTTTTGACCACGCGGATTGAAAAATTTCATTTCTTCTTTCTTAGCTCTTCCAAACAGTTAAAAAAGCAAAATTGATTTATAATAGAACTTTTGTTTGTGGATAAATAATATACTTCATGTATTACTTTGAAAACTACCGACAGAGAATATATATCTGAGGTATCATATGCACATATAAATATATATATATTTATACATATATATATATATATATATATATATATATATATATACATATATATATATATATATATATAAATATATATATATATATATATATATATATATATATATATATATATATATATATATATATATATATATAAATATATATATATATATGAATATATAAATATATATATATATATATGAATATATATATATTTATATATATATATATATAAATTGACCTCGGCTTTTATTCCTTAAATATTGATCTTAAACATATATAATAAATTAAGTTGCATAAAAAAGGTACAGAATTTTATGAAATCGATTAAAATTTTCAAGGGAATTAAATTTTAAGAAAAACAAAATTTATATTTTTATACGGCCTCCGTACAAAAACATTTTCAATGAGTATAACGTGCCCCATACACTAATAAGGTGATTGATGTACAAAATTTCAGCATTTTATCATAAAAAGTTCCAGAGATATGAAAACACAAAGATTCTTACTTAAATCACTTTCGATGCATCGATATGGGTTCTCAGAGGGAGAAATTATGCCGGCAGATCGCGTTTCAGGGATCATACATAAATTACGAAAGAAAACAATGATTACATAAATAAATAATTATTTTGCTATTTATTGGTACAAAAGTATCTACACTGTGTAAAAATAATAACTTTACATAAAGATTACAAAGCTTATTCAAAATATTTTCCATCTATGCCAAAGATCCAATACAGATAAGAGGCAGATATTATTTGCCTATGATGCATTTCTGCGTTGCGTCATTTGTACTGTTGCTGTAAACATTTACTTTTTAATTTTTGATTAATCAATCCCTCACCAACTTTGTTTAAACATATATCTGGGATATTTTATGATAAAATGCTGAAATTTTGTACATCACCTTATTAGTGTATGGGGCACATTTTGCTCATCTTTTTGTACGGGGCCGTATAAAAATTTAAATTTTGTATTTTTTCAAATTTAATCCTCTGAAAAATTTTATCAATTTCATAAAATTATGCACCTTTGTTTACGCAACTTTGTAATTCATTATACATGGCTAAGATCAATATGGAAAAAACCCGAGGTCAATGTTTTTGGGACATGCAATGCATGGTAATGTATAGAGAAAGTATTGGAATCGTGTCGAAAATCACAACTCGAGGTTTTGACGGATCTACAGTCAGGCTGAGTCTCACCTACTTGGTGGAATAAAATACTGCTTCTAACGAATAGAACAACAAAGCCTAGTACTCAGCATTTTCCCATAATGCTACTGATATTTTAAGGAAATGATAAATGGTTCGGCTATATCTAAAAATATCTGATGTGAGCAGGACATGACTTTCCCTGCAGACTCAGATTCATTTTCTCATTATTTCTTTAAATTGAGTCTAATTGCGCTAAATAAAGCGCATAATTAATTTAAATTACACTTTTGATACAGATTCCATTACTTTCCCTGCAATGCATGGTAATGTATAGAGAAAGTTTTGAAATCGTGTCGAAAATCGCAACTCGAGGTTTTGACGGATCTGCATGTTAGACTTCTAGAACACAAAATGTACATTTTTAGCGTGACGCCAGTGTGTATGTCTGTGTGTATATATGTGTGTGTATCTGTGTCTATTTGTGTATGTGTGTGTGTGTCTGTCTGTACAATGTAGGTGTCCACTCTAACTGAAAAACTAATTAACTGAACTTCAAAAATTTGGTAGGTAAATACCTTGTGGGTGACCCTGGTGCTGATTAGATTTTGGTACGATTCGAAAGCAAGAGCCTGCTGTTTTTCACGAAAAGACCTGCAAAAATCGTGAAAATTTAAAAATAAAGGACTACATATGCTACGTATGTCATTTCTAAAAAAAAGCAGGTTCTTATATTCCGAATCGTACCAAAAACTAATCAGCAACAGGGCCACATACAAGTGACTTACCAAATGTTGTGAAATTTGGTCCATTAGTATTTGAGTGAGTGTATACATACATTGCACAGACAGACAGACACACAGACACACAAACAGACAGACAGACACACAAACAGACACATAGACACACGAACAGACACACAGACACACAAACAGACACACAGACAGACACACTGATACACAAACAGACACACATACAGACAGACAGACACACACACAGACGTCACCCTAAAAATAGTTTTTTCGTATTCTAGAGGTCTTGAAACGTGTGGAACCGTCGAAAACTCGAGTTGCGATTTTCGGCATGATTCAAATACTTTCCCCATACATTACCATGTATTGCGAGAAAAGTAAAAGAAAAATCAGTTGTAATAGTTATAAGTATAAATTCAAATACAAGAATACATGTTTTAGGCTACATCTAAGTTACAAAATAAATATGCTTGCTCACTGTTACAAAACCAACGATTTAAAGACATCTGTGCTATTAATCTGTACTGTGGGTAATATGAACAGTATTTGCATTTTAATTTCCTTACAATGCATGGTAATGTAAGGAAATTATTGGATTGAGTTTGACATTTGAAAATTTGGTTATCAACAGATCTACACGTTTCGGGCACTCTATAACAAGACTACACCATTTTAGCATGGAATCTGTTTGTGCAATGTGTGCATCCATTTTAGCTCCAAAACTATACAATGAAATTTCCCAAATTTGTTTAGTAAGTTACTTGTAGATAACCATTTAATTACATTCTTGATTAAGCGCAACATCAAGATAGAAACCTTTTCACTTTAATCCCAATTACTTAGATTTGTGTCAAATGTAGGTATTGCTAAAATAATGCCTGACATCGTTACTATAGGTTAAAGTAAAATTTTAAGAGTTTTATTAATAGTACACTTTTTATTACCAGTTATAAAACTAATTTTACTTGTAAAAACCCTTTTAATTACTTGTAATATAACTTACATATAGAAATATTTTTACCAAAGCAATTCCAAAATCATCTATGCTTTCCAAAATTTTGTGCTCGGTGGTTTTCTCATCAGCTGTCCCATGCTGATAAGCTAAATTGCCCAAAAACCATGTTTCGCCGGTGGGGACGGATGATCTTACCATTTAAGCGCTTCCTTCCTTATTTAACTATCTTAATCACCTGTTAACTAGCAACTAAATGCATTGTTCTATTAAGGCTTAAAATTCTCTTGGGTATTTAAAAATTATAAACTTCATTTTTTGGCTGGAAAGAATAAGGAAATGTCTTCCCCCTTCATTAACAATCATGAAATTAATTCATTTATTCTTTAGCACTGTGGTGCAATTCATTCCACGAAGACAACCGATTTCTTTTCCGACGGTCATTTGACATCACTGATTGAAATGTAATTCATTTCCTTTCTTTGTTTCTAGCTCTGGGAAAGAGTTATGACAGAAGTGCAATTGATTTATCAAATACTTTTTCTTTGTATAAATCTTCTATTCTTTGTTTCAATTTCAAGTCTCAATGAGTATAAATTCAGGGTTCAGGGATATGTTATTTATAAAAAAAATCTGATGTGGGCAACACATGACTTTCTTTATATAATGAAATGAATTTACTACTTTCACAGTAAAATAAATAGGTTTTTCTTCTAGTAGATACTAATATCCTTTCCAAGATATTGAATTTTCGTCAATTAGTCGTCATTTTCATTGATTTATCGTCATTTTTATCCATTTGGCGAGATTTTCGTTAATTTGGTTACATTTCAAAAAGTCGTCAAGTTGGCGACATTCCGCCAATTTCGTCGCCAAAATCTCGCCAAGCGTTATGGACGAAGAAATAAGTTATTCTTACAGCAGATAAATTGGCGTTCAAATGCAAAAGTATTACTCAAAGTATCTTTTATCATGAATGGAACGAGCTAGATCCACGAGAATGATGTCACCCAATTTATCGCATGATATTATATATGAAAAGTGAACATGTTTCTCAATAGGAAATATTTTTTTTTCTATTTTATATGACTTTTTGATAATTTTTTTGAAAAATGTGCAATATCTCGAGAACGGTTCATGTTAGCGTTCTAAAATTTATGTCAATCGTTTTCTAATGGAAAATTACATAAGAAATGCCTATTTATGTAACTTTATTATTTGTTTTGATTTTTTGACGATTTTTTCAAAATTTCATTCTAAAATTTAGGGGGGTTCTGAACATTCGATTGCGTATAAAAACAATAGGCTTCCAGTGTTTACAGATTGTGATTTTTGTACCAAATTTGGTTCGAATCGGTCCATTCGTTCGTCAGTTATCGTCTCCACAGACCCACTGACACACACACACACACAGACATCACTTCAAAAATGTTTGATTCGTGCTCAGGGATGCTTGAAACGTGCTCTCCCGTCGAAAACTCGAATTCGAATTTTCGACCCCGTCACAATACTTTCCTTATACATTATGTATATAAGGAAAGTAATAAATGGAATATAAAGGGAATTTTATATAGTGCTGCATTATATGTTTATTTATGCATATTCCAAAATTTGTATTGACAATGTACCAGGCGTCGATTGGATCTTTAAAAAGTGCCCAGCGCAAAAATAATACCAATACAATTAGGGCCAAAATGATTTCCCATTTCCTGTCAGCGCATACGTGGTCGCTCGCAACTTTTTTTGTACGCATGCGTACAAACATACACTTCTCTCTATCTCAACACCCAGCAAACCGGAGTAAGTTTAATATCGTAAATTTCGATTTTTAGGTTTTGGTTAATTAATTAACAGAAAATCCAATAATGTACTAATTCAAAATATATTTTTGCAATGACACACAAATATACACCCATATATGTGCCAAGCAACAGAATTTTTTTAATCGTTCAATTCGTATAAAGCGAAACATATAATAATAATGAAAGTTGTCTGTATATTAGTCTGAATGTGTTATAGCGGAAATTCTAAGTACACTATTTTGAATGAAATTTAGTACACAGATATTTCAGAAACCGGGACGCTCTACCCTGGAGATTTTTTTTTATAATTCGAATTAGTTTTTCAGTTACTTTATGTTTTAGCACAATATAACACGCTTTTAAATGATTTTCAAACAAATCGGTTCCATAGCGACCGGAAATACAATCTCGGATTTTCTATCTTAATACCATCGGAAATATCAAAAATTATTTTTGAAACAAGCGTTAAACAGACCCCATATGATTAAAAGAATTATCGTAAATTTTCATAAATAGCTCCAGTGTGATTTTAATTAGAAAATTGTATTTCAAATCCCTGGCAATCTCGGGTACAGTTTTTTGTAGAAAATAAAAAATAAAATATGCATATTTCCATGAAGATAAAATAAATAAACAAATATATATGAATTGTCCTACCTATTTGGTTAAAAAATCGTCAGAAATAAGAAACGTTCCCCCTTCTTTCGATGATGTTAAGATGAAAACTCTGTGATAATATTTTGATTACTATTAAGGAGTAAATGTGTGCAAAATTCGCGCAATCGTATATCAGCATAAAATACTAAAAAACTTATTAATACATGAAATACTAAAGAACTATTTCGAATTTAGAAAAAAAATCGGCAAATTCTGTCGTATCGAGAATTTAGCTAACTCAGTACCGAATTTCGTGGCTGTCCAAAGCTGCCTTTACTCAAATGGATTCCGTTTAACGTTTATTTGAAAGACAATTTTCGATCTTTAGATTTTCGATAGAAAATCCGAGATTGTATTCACGGTCACTATGGAACCGATTTGTGTGGAAATCATACAAAAGCGTGTTACATCGTGCTAAAACATAAAATAACTAATAAACTAATTCGAATAAAAAATAAAATCTCTCCAAGGCGCAGCGTCCCGGGTTCAAAAGTATCTGTAACTAAGGAGTAGATTTGTGCAAAATTCGCCCACTCGTGCTTCAGCATAAAATACTAAAAAACTTATTAATAAATGAAATACTAAAGAAGAACTAATTCGCATTTAGAAAAAAAAACTCGACAAATTCTGTCGTACGGAAAAATGCAGCTAACCCAGTACCGAATTTTGTGGCTATCCAAAGCTTAGATTTTTCGCTACAGAAGACCCAGACTAGTGGTGCAGTCTTGGTAAGTTGCGTGCCCCCGAGTAACTGAAAAGATTATTACCCTGACACTTAACCCTCATGCTATCCAAGGTCCAAAAAATTCATTCTGGTGGAAAAATAGATTTTCAACAGAGAGCAACAAACATTTGTTGTTTATGTGATTATGAATAAAGCTGCAGGGAAAGTCATGTGCTGCCCACATCATATATTTATATCTATTTGGAATATCTGAAAGACGAACAATCACGTGCTATGGAACGTTCAAAATCTTTCTCAGTGTATACAGTACAGTAAAGTAGCACTCAAAACATGCATTGTCAAATGAGCGATTTCGTGCCTAGTATGTTTTCCAACCTGCAACCTTTCTTTCATTCAACTTCATGAGCATGCATAGTATAGATTTTCATATCCGCCATAGCAATTCAACACAACGGGGTGACACTAGTGTCCGTAAAATATCTTATATCATGCTATCATGCATTAGCAATGCTTGTCACTCCCCGTCGTTGCGGGGGCTGTGGATCCGAATCTCCGCAAGCCACATGCCTTCTTTCATTATATGAAGTTATTAAGCTAGATATTTTATTTAAACTTCTGAAAACAGAATAAATTTTACAATTGGAACAAGACTTCTATCAATTACTAGCATTCAAGTTTGTCAAAAACAGGTAAACTAACACTCTTAAAAATTTAAGTTGCAATTTTTTTTTAATAAGTTTTACTTTGTTAAGTAATGTTAGCGATTAACGTCAAAAAATTAATCACAGTCCAAAATAGCTCAGTTATATACTATCCCGTGGTTAATACTATGACGTGCGAAGTTTGAAGTTGTGCGAAGTTGTTCTTTTCAATGAACGAAGAGCTTCGCCTGAGGGGTGACTGGAATGTCTTTGAGACCTCAGCCATTTTATTTTCCCACGGAGGTGCAAAATTATGGTTCCATGCAATGATATCCCGTGATTGATACTTAAAGTGTTCAAAGATTCAGCCTTCTTAATCACCGGAAAGGAGCGTCTGAGGGATCTGGGAGAGTTTTATGAACCCTAATTTGACTATCCCCCGGGAGAGGATTGAAAATCGGCTCTGCTCAATTATAACCCCTGGAATTTTTTTTTTTTGCGAAATACCTAGCAAAATAGTCAAAATATGAAATAGGCATGATTAAATCTGACTAAATATTCTTAAAAGTATGCACTAAACGCTTCTTTTATAGCTACTTTACAAAGTCGAATGAAATGAGATTAAGTTCAATACTCTAGGATAAACCGCATTATTTTTTTTCCTTTTTCTTTCTTATTTTCAATTTTCGGAATAATAGCATTTTAAAATGCATAAAGACTGCTGCATAAAAAGACGTATTAAAGCTGAAAACTGGATATAATATCAAAAAAGCAAGCCAATTTGAGAAATTAAATTCACTTTAATAGATAATGAATTTGAGTCTGTAGGTAAAGTAATGTACTGTCCATATCAGATATTTTCCTTCCCTACAATGCATGGAAATGTCTAGTGAATTGTTTCGAAAATCGCAGCTCGAGTTTTCGGAGAATCTACACGTTGCAAACACTCTAAAACACGAAAAAAACATTTTTAATGTAACGTCTGCGTTTCTGCCTGTCTATATGTATGTCTGTATGTACGTATGTATGTCTGCGTGCGCACTGCATGTATCCACTCTATCTGAAAAATAATTTGACCAAATTTCACAAAATTTTGTAAGGTAAGTCGTGGATTATTCTGGTGCTGACGAGATTTAGTACGATTCAGAAAAAATGAACCTGCCATTTTTACGTAATGACCCTCAAAAAGCGCTAAAATCTAAAATAAAAGACTACGTATGTTCAAATGTATCAATTAAATGCTTGTTTTATACGTACCTTCTGATAATGAAAAAAATAGGTTCAACCCCCATAACTCTAGGACTAACCGCTCTCTTCACCATTTTGCCAATTTGCATTTGAAAATACACCTAGTCGCCAATTGAAAGCGAAAATTGGATAAAACTACAAGTTCAGTGTAATTTCAAATAATTATCAGTGTTATTTTATGCAATTCAATACAATTTAATGAATTATGAGAGAAATAAAGAAAGATAAAATATATTTGAATCAATCGGGCAAGTCATGTGATGCCCACATCACATTTTTTAACTGGGCAAATGATTTGTTCCTTTGGGGTTGAAGAGACAAACCTTTACCTTGTTCATTTAACAAAGTGGACAACTTACTTTTTCAATCTATAAACTATGTTGTTGTTCTTGTTGAGATCCAGACCGCCCGACCTACCAGAAAGGTGTAAGGTAACCAATTCTATAGACTATATAAAGAACCTTGCTGTTCCAACCGGGAATCGCATCACGGATCTTCGTACTAGCCAGTAGACTCCTTACAGTTACTGACTCCTGAAACGGATTTGCAAGATCTTATTGTCGAAGTAAATTCTTCAAATCTCATTTAACCTAGTCATAATTTTTAAATTTCAGAAATGGAAAGTAACATATTTAAACAAACATTGTTAAATATTCCAATTTGTCCCAATCCGTTTCACCCGAACTTCAATTATTTGTTCAAATAGTCCAGCCAAAATATCTAATTGAAAACTACAATACCATTTTCATCAATTATTTTTACATAATATAGATAATTATTAATTACAGGCATAGCATCGATATTATTTCAGAACTACACGGCAATTACAATGCTTAATCATACAAGCTTGAAAGATTAACGCAACAATCAATTCATGATAAGCGCTGAGGATGATTAATGGTTCCAAAAAAGAGTTTTAAAAAAGATATTAGTATCATAAAATTATTTTTAGGGCATCAGTGTCAAAAATCATAAATTACTTATCGTGTTAAATCCGCGAGAAATTAAAAGTAAAGTCAGTTACATGAACCAGAAAACATTAGAATTTTTTTAGCTTTTCCGCACTAATTAATAAAACGCTGGTAACTTGATATACATTTTTAATGCTTTTTAAACATTTATTATTGGCGCCAATGGCGGGATGTGTGCTTGCCCAGTAACAAGGTTTTGGGTGTTCCGTTTTTTAAAATGCTTTCATTTATTCAGAACAAATAAATTGCATAAAATAATAAAGCATTAAGTATAATATATTTATCACAGAACCAACAAAGTACTAAATGCACTGTAAAGAATTCTTTGAGATTTCTTTACTTAAAAGAAAACACTATGAAAAGTTAATTGTTTATTTTAAGAAAATACACAGAAGGGGGCAAAATATATATTTACATTTTTTTATAGAGTTGCACAACCAAACATTCTACCCATAACAGATTTTTGTGAGTTATAAGACCCACCTGAAGTTGAACAGTTTACTCTTTGACCTTTAAATCCAAAAAATCTCATTTTAAATCCTCAGTACATGTAAGAAACCTTATGGATGCATACATTCTTATAATAGAGCAAAATGCACTTTAAACTGCAGCTGCAGCTTAAAGTAGCTCTTAATAAAAAACTTTCTAATTCTTTCGATGTAGTTGGATTTTTTCTTATATTTTTACAGAACATTTATTAAAAAATAAAGCAACAATAAATTTAAAATCAATCAATATTATATATAATAATTATTCCCATTATTTGAATTATGTGTAGCATTAATTAAGCAAAGTAGCCAACTTATGGTGCTACTTAACGTATGGTGTTATTTGACTTGCGGTGCTACTTATCTATGCCCTTTTCAAAATCAAGCATGCTAATATTTTTTATATTATGCTAACACTTTCATTAAAATTAGTAATAAGATAAATAATAAAAAAATCGTGCAGCTTTCAAATAAATAAGAATGTAAAAAACGTAAAAATTGTTTACATTATGCAGCACATTGTATCCTTTTGGCGTATAAATCTAATGTTACTCATCGTCGCAGGGATCTGTGTCCTTTCAGCAGTCGTTACCAAGTTATGATCAAGGTGTAAAATAGCCAATGTTGTTCCAGGACGTATTGCAAAACCCTACTAATGTCTGCTATTTTTATCTCCTTGATAAGTACCTGATCTTAATAAAGATCAAGTGCTTAAAATCAAGAAGATAGAATAATCGACTTACGTCCTTTTATCACCATCAGATAGAGCTCTTATTATACAATACAACTACATTATAAAGTTAAAGCCACAAAAATTACGACTTAAGTGTTTTTCAAAATCAGCGATTCAATGGAATCTTTCGATAAATGCAAATCTTTTTCTAATAAAATGATCAAATATAGTATATCATGAATTAATATATAGATTTTACATACGTTTTGAAGACGAGCAACGGCGAATGCATCTGCTGATCGCATTTATAAAGCCCATTTCCCTTCTGTTTTATCTAGCTATTCTATTCTTTTGTTTCATTATATAAATACAACAGGAAAATTAGGTGAGAAAAAGATCTACGTAACTATCCTAAAGAAGGCATCATCATCCATTGCCTTGAATTGCGAAGTTAATGCAAGCAATAGCTTGCCTGATAGCTCCAAACTATTGACCAGTAAAAGCGTCTCGGTAAAATGACATCTTAATAAGGGTGTTAAAGATTGCAGTCCTAATCAGAATGCATTAAGGATGAGAACATGACACATGCTATTACCATGAAATGGAATACCCGGAAAATAGGAAAATACATAGAAATGTTAAAATGACTTTACATATGTGGAATGTTAAAATCCACTTGACTTTCTTATAGACTTATATTCCATATTTTTTACGTAGCTTTGTATCGCCAACAATTTCAGGGAGGATAAATGTGTTTTGTCAAACGACTCTTTATAAAATCTTAAATATTTAAAATAATATGAGCTAAGCTATCAATATATGAGCTGTTGGTTTATGTCAATACGTAGTATTTATATGCTTTTAGCATACACAACGAAATTTCAAATTAACAATTTCTAATATTGAGTGTGTCAATAGCATTGTGAAGAGAATGATGAATATTCTTCATTGAGATACAGTCCTGAAATTCTGAAACTTCAAATAACTTCTTTTAAATCATCTAAATTACAAAAGGATCTATGTGGTTCTATTTTTCGTATAATCAACAAATATAGTCAGCGAAGTGGCTAGGAATATCAGTCTCTCAAGCAAAATTTAAAAAAAAATTCAGTTTAGGAAAAACAAAGATTTTAGGAGCCAGAAGTATAATTTTAGCCCCCAAAAGAAATACATTTAAGAAGATAATTTATTTTGAAATGCGATTTTCATAAATGAAAAAATCTGATGTGGGCAGCACATGACTTTCCTTATATAATGCAATGAATTTACTGGTTTTACAAAAAAATATATATATAAGTCCCACGACACTGTATGTTTTATCGTTGAATTGTACATTGGGCGATTTTCAGGATGACAACATGTAAAGCTATTTCAAAATGTTCAATTAACTTATACTTCGTTCAACTCTAAATATTCATCAATATTGATAGCATCCTAAATAAGAGATATATTCCATATATTAAAATACTTTATTAATTACTTCATCATCTGGTCTTCATTTTCATTGATTTAGCGTCATTTTTATCAATTTGACGAAATTTTCGTTAATTTGGCACTATTTTAAAAAATCGCCAAGTTGACGACTTTCCGCCAAAATCTCGCCAAGTGTTATACAAAAGTATTACCTAAAGTATATTTTTTTATAAATGGAACTAGCTAGATCCACGAGAATGATGTCACCCAATTTACTGCATGATATTACTTATGAAAAGTGAACATATTTCAACAACAGGTAAAATTTTTTTAAATTTTACCTGATTTTTTCATATTTTTTTTTACATGTACAATATCTCGAGAACGGTTCATGCTAGTGTACTAAAATTTATGTCAATCGTTTTCTAATGAGAATATACATAGAAAATGACTATTTAAGTAACTTTATTAAAGGTTTTATTTTTTTATGATTTTTTAAAAATTTCACTCGAAAATTTAGGGAAACTCTGAACATTCGATTGTGTTTAAAAACAATAGGCTTCCAGTATTCACGGATTGTGATTTTTGTACTAAATTTCATTCGAATCGCTCCATTCGTCCGTGAGATATCCTCTCCACAGACTCACTGATACACACACACACACATACTTTCACACACATACAGACATCAACTGAAAAATGTTCGATTAGTGATCAGGGATGCTTAAAATGTGCTCTGTCGTCGAAAACTCGAATTCGAATTTTCGACCCCATCAGAATAATTTCCTTATACAATTTAGGCATTGTCAATTATCTTCTGAAGAACACCTAAAAGTATGAAACCGATCAACGGATACTGGTCGATGCGCTGAAAGTCCGATTCCGAGCCTTGTATCGAGATTTGTGATCATGTATAATATGTAGGGGAAAGGGGAGTGGCCTTTAAGAAAAAAAATATTTTTTTAAATTACTAATCAATTTAAAAAAATAAAAATAATGCTATTGAACAATATTACGATGTATGTAGATTTATGATGTTGCATTAATGTAGGTCTTCATTATTCCTGTGTTTTATTTGATGGAACTATACCCATTACCTGTGTAAATGAATCTAGTCCTATCAAATAGCCACTTTACCCGGAATAAGAGGTCAATAGATAAATAAAATAAATTAAAACACTTCAAATGCGTGCAAAATTTATTTGCACAATTTTTAAAATAATGTGATAAATAAGAGTTCTAAATATTATTCATTAAGAGTATATAATCAGTTCAATATTTCGATTTTTAAATATGAAGACGACACTAAATTGAAAAATAGCGAAATGTTGTGTGTACTGACTAAATAAAGTAAATATAAATTGATGCAACAGAATAAAATAACAACAAACAATCTGATAGCTGTTTCGTCGATTTAATGAGTCGAATTCATCATCTTAATATTCAGCCGTATTGCTAGCCCACTTGCCCGCCCGGACATCATTGTGACTATAAACCACTAACACTAAATTTATGAACATTATTATTGTTCTTGAAAATAAATGTCCTTAGCATAAAATATTAGCTCTGTATAATTACTGATAAAAAATCTAATAAAGTTGAATGTCAATCAGTAATAAGTACAAAAATCACACCATGTGTACATGTAAGTTTTACATGTACACTTTTTTACATGTAAAACTTTATTAAAAGCATCTTTGAGGCTCTGGGTCAGCCTAAAAAGTAAACCTCAGACAAATTGGTTTACCTTGTATCCAATAGGTGGCAGCACACTGAAGATGAAAAACTAGCATATGGCCACCTTACTCACCCCTTCACTTTAAACCGTACTTTATATAAGAAAAAAAAATAGTTACTACATTATTTTATCAATAATAAAAACTTAATTCAACCTAAAATTCTATATATTTAAAAGTTAATAGCTTCTAATAAATGCGTTTTAACTTAAATGCATTAGTTGAGACATAACTTCTTAATACAGAAATATTGTCGAAACTTTCTCAAAGCCCGTAAAATTTTTAATACCGATCTTAATCACTTGACAAAACGTCAAACTGCATATAATTAAATTCCCTGTAGCCCAGTTTCTAGAATATTTAATAAAGATCGAAAAGAATCAATATAAAATCTGACGTCGGCAGCGCATAACTTACCCTACAGACTTAAATTTGTATATATTTTGTATTATTGAAATTGTATTTTATATTTTGGATATATCCGTGTGATATAAAATATAAGATGTGTACAATACATGGTATTCGCTACTGACACATAATAATTTTCTTCGCGTGTTTGATAATATAATGCTTAAAAATATGTAATACGCAACTACACTTATAATATATACTATTTGAAACATAAATACTCATAGATACTTGATAGAAACATGTATACTTATAAATACCTTATAGAAACATATATACTTATAGGTACTTTATACAAACATAGATACTTTGATAGATACTTGTTTGAAATTATATTCCATTTACAGTATTAAAACAAAAAAAAATATGAAGAAGACATCATATGGTGGCAAATGGTGTATTCGTATACTTCACTTTTGACACCGCAATTATTAAGCATTTTTATCATCTTTTGCATACTTATTTCTGTCTGTCAAACGAATTTTCAGAAAGCCGGAAGTGTAATTTTCAAAACCGGATATTGAAATCCTCAATAAATCCCCGCACCCCCTACCCTTTCTAGAATTCTATGCTGCATTCGTATCAACCATCACCTCATCTCTATTAATAGCCAATCCTCAGATAAAAAAGTTTCAAGGAAATTCTTTGAATCAGAAATGAACAAGATCAGATGGAGATTTTTACTGAAACCTCGATCTCCTCCATAATGTTAGGCTGAATCCATATTAGCTTATATCTAACCTTTGTCTATAGGCAATCTTGAGAAATAGACGTTTCAAATGTGGATCGAAACGAAAAAATAACCGGAAGCGAAAATCCTCTGTACATCCCTCTAGAGTCTAGACCCTCCACATTCTGAAGCTGAACACATATCAGTCATCATCTAAGCTATATCTATAGCTTAATCTGAGAAATAAATGCTTTAAGGAAAATGTAAATATTTGAATCGAAAGTGACATCACCAGAAACCAAAGTGGAAATGCTTAGTGAGGTCCTTAGCCCCTTCAGATTTTAAAGTTTAATCCATATCAGGCATTATTTAAGTTTTATAACCAATCCTGAAGAATAAATGTTCAAAGAAAAATTTGTGAAATGGAAGTGGAAAAGTAGCCGGAAGTGAAAATTCTTAGTGAACCACCCTAACTTCTCCAGAATTTGGTTCTAAATCTATATCAGTTATCATCTAAGCTATATCTATAGCCAATCTTGGGAAATATATTTTTCGATTAAAATCATTTCTAAGCAAAAAAGAAAAGAAAATTAAATCATTAGTTATCCTCCCAACCCCTTCCAGAATTTGATACTAAATCCATATCAGTCGTTATCTAAGCTCTAGCAGATCCTGAAAAAAAGATATTTCAAAACAATATTTATATTTTTGAATTGATATCCATCTATCTGTCTTCTTCTTTGACCCAAACCGTCCAACCTACCAGAAAGTTATAATGTACATCTGTCTGTCTGTCTTATGTCTGTGGTCGATTTATTGTGCACACGATAGCGGTCAGAAATATTAATGGATTTTCAACAAACTGTATATCCGGTTTTATTATCAAAAAATCTAGAATTAGATAGAATTTGTTTTAATTCGAGCAAAAACTTTTAATTAATTTAAAATTTTATATTTTTTAGAATGGAAGCATAGGACAAAATTGAATATAATCATGTATAAATGGCTTTATGTATGGTTCAATGATCACGACACTTAACGGTTTCAATCATTGTCATGAAAAATAGCTGCTATACAATATTTTTTTCGTGACGTCATTAGGTCCCCTTCGAGACAAGTTATTTCCCTGGGATACATCATTGCGTATACTATCAAACGATTTTTCATACACATTAAAGGGAATGGCAGCTCACTGTAATTGTAATCATTTTCAACAGCGATGCCAATTTTTCAACTTTTGTAAAATTTGAAGAAGAAACTGATTATGATATGAAAAAGTCAAGTTAAGCCACACTCCAATTAATTTTCATTGACACACACACAAACACAAACGCAACAAACACACGAATAACAAATACTAGGACACCCGTACAGACAGACATATGTAGATATGTCAGGCAACACAAAAAGTTTACCATATTCTGGAACGGCGTATAAAACTAAAAGTATAAAACTAAAGTAAGACGTATAAAACTAAATTTCAATTTTTAATCCTGAATATATTACTTTCCTCATACATTTCAACATTGCCTCAACCTTGGACCAATAAGTTAACAAAGCGCCCAATTTCCATTTTCGTGGTGTTAATTCAATGACAAAAATATCGTGCTGTGAATCTTATACACCATTATTTCGCTACTGAAGAAACAAAGTCATTGCAATATGTAGCTAAAGTCATTTAATGCCTCCATTGAAGTTTCTGTTGGTAACTGTCACCCTAAACCTAATTTATAAATCACCCATAATTCACCTGACTAGAAATATTCTCTGCTTGATTGGATAAATGCATAGCACAGAGACAGACACACACATTCACGCTGAAAAGGGATTTATGTTATAGGATGTTACGAACCTGCAAATTCACTAAAAACTCAATTTTTTACAAATCTAAAACATTACTTTTCCCACGCATATATTATATATATATTGAGAGAAAATTAGAAACATGTAGAATAATATATCGGCTAGATCTAGAATAATATATCTGCTTCTTCGATGAAAAGAAACCTCTGATATGGCAACATGATAAATGATGTATCGGAGACTACAAATTTTCATTTTTATCTAGCTATAAATTTTACCATTTCCAGACTATTTAAAGCTAAAAAAGGGAACAAACAGGTTATAAATAAACATTGAATGACCTTTTAAATATCATCGATTAGTGCTACGGTGACTGTGTTTATAGCGCCATCTATTTGAGAAATGCAAAAGCTCGGGTATTTAAGGGCAGATAGCACAGTTAAAACGAGTGCAAATACGACTTTCGCTGCAAAATCCAATCATTTTTTTCCCCTTCTTTCCTTACATGCATTTTTTGTGTTTTATTGCACATAGCAATACATTAGTTGGATCAATAAATAATCGATATGTAACATTATTTTATATAATAATTTGATAAAATACATATTTAAAATTACATTGAATTTGGAGATTTTTATTTCATCTATATTTGGCGACTTGGTACATTTTAAATAGGCACCAAAACATATTCATTCGACAGTAGAAATTCGCAACCGGAGTACCTGCAGTGCAGCGAACCGAAATTTAGTGCTCTTCAGATGAAAGTAAAATGACGACAAAGAAGAAATTTTGTCAAGACAAAATTAAAAATATTCTGAAATTTTATTTTTTATTACATTAAAATCAATTCTCTTAATAAATCGAAAAAATACTTATACGAGCTTTCGAAATGACACCCATTTGAAAAATACCTATTCTACACAATTTTTTGTTCTCTAACTTTTCTCTTCAGTAAAACTTTATTAACTTCCAAAAAATAACTAAATAAATATTTATATAATAATTTATATAAGATAAAAAAACGCTTTCTTAAATTCTGCTTTACTGTTAAATTAATAGAGGAGCCCCCAAGTTCAGAAAGAGGCTCGCACTTCCAGTACATAACCATGTCATAACTTTATCTCAATTCAAATATTTCATAATAGGAAATAAGTATAATAAATTTTCGGTAAATATAACTTTCATCTATTAATCTTTATTACTTTCACTGCAATATGTGGTAATGTATAGGAAGAATATTGGAATCATGCCGAAATTCGCAACGCGAGTTTTCGACGGATCTACACGCACTTTAAACACGAAAAAATATTTTGTGACTTCTGTGTACCTGTGTGTATGTCTGTCTGTGCAGATTTTATATCCAAGCTAACTTTGACCGAATTTCATAAAATTTGGTAGGTAAGTCCCTTGTGGGCGAATCTGGAGCTGATTAGTTTTGGATACGATTCGGTATAAAAAAACCCGTCTTTTTTTGGGAAATGGCCCCCAAAATTGCCTTTATCCACTCTAGCTGAAAAACTAATGGACCGAATTCCACAAAATTCGGTAGATAAGTCGCTTATGGGTCACCCTGGTGCTGATTAAATTTTGGTACGATTCCAAAAAAAGTAACCTGCCTTTTTTTTTGCAAAATGGCCCATCAAAAATCGTCAAAATCTAAAATAAAAAACTACGTGGGTTCAAATATATTCATTAAATGCTTATTTTATACGTAATTTTTAACGAAGAAAAGAATAAGACCAACTCCATTACACTAGGACTAGCCGTTCTTGAGATATTTTAGTTTTTTCTTATTTTCGCTACGCCACGTTTGAAAATAAGTCCAATTACCAAATGTGAACGAAAATTGAATTAAAAATGTATTAAACGTAATTAAAATAAAGAGAACGTGTATATAAATATGCAGGGAAAACCATGTGCTCCCACATCACATTTTTATGGTTGCATCTGTATGCGTGCGTCTGTCCGTCTGTCTGTCCGTGCAATGAATGTATCGAAGCTAACTCAAAAACTAATGGACCGAATTTCATAAAATTTGGTAGGTAAATGACTTGGTGTGACCCTTGTGCTGATTAGTTTTTGGTACGATTCGGGAAAAAAGAACCCGCCTTTATTTGCGGAAATGGCTCGCAAAAACACCATGTGTTCATTCTATCTGAAATACTAATTGACCAAATTTAAAAAATAAAATTTGGTAAATAAGTTACTTGTGAGATACTCTGGTGCTGATTAGATTTTGGTACGATTCGGAAAAAAACAACCTGCCTTTGTCTTTTTTTACGATATGGCCCGCAAAAATTGCCAAAATCTAATAAGAAAGACCACATATGCTCAAATGTATCAATTCAATGCTTGTTTTATACGTAATTTTTGAAGAGGAAAAGAATAAGACCAATCTATTACTCTAGGACTAGCCGTTCTCTAGATGTTTGAGATTTTTCGTAGTTTTGTTACGCCGCCTTAGGAAAAATGTCCAATTCCCAAATAAAAACAAAAATTGAATTAAAAGTGCATATTTAGTGTTATTTTTTCCCAATTAAACTCAATTTAACGAATTATTGAAGGCATAAAGAAAAATGAATAGTTTATGAAGATTTTAAATAATATTTAAAACTCATATATTCGTGATGGAACTTGTAAACTATTATAAAATCAACGAGACATAAAACATCATCGATAAAAGATCATTTAATAAAATCATCCTACAAGACGTACATAGCTCTAAAAATCCAGAGCGCTTTCGGGCATTACTATACCCTCCATCAGTAAATGCTCGAAATGTCAGTAGTAATGCTCGAAAGCGCTCTGGATTTTTAAAGCTATGTACGTCTTGTAGGATGTGCTTGAAACATCATAGATAAAAGATCATTTCATAAAATCATCCTACAAGACGTACATAGCTCTAAAAATCCAGAGCGCTTTCGGGCATTACTATACCCTCCATCAGTAAATGCTCGAAATGTCAGTAGTAATGCTCGAAAGCGCTCTGGATTTTTAAAGCTATGTACGTCTTGTAGGATGTGCTTGAAACATCATAGATAAAAGATCATTTAATAAAATCATCCTACAAGACGTACATAGCTCTAAAAATCCAGAGCGCTTTCGGGCATTACTATACCCTTCATCAGTAAATGCTCGAAATGTCAGTAGTAATGCTTGAAAGCGCTCTGGATTTTTAAAGCTATGTACGTCTTGTAGGATGATTTTATCAAATGACTTTTTATCTATGATGTTTTATGTGTCGTTGATTTTATAACTGAATTTAGAATAGACGTGCTGCCAATTTTATTATTTGTAATCTATATTTTAAAATAACCGCTCATTATTTCCTCTTAGTATGGATGATACGAATAATATACAGGTAAGACGTCACGTATATCCAAAGAAATATACGATAATCGAATTTCGTTTTGAATTAGAGAAGCGACCGGATGTGAATATTTTCTTCAATGTACTTGTTCTGCAGAAGATGTTGAAAATCAACACTGCTTTATAAGGAAGGTTATTACAAGAACTGCCATGAGAAAAGACAGTTTTCAATTAAATATTAAAAATTTTAACATTAAAATTTCGTACATACGTACATACATACATAGATACATAAAGCATGTTTAAAAAACGTTATGACGCAGTCAAATGTTATTCACAATTAAACATGCTTTGGACGCGACTGAACATAAATTGATTGTTTATGGGGCAATGTATGTGTCGATGAAAATGTGACCACAAAACCACCACTGCTTTTTAAGGAAATATATCAATGTAATAATAATCAACCACGTTCAATAAACAACCTTTTTATATATATTTAATTTTACTCTGCAAAAAGATAGAAAATTAAAAGAAAACTAGGCAAAACGGTGATTTTCAGGTATTGTAAGTTTTCTCTGATTTATCTAATAAATAGTAAAATCAAAATTATGAGAGTAGCGCATGAATTTACCTAAATATCAATTTCTGTCTCTTTCTCTTTTGCTATTTATATTAATTGATTTCGTATATGTATTCTTTTTCATACAAAATGGAAATAATATTTCTGAAATAATATAGCTGAAAATTATATACATTATTCAGGTTTTTATTATATACTTTTTATTCCCATACACTGAAAACTTCGTCACAACGGTTTATCTCAGCATATAAGATCTAATTAAGTGAGATTTCACTTGAAAATTTTCACAGAGAACAATCATTTCCAAAACATACATGTGCATATTTTATTTTATATTGCAATTTTTTTTTTTATTTTTCGGGCTACAATCTAAACAACTGCTTCTATTTTCTTAATTTTTATGATGATTTAAGAGAAAGACCCTATTTGTATATTTCACGAAAATTTAACAGTTGAGTTAAAGTTGACATATACGTGAATCAATCGTACAGATAGACACACCACTCATGCACACAGAAAAGCAGCCATATATCATTAAGTAGTTGAATCATCCCCAAAATGTACAAATCCAAGATAAACTCGATTTCGAATGCTAGACTCTGTTACAATACTTTTCCTTTCCGTAGCATATTATGCATTGTAGGGAATGTAAAATGCATCATAACAATTTTTAACACTTTTAATACTTCCTTAAAAGCAGTAGACATATGCATATTGCGTGACAACAATGGTTTCAAGAAGTTTTGATCCTTCTTCATCGGGTTAAATTTGTCTTTGCTTAACAAACGCCAATTACGATCTGTCGTTTGTTACGCAAAGAAACCGTTTTGGCCTGATGAAGAGAGATAAAAACTCCCTAGAAACATTTGTTGTCACGTATTTTGCATGTGTTTGCTTTCTTGAAGGTAGTACTAAAAGTGTTTGTTTCACAAGCAGCAGTTTTTTATTTGTGTGATATCATGTTATTAAAAAAATATCTTTAAGCTGCATAGTTGAGTTCTCAAATCCAAAGTGTTATTCTTCTTCTTCTTCTTCTTCTTAAGCACTACAGCCGATTGCCAGCCAAGGCTGTCTCAGCCCGTTTCCACCATCTCGACCTATCCGATACCACTGTTCTCCATCTATTGACGCCAACGTTCCTCAGCCATTTCTCCACATTGTCCAGCCACCTTGCACTCGGCCTGCCTCTCCTTCTCTTTCCTTCTGGCCCCTGGAAAGTTATTTTCTTGACTAAGTTATCCTCTCCATATCTATATATCCTCTCCATATCTATATATCCTCTCCATATCTATATATCCTCTCCATATCTATATATCCTCTCCATATCTATATATATGGCCGAGCCTTCATAGTGGAGCCACTTTAATCACTTTTACTATGTTTGGTGTTATTAAAAGTGTCATTAGGAGAGGTTGCAATCTATTTAAAAAATTTACAGGAAATGTGCATGGGGTGCAGGGAAAAATAAATAATAATTGCGGACCTTCAGCATTTACTTACTTTCCCTATGATAAAAAATCTGATGTGGGCGTGGATGACTTTCCTCATATAACGCAATGAATTTACTTCTTTCACAGTAAAACAATCTGATGTGGTCAGCACATGACTTTCCTTATAGAATGCAATGAATTTACTACTTTCAAAGTAAAAAAATAGGTTATTCCTATAGTAGACATTTATATTCATTCCATGATATTGAATTTTCGTCAATTGGTCTTCATTTTCATTGATTTTGCGTCGTTTTTATCCATTTGCTGAGATTTTCGTCAATTTGGCAACATTTAAAAAAGTCGCCAAGTTTGCCAAATTCGTCGGCAATATCTCGATAAGCGTCATGCACGGAGAAATAAGTTATTCATGTAACAGATAAATGACTAACTATTGGTGTTCAAATACAATAGTAGTACTCAAAGTGTATTTTCTCATGAATAGAACGAGCTAGAACCACGAGAATGATGTCACCAAATTTATCCAACGATAATACATATGAAAAGTGAACATGTTTCTTAAAAATTAATATATTTTTTTTTAATTTATAGGATTTTTCAATAAATTCATTTGAAAAATGTCCAATATCTCGAGAACGGTTCATGCTAGCGTTCTAAAGTTTATGTCAATCGTTTTCTAAAGAAAAAAAAGAAATGTCTATTTACGTAACTTTATTAAAGGTTTTGATTTTTGGATGAGTTTTTCAAAATTTCACTCGAAAATTTAGGGGGGTTCTGAACATTCGGCTGTGTTTAAAAACAATAGGCTTCCAGTATTTACGGATTGTAATTTTGTACCAAATTTCATTTGAATCACTGCATTCGTTCGCGAGTTATTCAGAGACTCACTGAGACAGACAGACACACACACACACACACACACACACACACACACACACACACACACACACACACACACACACACACACTCATACACACAGACATCATCTCAAAAATGTTCGATTCGTGATCGGGGATGCTTGAAACGTGCTCCCCCGTCGAAAACTCGAATTTGAATTTTCGACCCCGTCACAATACTTTCCTTATACATTATACTATGTATATAAGGAAAGTAAACATGATCTATAAGATTGTAAAGAACCTTCTCCCAACCGGGAATGGAACCCTGGATCTACGAACTGGCTATGCGACTCTCTACCGTTGAGCTTATGAGACGAAATTGCAAGTTCTCATTGTCGAAGAAGTGGATGTATAAGATAGATACATGGCACACTGTATTTAACGTTGGATTGCACATTTGTGGCTTTTCGGATGACAACGTGCAAAACCATTTTCCATATTTCGTAACCAATTAACTCATATTTAACTCCACTCTAAAGTAATATATATCAATATTCATTTCATCGTCAATAAGCAGTATTGTCCATATATTAAAACATGTAAATAATAAATTCATCAATCAGGCATTATTTTAATTAGCTTGGTGCCCTTTTTACAATTTTGATTATATATATATATATATATATTGATTATATATATATATATTTTGATTATATATATTATATTATATATATATATATATATATATATATATATCAGTCTGGGACTTTTTTTTCCAATGGCCAGGCACTAGACTTACGTGTTTTTGCTCTATGTACGGCCGAAATCGTGACCCATTTAGCCATCCAGGGACGTTGCCCCAGGCGCACCAGAGGGGGGGCGGAACACACTGCGCCCACAACACACAACATCCATGTCTTACGTGGGACACGAACCCTCAACGTGGCGGCCGATCAATCGCTGGAAACGCTCGCCTTGACCGTTCGGCCACCACGTTGACAGAAATGAGCCAACAGTACGATGTGTTTCCAGGTGGTCACCCACCCAAATACTAAAGTCTGGGACTAAATATTGATTAGTTGGCGATATGTCATTAGATTATTCTTCAAGTTTGCTCAATGTTTCGCGCAAGTGTTGCAGACAAATTGAAGAGCTTACTTATAGGGGTATACTGGAAGTATCCCCGCCATAGTACGGAATTAAAAATTTTACAAATCATTACCTCCCAGTTAGCGTCATATTTATCAATTTGGCAATATTTTTTTTATCAATTTTGGACACTTTCGTTAATTTTGCAGAATTAAAAAAAAAAAAAAGTTGGCGACATTCCGCAAAAGTATTGAATTTTCATCAATAAGTCGTCATTTCCATTGATGTAGCCGATTTGGAGATATTTTCATTAATTTGGCAGCATTTAAAAATGTCACCAAGATGGCGGCATTCCGTTAAATTCGTCGCCAAATATTCCAAGCGTTATGGACAGAGAAATAAGTTATTCTTATAGTCTATAAATGACTATTGATATTTAAATACAAAACTATCACCTAAAGTTCTTTTTCTCATAAACAGAACACGCTAGATCCACGAGAATGATGTCAATAAATTTATCGCATTATATTACATATGATGAAACCTAACATAATTCACAATAGTTAATAATTTTCTTTTATTTTCTCTGATTTTTTGATAAATTTATTTGAAAAATGTGCAATATCTTGAGAATGGTTCATGCTAACGTTCTAAATTTTATATCAATTGTTTTCTAATGAAAAATTACATAAGAAATGATGATTTTCGTAACCTTATTAAAGATTTTCATTTCTTGATGATTATTTCAAAATTTCACTCGAAATTTTTAGGAGCACTGAGTATTCGATTGCGTTTAAAAACAATAGGCTTCCAGTATTCAGGGATTGCAATTTTTTACTAAATTTCGTTCGAATCGCTCCATTCGTTCTTGAGATATCGTCTCCACAGAATGACTGACACACTCACACACACATCGCCTCAAAAATGTTTGATTCGTGTTCAGGGATGTTTGAAGCGTGCTCTCCCATCGAAAACTCAAATTCAAATTTTCGATCCCATCACAATACTCCCCTTATACATTATACTATGTATATATAAGCAAAGCAATATGTATATATAAGCAAAGTAAAAACGGTGGCTACCGAGAATTAGTTGAGCGAATTGAGCATCTAAGGTTCTCGGATCTCTTAATCCCGCATTCTTCGTTAGCTGTGATTGGTAAAAAAAGGTTACCCAACATTTGAAAAAATTAACCCCTAGCTGTAAGCGCCCGGATGATACATATTAAAACGTGTTTTAAATATAGGTTAGAAGGGAAATAAAATAAATAAATAGTTTTAAATATTTTTTACGAATATTTTAGAAAGATAAATTACAATTAAAACATGTCAAAACGACCCTGTTAAAGACACACTTAAATGTTATTAATTTTTGTTAGAAATTCATTCAGAAATTTTCAAAAATTAAAATAATTAAACTTGTTACAAGTATTTTATTTAAAAGCGTGTTGTATTCATTGTTTATAACTTTATTTTACAGTCCTGACTCAAATGAACATTACATTAACATCCCTGCAGAAGTACAAACATATAATATAAGAAATACATACATATCACCAATTAAACTGTATTTTCATTTTCAAACTAGCACTCGATTGCTCTAAATTAACATTGGCGAAATTTTAAGCAACCCTACATAGTGTATTTTTACGCCAAGCGACATATTTCCTCATAGCCAGCCAATGTTGCCTGGAGAGGATAATGCCAAGTTGTTTGTTCTACTTATTTCAACCTGCTGCGACTTAAATCGACGCAGCTTTCTGGATGTCCCGCATGTATTCGCAATATATTGATTAAACGAAACCAATCATTATATAAAATATCCTTTTGATATATTATTGGTATATATGGACAATACAAAAAAACAGTTATTTAAAATCGTGTTGGTTACATTGGTTATAATCGTATTTTATAGTCCAGATATGTTCCGAGGATCACGACTCAAATGAACATTACATTGAGAGCCCTGTACAAGTACAAACATATAATAATATAAGAAATCCATGCATATCACATATTAAACTGTATTTTCAATCTAGCATTCAATTGCTCTCAAGTAAGATTGGCGAAATTTTAAGCAACCCTATATAGTGTATATTTATACCAAGTAACATATTTCCTCATAGCCAGCCAATATTGCCAGCAGAGGATAATACAAGGTTATTTGTTCTACTTATTTCAACTTGCTGCGCCTTAAATCAGCGTAGTTTCTACATATTGACTTCACTTTGAATCAACCTGTTGATTAAAAGAGACCACGCATTATATTAAATATTAAATATCCTATTAAAATATTATTGGAATATATGGACAATACAAAAAGCAGTTAACATTATTTTATTAAATACCATACTTTGTAGGCAGATAGAATAATGCTATCCGTGTGGTGCCTTATTAAGAGCAATCAAAATGGTTGAAGTCGAAAAAAATTACCTATGACCTCTTGGTCTATCAAAAACCACTTTCGAGTGTAAGTAGTTTAAGCATGTTATTATCCTTTACCGAATGGTAACGAACATATTAACAAACAGCATAATTTCGATTGTGAGGAATTTACGCACTTTATTACATTTGTCTAATAGCAAGAAGAATATACACATGTTCGACGATGTAAATTTGTTTCCGCTAGTCTTTTTAAATAAAGTAAGAAATTACGTTATTATAAAATATCTTTTTGTAATAATAACACTTTATATACCCTACTTCTATCTTATTTAATAACGTTCAGTTGATTCATTAAATCTTAAACCAGAATAAAAGTTTCCTATATATCATCCGAAGATTCTTCGTAACCGTACAGTTAGGCATAACCGACACTTAGCGCATCTACCATAGTATTTCTGTCACTTGAGCAAGAGAATATAATAACTGATTTATTGAGATAACTTTGAATCGTTTTACAATACCATATAGAATTTATACTAAAATAGTCTTTTGAGATATCTTCAACAAATATATATATATATATATATATATGTATTACATTTATTCACTTTAAGTGAATAAAAAATTTCAAGTGCTTTTCACGGATACTCACTAGTAAATAAAAGACATTTAAATTTAGACTTGAAATATCAGAATGAGTGCTAATATGAAATCCACACAGAAAATTTATTTCAATTTTCATATTTTCCGTGGTCATTTAAGCACCTTCGGAAATAGTAATTTAGAATGAAACCATCTGCATTAATATTCCCCCCTTCCCCCTATTTCATATTTATGTAAAAATATGTTATTTCACTGCTGCAAGAAAACCCTGAATGGATATGTGGGCGTGTCTATATACACGTGTCCCGGATATTCACAATTAACTCTTGTAGATATCTTTTAAATAATGCCTATTTCTATGATTGAACATAATTGTCAGGATTCCCATTAGATTAATTTCTTATAGAGAGCAGGGACGCAGTAATCCATGACTGGAATCACAAGTAAAAGTAAAGTACAAAGCCTATTTTACAATTGTTAGAGGGGTTTATATACTAGAGGCCCCTATCCCGAGGATACTAAAATAAACGTTTAATTAACGCCTCCGTTTAATTCGTATATTTCTCAGTACACGGATATACAGAGGGTGTTCACTCATTTTTGTAACGATTTTGACTTTCTCCATGAATTAAATTTAAATAAAAAATAAACCTGGCTGGCATCAAGTCGGAATAGGGTTTAATTATCGTCTGCATCATTAAAAATATTCTTTGCTTTAAAATGTCGCTTAAAAATAAACAATGTATCGAGAGCTATATTTTTGCGCTATCCGAAGAGAAATAATCTTATTCGATTATTAAAAAAAGAAGTGAAAAGCATGGTTTTAATATTTATACACGTAAATTAAGTTGTTGTTGTTGAAACCCAGACCGTCCGACCTACGAGAAAGGTGTAAGGTAACTGCTTGGACGGTCGGGAAGTGCCACCCAATTTAGACCGGAACCCAGTGGGGGAGGCATCCACAGGGACCGTACCCTCCTTCCTCTACCACCAACCTCTCGGAAGGACACACGTAAATTAAGTGACATACACGTAAATTAAGTGACATAATTAATAAAAAAGGAAAGAAATATCTAAGTTTACATCTGACTGGGAGAAAGTAAAAAATGCATATCCAACAAAGGTTGGTTCAGAGAAAACAAGGAAAGTTTTGCTAAAGGATTTATGGCTATTGCTGAATTCTCTTATAACGGAAAACCTAAAATTAGAAAAGTAGAAAAGAATGTCAAAATTAACTCGAATTACTATCAGAAATATGTTTTAACACCTGTTTTCAAAAAATAGGTTCTATCACTTCACCCAACAATCTTCACTGTGTTAAGTTCCATCAGGATAAGGCTACCAGCCATAGCTCTAAGTCTACTGCAATATTTTTTTAAAAAAATGAGAAATGAGACCGGAATTAAGACCGTTTAAATGCATCCCACCCAAGTCCCCTGAACTGTCTCCTATGGATTACTGTGCACTTGGACTCTTAAAACAAGCTCTTCATAAGCTGCATCCCAAAACATTGGATGGACTCTGGAAGATTGTGGTGGGGGAGTGGACCAAAATCAACCTTAATATTTTAAGAAAAACGCTTTTATCTTGCAAATCAAGATGTAATATGGTACTTCAACAAAAGGGCTATCAGATTACATATATTAGAAAATAAAATTCTTGTCTTTATTCATATATATATATTTTCAAAATCGTTACAAAAATGTGTGAACACCTTCTGTATGTACTCAAGCACATGTAGTCGGGGAAAAGGCACGTATATACAACTTCTAACACATGTTAGTGTATATGTGCCATAGTTCACAAAAACAATAATAACAGAGCTTCGAGGTAACAATAATAAATTTTATTGTTGCCATACATAATATTCCTTCTAAGAAAATTTGGTAACAAACACATCAAAGAAATACTTGCGAATTAACCGGTAAATAACTTTATTCAGTTAATTTTCTACGTTGAAACAGGAAAGCTATACACATTTAGCTTTCCTGTTTCCCAGGAAGATATACACATTTTCACACTGTTCTAGCAATAGGCAGGTTCTTTTCAGCATTTAATTTAACTTTTCGCAGAATATTCGCAAATATCCAGAACTTTTGACGAATCCTCAGCGAATTTCTATAATTTTTTCACAAAATTCCTGCTCTAGTTGCAATGTAGTAACGCAATAGTAGTAACACTCCCTTGCACAATAGTAATAACATTATTTATTATCATTACTGTACAGATTTTTATTATAAACTCTCTTCTTAAAATGAAGTAAAAGTGTGTAATTATAATATAAATAAAAATGTGTAGTTTAACCTTGCATGTTAATCTTTGCAATTAACCAATTTTGTGTAACCGATTTGGTGTCTGCAAAACCCAACTAAATCAGCATATCGGGATAATTAACTATAATATTGTAATCTTAAACCAAACGTTAGAACTAATGGTTAACAGAAAGAACTTAAATTTGCTTCAATTACACATTAAATATTTACACCATTCTGTCTAACAACATAGAGATATTATTCTCTTTCTGACACATATTAATGTATCCAGCGAGAAGTAATGCCAGACTTTGCATTAATTAGTTGGATCACTTGGTGGGACGATTTAATAAAGTATTTTTAACAATTCGGAATATTAATAATATACTTCATATCGTAATATACACTATATGATCAAAAGTAGCCGGACACTTTCCATGTTAGAATGTTTTTCGAATTTCTAAACAAATACTTGGCGAAGTGTTCTGTAACTTTGGCGATGCAAAGAACATGCTTGAACGTATACTTTCCAGTAAAGTTTCTGTGACTTGTTGTGCATTTAAAGGACCACCAACATATTGTAAAAGAGGGTAAATATATTTCATCACCCTGTATCATAAAAAACTGGAAATGATTTTTAAGTTTCACAAAATAGTTAACTAGCTTTGTTCAATGTGTATAAGCATTTTCGTAAAACAAAAACATATATTCATGAAGATATGCACATTCCTGAAGATATAAACGTCCATGAAGGTATAAATGTGCGTCTGAGAAAACCAAATAGACGCAGAGAAAAAAACGTTGTGGCAACTAGCCATGTTCTACTTTGTAAATTCATTTTCATTATAAATAATATCATCGAAACGAAATTTAATACTAAAAGTCAATACGATATGAATATAATTTCGTACTGTACCCTTTAGTTTCCAACCAAATCTGAATAGTAATCAATGTATATTTTTATATTTGATTAATACAGAAATATACGTGAGACATTATTCAACCAATTTATTCAACACTGGAACTTCTAATCTAGAAATTTCATTTTAACACACATTCTGAACGCAAATCTGCCGTATTTCCTATTTTAGAAATAGTGCTTTAAATAGCTAAACGATTCGTCTGGCCATGTAGTATGATGATTAATGTATTTCAACAACTTCTGATAACTCTGCGTTGAAAATTGAATTAGGGATAACGTGCGCCTTTGACCGTATGGATTCATTTGCAAAAGGGATTCAATCAATTAACGATGCTGTACTAATATATTATTAAAATTTTATGTCAATGATATTTTAATGCTTATGTTATGATATGATTTTGTGGAGGGATTACTTAAAATTAATTCATAAAAATATAAAATTATTCTCAAATGACTATGGAACAGAATTTTTGCACAAACTGTAACATTACTGGCATGTATGAATGAGTAATGGATGGTGAAAGTCTGTATTTTATATATTGCAAAGTGACTCTGTCTGGTTTAAGTTTACTTTGTTTACTAAATGCTTCTGCGATGTTGCCATTGTTCATCGTGATGGTGGATTTTAAAGAATAAACGTTCTTGATCCAAATTTTAATATTTTTTTGCTGGAAGAAACGGTATTTGAGATCAAAAACTGCCCAAGTAAGTCATTAAAAACAAAGTCATGTAGAGAATCTCATCTATGAGCGAGTGTATCGAAAGAAACAAAATGTTGTTCGAAGAAGTTTTACAATCAGCTTGCACATCAACAAACCCAACAGATGAAGATGTAGAAATTACTCAAGAAGTCGTTCTCAAAACCCTCTGTAGGTCAATATTTATAAAACTCCAGACATTGTGACGATATTCGAGAGTAAGTCTTGCATCATGCCAATGTATCTGTGCACATAGGCCTTCCTTTTAAGAAGACCAAAACCGAAGAAATAGTCAATAAATTCGAATTTTTATTACTGATTCAAATAGTTCAAAATATTTTCTTCCCAACGATGTATCGTATTAGTTTATCCAGTAAATAGTCGAAATATTTCTCTTGTTTCCATATGACACCCTCAAAGTCTAGGGCACTTTCGCGAGGGTATTTCGATTAACAGCCTAATCTCTCGATTTTTACATTCTAACACAATTTATTACTCATTTGCCTCACCTCTAGCTGCAAAACAGGTTTTCTACCCTTTTAATACAGTGATATCCGTTGAATATCAATGGCGTCTCAAGAAAAATAAATCCCTTACCAACAATCCAAGGAGCAATTGTTAAAATGCACATTTATAAATAAAAAATGGAAAATATCAAACCAAAAATGAATGAAATCTCCAGAATAATACAAATGTGAATTTATAAACTCAATAAAGCACACTATGTATGAGTAAATTGTTTATTTCAGACTTTATTTTGCAAAGACAATCGGCCAAGTGGATTTCGAGTACATGCTACTATCTCTAAGAAGAATGTTAACTTCTGAAGTGAAGCTCCATTGGTGAAAATGTGAATTACTTATTGTGCAATAAAATGCTAGTAATTCGATTATAAATGAGTTTTCGATTTTCACAACAGTTTAGAACACATCTGTAGGTCCATACCGTTTATTTTACATCCTGAATATTGGCCAAGTAGATTTCAAAAAAGCTTTTGGGAGAGATATCTATAAAAATAAAATTAAAAATATGTCTTTCTATCTGTTTGTCTGATCATCATGGGAGAACGTCTGAACCGAATTTAATGAACTTTTGTGGGTAACCTTGAAATAGTCCCATTTAAAATTTAGCCCACGTTTCGAATTTCTGACAAAAGGGGTTATAGAGAAATTAATGAAAAAAGAAACTTTTCATAGGAGTTCTACTCGCTAAGTCTCTGGTTAATCCAAAGGGAAAAGGTTGGTTATCGCTGGTTTAAAACGTGAAAGTGAATTAAAACTATATCTCTGAGTTTGGTGGGAGTTTATTGCGCTAAGCAATAAAAAAGCACTTTTTGAAAACGAATTGTTTAAAAACATGAATGTTTAAAACATGAATTTAAGTGTAAAATCTAACACCATGGTTTATTTTTCACAAGCTCTTAGTCAACAATAAACAGTATTAAGAAATCAAAATGGTTATTTAAGTATCAGCAATTTATGAGGAAGATTCTAGCTTATATGATGTTGCTCAGCAACGCAATTGAATTAAATGTGTTTGTTAATTATTATTATTTTTTCTATTTGATAAATAGATAAAAGGATATGAAAATATATCTTATAAATGAACGGTTTGA
The DNA here is from genome assembly GCA_951213105.1 of Amaurobius ferox. Taxonomy (NCBI): domain Eukaryota; kingdom Metazoa; phylum Arthropoda; class Arachnida; order Araneae; family Amaurobiidae; genus Amaurobius; species Amaurobius ferox. Next base: position 95,025,066 of record OX578134.1, read on the forward strand.
TTTTTCTTTTAATTATATTAAATGCGAACTGCGTTCATCACTTTCATTTATTTTGGCAAAGAGTTTTCAAACATATATTGTGTTTAGCCAATACACTCATATACTGTGTTTAGCCAATACACTTATTTTGCCGATTGTTGAAACAGACTAAGAGTAGAATGGGTATATCTTCTAATACAATTTCAGTGTTTTCATTTAGTATATACAAACGGGATCTGGATGTTTTATTCAGATCTGCAAATTCAGAGCTAAGAATTTGGCGGGATATCGCTAACTTGGCAACTTTTCTTTTTTGTCAAATTGATGTAAATGTCGCCAATTGTTAAAAACGACGCAATGAAATTAAATTTACTTTGCTTTGTTAGAAGAACGTACTGAAATGATGTGTCGAGAGAATTTGCCTGTCAATCCAACGAACCTACTTAGTAACACATTTAGCGAATTTTTAAAATGTCACCAAATTGATAAAAATGTTTGTAAATCTATGAAATCCATAAAAATATTTTGGAATTGATAAAATTACGCTAAATAAATTAAATTAATTATGTTTTGTTATTGGATAGTATAGTGATGATGCTTCGTCCAATTTGTCGTTAAGTGGAACTGTCACTTCTACAGTCCGACTTGGAGGTAAATTGAGATTTTTTAAAATGTCGCTAAATTGACAAAAATGCCGCCAAAACTTTATACAGATAGCAGATCTCAGACGATATTCACGATCTCAGACGATATTTTCCAACCAATTTATTTGAAGTGAATGATATCATATCGATTAGCAATGGATTTAAATCCAATGTGTTATGCTGCATACGATTTTCATTAAATCTTTTCCGATTTGAATAATAAAGATATGTATATAAAATACATTTCATTGACATTGCCATTTTGACTGGATAATATCAATTACGGTCTTTAGATTTGAACATTATTATTATTGATATTTTCGGGCAAATTGACTCAAGGATTCTTGATATTTTCAAGTTATTAAACCATTGTTTTATTATTTCAAAAATTGTTGAAACTCATATAGTGTACGTTGTACGAGAACTATTCTACAAATGTATGAGTATATCTTCTAATCTATAAGAATATAAGTATTACAGGTATATTGGCATATATTTTGATATATATAGGATTCTTGATATTTTCAATTCAATAGGTCGTCTGGTTTATTTTGGCAAAGATTTTTGAGACTCATATTGTAATACGGGTAATCTTCTACTAACAGAGGGGCATATTTCTTCATATATAGATCTTCTCATATAATTTTAGTGCTTTCACTTTGGCATATATTGGAATCAATTACTGCCTTCAGGTTTAAAGATTACAAGTTTATTGACATTTTCAATTTATACATGTAATGTACAGATACAGGTTATATCTTCTAATATTCGCGTATATAAGTACTGCGGGTCCCATACAATTATAACGTTTTTAATTTGCATACATGGATTCATTTTCATATTTGTTGTAAATTTGCTTTCAAATACGACCAGGATGTTTTATTCTTCAGATCTGCCCATTAAGATAATTTTGCATAGTGAGAACAGATATTCTTAAACTTCTTTTTAGGAACATTAAATTAAATATTTTAACAGAATATTTTGATTAACAATGTCATTTAGTATACTATAGGAATTTGCGCATGATTGTGAATTTTAAGTTTATTTATATTTTATTTTCCGTACGAAGTACGGGTATGCTGCTAGTATATCATATAATTAATCGAAATTTCAATTCCACTTTAAATGATTTTTCGTTAAAAACCAAAATTTAGGTCTAATCTGTAGATAGTGGCATTCCGTTTAAAAATAAAATTGTGGAAATCATTGAGGAAATTGTGGAAATCATGAAATGTATTTGTGCGTCTGTGTTTATGTCTTTGTGATATGGCGGAAAATCTTAGTTACAGTTAAAGATAGTCAGTACAGGGATGAGCTCATAGGACGATGTACCTCAGTGAAATTTCTTTTAATTCGGATAGCTTAAAAAGTTATTAAGGTTTAAAGCCGAAATTTAGTGATTTTTCGCCATTTTGAATTGAAATTTATTCCACGTAAACAACGTTCGGGAAAATCACAAAGACTGTCTATAGGCAAGAACCCACAGCCGTCCTTATGCTAATTGGGATTTATATCGCACTAGTCAAATATCGTGAAATTTAGAAATATCGAAAATTGTTTACGATTTATCCTTAACTAGACGTAGATTCTTTTGTGGGTTGTATTTATGCAAATTTTGTCGCTATATCTGGTCTATATATGAACGATTCAAACTTTATTTCCGTGTAGCCACTGATGAAGAGCATACTTATGCTCGAAAGCGCTATGGCCTGTTTTAAACTTTTGTACGTCTTAAGTGAAATAAAGACCTTCTGTTATGGATGTGTGTTTGATTTTGCTATTTAGAAATATCGTTTTGAATTTTTATATGTACAATTATTTTATAATTATAAAGATTCGCTTAAAATCGTACGAAAATCTTCAGAAATAACTTATATCTTTTTACTTTCAATTTAAAACGTAGTTTTAATTTTAAGCAATTTTTAACAAATAATTTAAATAAGGAATAATAATAATAGGCAATTTATTTCGCAAAACCCCAAAGCGGGTTGTATACTCCCTTTTGCACTTATTTAGGACGTATTGCTCCCGTGCAGCTGGCGACTACACTACCGGCAGTTACAGTAAACTAGCAAGCTAAAAGCTTTTTATAAAATCTTCCGGGCTGGCCACCGAAGACTGCTAGTTGAAAATTAAACACTAATGTATGTGTTAATAATATATTATTGGATTGATTTCCGCTTTAAATATCATAATTCATTCAGAACTGTGTAATAAACTCGATTATTAGGCATTGGAATATAAATTTAATTTCACGTACTAGTAATCATGCTGTAATCAAATTGCAGAAATATTTCTAACGTTTGTTGAAAACCACGACGAAGAGAAATCTATTTTAGAAAAATTAATTAACCAATTTATTCTAGGTTGAAACTTACTTAAACCCTCAATATAAATGTTAGGAAGCTGCTATTTCAAACACAGTATTATTTTAAATATCCAAATCACAGTTTGCATGGTCATGAAGATGGATGATTAAAATACTTCAACAGCATTGCAGAAGTTTCTGTTTTGAAAATTGAATTCGTGAGCTTTCGAGCATTTCATTTTATTTTCAAAAGCGATTACATCAGTTTTCGATATAATCCTCATATTTTGTTACAATTAGGTTTAAAACGATAACTGAATAGATTACGTCTGTATTTTGCAGATGGAATATTTTAGTTTGAATCCACAATATTTAATATATTTTCACAGGGAGATAACAAAATATCTTAAGAATAAACTACAACGATACTGTAAAATAATTATATAACAGGAAAACTGATTAAGCTTACCCACGCGTATTCACACTATTATTGTTTGATATATTGAGGCAGCTGGAGAAATTATAAAGGTGAACAGGAAATGTTCAGGTGTTTTGTTTCTTGTCGAGGGTTACACTGTTAAAAAATCTGATGTAGGTAGCACATGACTTTCCTTATATAATGCAATGAATTTACTACTTTTACAGTAAAAAAAAATAGATTATTCTTGTAGTAGATATTTATATTCTTTCCAAGATATTGAATTTTCGTCAATGAGTCGTCATTTTCATTGATTTAGAGTCATTTTTATCCATTTGGCAAGTTTTTCGTCAATTTAGCAACATTTCAAAAAGTCGTCAAGTTGGCGACATTCCACCAAATTCGTCGTTAAAATCTCGCCAAGCGTTATGGACGGAGAAATAAGTTATTCTTACAGCAGATAAATGACTATTGGCGTCCAAATACAAAATTATTACTCAAAGAACCTTTTTTCATGAATCGAACGAGCTAGATCCACGAGAATAATGTCACCCAATTTATCGCATGGTTATTACATATGAAAAGTGAACTTGTTTCTCAATAGTAAATATTTTTTTTTATTTTATATGACTTTTTGATAATTTTTTTGAAAAATGTGCAATATCTTGGGAACGGTTCATGTTAGCGTTCTAAAAGTTATGTCAATCGTTTTCTAAATATGAAACGTCTATTTGCGTAACTTTATTAGAGGTTTTGATTTTTTGACGATTTTTTCAAAATGTCACACGAAGATTTAGGACTTACAATAGGCTTCCAGTGTTTACGGATTGTGATATTTGTACCAAATTTCGTTCGAATCGATTCATTCGGTCGTCAGTTATCGTCTCCACATACTCACTGACACACACACACACACATACTTTCACACACACACACTCACACACACTTTCACACACACACACACACATACACACACAAACATCACTTCAAAAATGTTCGATTCGTGATCAAGGATGCTTGAAACTTGCTCTCCCTTCGAAAACTCGAATTCGAATTTTCGACCCCGTCACAATACTTTCCTTATACATTATTGTATATAAGGAAAGTAAAAACACATTAAGCATTTCCATAGAATATTTAATGTGGTTTACATAAAATGTTTAATGTGGTAAATACACATGTAGATAAAAGTTAAGCCAACACCTTGTCATGTATTTTCGCATATGATTCTTTCTTAATTTCGCGCTGCCATATTATTGCACCTTGAATTGGTTGAAATTTCTTTCCAAGTGATTTATTCTTCAATGAAATCATATGAATGTATTTCATAAGAAATACAACAAACTGCAGTAAACGCAATTAGGCGACCATGGAAATTCTCCAGCGCATAGGCAATTAACAAGTTTTACAGAGGCGATCTTACAATGTAGTATATTTGCATGTTGTATAACATGTATCTATGTTTTAAGTTGTCCAGAGAAGTTAGCTGTGAACAATTTATCTGAAGTTTTAGTAGTCGTGATTACTTCGTATAATCTCAGTCGTTCGGTGTATTGACGTTTGCATGTCAGGTTGAAGATATGTTGAAAACAAATACAAAAATTTTGAATAATTTAAGCATGTGTTTTGAATAATTTAAGCTCTAACGATGATTTTAATTCTGTACGTCCAAGAAAGTGATAATTCCGATATATTTTTGTAGAGAAGATCTCTACTTGGTATTCAAGGATTACTGTTGCTTGGTTGAAACTGTCATTACGCATAAGTTCCGATGATTTTTGGTTTCGAATGGTCATTTTGTCTTTCGGTGATAATCTTTTAGTTCATTTATGTTGTAAATAAAATTGCGTTAGTTTCTCGTAGTGAGTAATTACATAGCTGTGGAATACTTATAGATTTAAACGAAGATATACACACGGTAAATTACATACTATTCTTTTGTTAGCTACTTTATTACATAAGAACTTACAGAATAGGTGTTAAAACACCTATAGAAAAAAAATGCGAAAACAAAGACGTTCAAATTCACGACCACTCATGAAGCAATAAGACAACCTTAATCTTTTATACGACATAATATATATAGAGGGTGATTCAAAAAGATATAGGGCCAAACTTTAAGGGGTGCTAGAATTCACGTAAACAAGCACTTTTCGTCATATAATACATGGTCGTACCTTAAGCGGTTAAGCGCCAGGGGTTAGCACTTACAGCTGCATGAAATTATGGAGCACAAGAATGACAAAGGACGTATGGAAAAAGTGAAGACATTACAGAATGCATTTTAATGAACAACTTACAGAAACTGCTCAAAACAAAAAATCGAAGAAATTACAAAACAAGTTGTATTGAACAACTTACAGAAACTGCTCAAAAGAAGAAATTGAAGAAATTACAAAACAAATTGTAATAAACAACTTATAGAACTTGCCCTAAACAGCGACCACCGACATGAATGCATGGCAACGTGCAACGCAGTGATCATCATACATTGCCGAAAACACCAGGCATTTAGCGGCAGCCGCAATAGAAATCATGTCAACAAGGTCCTCATCAGAATCAATGGGGCTGTTTTAGATGAGGCTTTTCATACGGCCCCATAGGAAAAAATCCAGACATGAGGGGTCGAACCGGCTAAGCAATGGGACTAACCACCCCGACCAATCCATCATCCTAGAAATATTGAATGCAAGGAGTCCCACACAGCCACGCTAAAATGGTGTGGCCCTTCGTCGTATTAGGATCACATACGTGTTTTAATGTTTGCTGGAACATGGTTCCCGATTTCTGGCAAGACGTCTTGCAAAAATACGAGGTGGTATCTCCCGTCCAATCGAACAGGGTCAATCAAATAGTCATGGATATAAACTCTTAAGACAAAATATCGACGCATCCCGCAAGATAATCCAATAGTAATGAAACTTTACATGCAAACACCTTTCGACCGAATATGCAAATGATCAAAAATTCGCAGCAAATGAATGAGTAGTCGGAACTACAGCGCATCGAAATGGAGCACCATGGTGGTATATATAAGGAGCGAACCTCGTTTTCTTGAACAAAACTTGAAGTGGATTTTGATTCCGTGTAAATACCTTGATTGAAACAATGCCTCGCCGGCGAATTCACGGCCACTACGAGCATATGAAGGAGTTTGAAACAGGACGTGCTGTCCGACTGCATCAGGCTGAATGGGCACACCGACGAATCGCCCGGCACTTGGGTAGGAGCGATGAAGCAATTAGACGATGTTGATAGGAATGGGTTCGCAATGGCAGATTTCAGAGGCAACTAGGCAGCGAACGACCTAGAGCGACAACAAAACGGGAAGATAGAGCTATTGTCGTGACAACACGAGATTCGTCGTTATCAAGCATGCCCTGTGTTGTTGAGACCCAGACCGTTCGATCTACCAGAAAGGTGTAGGATAAGTGTTTAGACAGCCGGGAAGAGACACACAATTTAGACCGGAACCCAGTGGGGCAGGCATCCACAGGAACCGTACCCTTCTTCCCCTACCACCAACCTCTCGGAAGGACTTACGGACCAACATGTTTAAAGTGATCGTACTCCGCGTGGACGCGGCGACAGTTTTGGCAGCTGAGGGAATCGAACCCGGGTCTACCGAGTCCAACTCCCGTGCGCTCACCACTGGGCTAACACAAACGTGGAAGTGACCTCCCGGACTATTAATAGAAGATTACGGGAGCGGAATCTATACAAGCAGCACCCATTACGCCACTTACCACTGACTAGTATGCACCATCAACAACGATTGCAATGGTGCCGGGCCCGATCAACGTGTAATCGCTGAATTGGGAACGAATTGTCTTCAGTGATGAGTCCCGTTTTGAACTGAGTCCCGACGACGAGCGCAGACATGTCTGCAGACAGCCCGTGCATCCACAGGATCCTGCTCTTACTGTCACACGCCACGACAATCGGGTGTTATGGTCTAGGATGCCATTTCGTTTGATAGCCGGAAACCTTTGAAAGTTCTCAGTGGCACCATCACAGCACAGAGGTACTTTGCCGACATTCTAAGCCCCGTTGTATTCCCATTCCGTTCGCGACACCCCGGTCTAACTTTTAAGTAAGATAATGCCAGGCCACACACGGCACATCTCTTTATTTATTGTCTGCGTGCTTACGACACACTGCCTTGACCAGCCAGATTCCCAGATCTCTTGCCCATTGAGCACATTTGAGCTGAGTTGGGGCGTCGTCTGCGACCATCCCAGAATGTAGACGAATTAGCTCGTTAATTCGAAGCCATTTGAAACAACATCCCCCAGAACACCATCCGGCACCTTTATGCATCAATGCCACGTCGGATAACAGCTTGTATCAAAGCCAGAAATGGACCAACGCCATATGGACGTGGTCACTTTGTGTAGATCTTACAGTGCAATAAATCATCCAATTGTTCTGAAATTCTAATCATTTTCTTTTCTGAACATCCACATTACGCGTACCAAATTTTCTCTGATTTGGATAATTCTTTCATGGTGCGTCAATTTTTTGGTCTTAATATATATATATATATATATATATATATATATATATATATATATATATATATATATATATATATATATATATATATATATATATATATATATATATATATATATATATATATATTTAAAATTAATTGATATGTAGGCTATGCTTTCTTACACTGGAAAAATAAACTTCTTAAAAGAAAGCTACTTCGGGGATATCTAGAAATATTTAACGTAGTAATTGATTTACTATTATATATAATGGAAACTGATTCTATACTATTCGTAAACATTTAGGACCACTTACTGTCACTCAGACATTGATAATATATGCTATCGTAAAAAATTATTTCATCAGTATTCCGCAAATTGAAACTACTAATATCCCCAACTGTAACACAAATGTACGAATGCAGTATGTATAGTACATTTTCAAACTTTGCGCGTAATTAAGAACAAATATGGCTGGGGTTAAATTGTGTTGATAACCTACTGTCATTTTATGTACATTTATAACAAAAAATAAACATGTATTAATTTAAAAATATACATACTTATTACTTAAAATAAATACTTATTAATTAAAATACATACTTAGTATATGTCCATAACTAATATACTCATTATACTTACTAAACTTTCTAAAATTAACATCCATGTAAATTATTATAATTACCTTACATTACCGTGTAGTTATAAATTTTCCATTTGTCTTATTCATTTGTACAACTGCTATATTTTAAATTCGAAACACCACATTCTCCTCTCACAGCAGCTTTAAAACTACTTCCTTGCCTTTAAATATTCTTTTCTGTGAAATAGAATATTTAGTAGACGCTTGGACATTTGTCGTCAACTAATTGTCCCGACAAGGGGGCTTAAACACCTTCACAATTTGCCTGGGCGTTCTGTAAAAAATGCATTTCTCTGCCTTGCTCAGCGAAGACGTCTAGCATAGTTGTTTAACTGCTCCCATGTTATTAGTTAGCTGACTGCTATCTATGTTCATATTTCACCCTGGCATTTGAGTTTTGTACAGTTCTGTCTCCTTCACTTCCGTTTTCTGTCTTATCCAATCACCTTTTCTGATCAAGACCCTACATACCCGAAGTGTCCCTCTTTCCTACCCTACTATATATCTACTTGAACTTAGTTTCAGAATCTACATGAACTTTCATTTCAGAAGACATAGAAATGGGAACGACATCGGTGGTCGACGCTGACCCCTTCCGAGCTCTATATCAACTTTCTATCCAATTACTAAAGTCCTTCTTTCTCGATATTTTTTACTTTTCTAAACCTCAGTCTTTAAGTCCTTGTATACTTATCACCCCATTAAGCTCCCAAATATAATATTTTAATTATGGTTCATTGCATGACGGTTGATTTTAATCAACATCAATGCCTATACAGAAAATATTTTATAGCATTTCCCAACACATCCATTTCGAAACATGTAACAAATCCTAAAATCGAAACCTACCTTATATATATAATCTGGAAATATATTTAAGCTTATGATTAAAATCTGGATAGTTTGCTTTATTAAAATCCTATATGTGTGTGTGACATGCTATTCGTGTTTGCTAATTTCAGTATGCTTAATTCTCTCTTCCCTAGAGCTGATTGAAACCTTTGAAGTTCGGAACAAACGGATGGAATCTATATACATCCTATTAAATAATGAAGAGGGGTACAATTATATATATATGAACACGTGAAGCCAAAGGGGACGAAATATTGAAACAGAAAATTTTCTATGGTAAAATGAAAACCAAAATGGATTCAGAAGACAATTTTTTTTAAATAATAAATTTTAGTGCTATTTACATCAGAAATGTATTTTATTGGTTGTAGATTTTACTTATTTTACATTTGACAATCTCGATTATATTCTTTCATAAACTTTGTAACATTATATTACAAATCATTCTAACATTATGTTTGTTTCATCCCTTCCCTAGCAAATATACTCAAAGTTGTTGGCTGTTTAAAATATGTGTACATTCAAGTAGCATTCTAAATGATAATATTCTTCAAAAACGTCTATTAATATAAATACAGAAAGCAATTTCCCTTAAAAGTAGTACGAGAATATCTGTTTTCGCTTTACAAAATTATCTACACAAGAGAATTTGAGGAATAAAATATCCTGGTCCCGCTTATAAATAAATTTTAAAAAATATGACGTTTAATTAAAACACGCTAAAATGACGAAATTATAACGAAAGAAAAAGATACGAACGTAATATTTATAATTTGTTTTAAGAACCGGTTAAACACAACAGAAAAAAATCTGATGCGAGCAACACATGACTTTCCTTATATAATGCACTGAATTTACTACTTTTACAGTTAAAAAAATGTTATTCTACTATAAGATATACTCTTTCAAAGATATTGAATTTTCTTGAATTAGTCGTCATTTTCATTGATTTAGCGTCATTTCTATCCATTTGGCGAGATTTTTCGTTAATTTGGCAACATTTGAAAGTGTCGCCAAGTTGGCGACATTCCGCTAAATTCGTCGCTAAAATCTCGTCAAACGGTATGGACGGAGAAATAAGTTATTCTTACAGCAGATAAATGACTATTGGCGTTCAAATACAAAAGTATTACTCAAAGTACCTTTTCTCGTGAATAGAACGAGTTAGATCCACGAGAATGATATCACCAAATTTATCGCGTGCTATTACATATGAAAAGTGAACATCTTTCTTAACAGTTAATTTTTTTTTTAATTTATGGGACTTTTCGATAAATTTATTTGAAAAACGTGCAATATATCGAGAACGGTTCATGCTAGCGTTCTAAAATTTATGTCAATCGTTTTCTAAGGAAAAATTACATAAGAAATATATATTTGCTTAACTTTATTGGAGGTTTTGATTACCACTGTTGTCTACTATTTTGCTTCATCAAAATCCCTTAAATGTGCTTGTCTGTCTATTTTAACATGTCGATTTCCCTTTCCCTTGAACTAATTAAAACCTTTGAAGTTGAACACAAACGAACGAATTGTAAATTCAATAATTTTTCTACCATATACTATGTATTGTAGATAAAATACAAATGTATGTTTCAAACAGAAGACCTGGCATTTTAATGCAATGTATAATATTATATTTAGCGGATACAATACTCACAACCATTAAAAAATGCAGAGTAGTTATAATTTTTCCAATGTAGTTTGCATAATCCGATTAATTTAGAATAAGATTATTAAAACATTCCAATTATTACATTCATCTTTAAAATATGTTACAAAAATAAAAGATTTCTGGTACCCCGGTATATCGAACAAATTTGCATGCATTCTCCATATAAATAAATTATATAAATAATTTAAATATAATTAAACATCGCGATTAATATTTATAAAACCGTATGCTTTAAAACTTCAATTAATCCATTTGCATTTTCCATCCATTTTGGAATATATTTGCATGCATAATATATTCGCAAATTCCACTTCTAGATCTGCCGACTCATTGCGAGGTTTGTATAAATATATCTAAAGACATTTTAAGAGAATACAAAATGGAACTCAGTGCTTAAATATTTAAATCCGACAGATTATTTAACAATGATAAAGGAAATATAAGTATTTTCAAAATTTATATTTTAGAAAGTATTTCAATGTATGAATCTCAGAGGCCTATTGATTTTACAATAACTCGCAGTAAGGAAAAATCTTCAATTTTTCCAAAATGTGTTTCAAATATCATAAAAATATTATAACTTTTGATGTGAAACATCGTAGTGTGCTAAGCAGGAGAAAATCTTGAAACAAATGTTACTTAGAGCAAACAAATATATGTAGCGGAAGTGGCATCATATTGTTACGAATACGTAATAGAAGCCCATAGTTATAAATTAAAGGTATCGAGTTCTTGATAATGACATTACTCTCGGTGGCCTCGACAGCAAAGTTGACGAAATATCGCCAACTTGCAGACTTTTAGCGAGTTCTAGAAACATCTCAAACTTTGTAGATTCGTTAAGACCTTCACGAGTTACGTGCTTTTCCCAGAACTTTTCACATAGGACATTGAAGATAATCTCACCATCATTCAGTTGGGTTGTTGGCGTGATTCGAGTAAAAATATCTGCCGAACGCAATTAATGTGTAAAAAATTTTCACTTTAGATCAACATTTGTGCTACACGTCAGTATATGCTTAGCGCTTTCGTCGACCACACGTTCGCCTGGTGAAATAACTTCAGACGTTATATCCAAATGTTTTATTACAAATAACTTCATCAGTTAGGCTCCAAATCAAGCGAAATAAATTGCATTCTATTTATCTACCGAAACTGTAAAATAAAAATATATATTAAAATATTTCAAAAACCAAATATAAGTATCTTGTACTATCGTCACATACAACACAAATCAACATTTTTCCATTCCAAATATGCAAAGGGAGAGTCATTATATAACAAGAAACAGAGCTAGTTATTATTTTTCACTTTCTAAATAACTAGCTTCTTTATATATAATTAACTCTCTCACACTATTGTTAGAAAAGTATTGTTCTCCCAAAAGTTTTAAATTCGACATTTTATAGGATAAGCATGATTTGAGAACCCCTGGACTCATTTCGAATACTTTGGAGAAATGTCCATCCATGTGTCTATGCATGTGTGTGAGGTATGGAAAAGATAATTCAAGAAAGAATGTCCCTACAGTTACAACATTTTATGTATAGATACATTAACTAAAAAACTAGACCTAGATAGAATTTTTTGAAATTCTCATCATTTGAACTCGAAATTATCGAATGTTAAGGTTTTGATAGTATTATATTATATGGAAAGAAATGATAATTTTCTAAATAATAATGGTAGTATATAGTATAAGAGAAGTGGGGGATGGGGGGTGGGGGTGAAAGCTGACACAAGACTATGGATGTTGATGGTATCAGAATGAGTTTTATTCAATAAGATAAGCTTATGCTTCTATAGGTGTCATTTAACTGTTGCCAACATGAAATGGAAACTTTGAAGAATTTATAAGAACAAGTTGGGTAATAAATTTGAGAAAGAAGCTCTTTCATTTTGATAAAGATTATTATACAACTAGAACTAAACATTGTGGAATATGAATGTATAAGAGGAGGCAGAACGATAGCACTTGCCATACTCGAAATATTTCACGTTTCATGTTTCATATCTAAAATAATAGAAACATCATAAAATATTTAAATAAATCGACTATAATCAAATGGGCAATTGCTTCGTAAACACTTGTTACCAAAAATACATGGGTAATATGAAACTAATATAAAATTCAAAAGTACACACAAAATGTATATGCAGCATCTTTTGTTATTAGGAAAATTACTATAAAGCACGTAACAAACGTATAATGGCATGAACCGTTTTTTGAAGTAACATGAGAGTCTTTCGCCAAAACAAGGGTATATTTGTTTGTTACTTGAAAGAAGGCAGAACCAAACTTTTTCATCTTTTGCAGAAGGAAGTTTGTTCTGTTTTCGGATTCATTTGCTGCCCTTGTTACATGCTATTTAATAACAAAGACTTTTTAAAAAACAATTTATCATTACTTTTTCCGATAGAATATTTAATACGGTGCACTTTGAACACAAAGCGCCTTATACTATCAGTAACACCTGTTTTGAAACAATGACAAATGAACTATTTATTTGCTGGAGGATTTGGGGGTAATTACACCTAATTACACCTAAGCAAGCAGCCCGTAAATAATTAAAGTGATCAAAGTGAATAAATATAGCCTACCGCGATTTTATCAAATGTATCTTAATGATTCTAGCTGTTACCAAGAAAAGATCATAAAAGGAATTCAAGGTGTAAAACTAAAACTGTAGATTATTTTTTTCATTTTCAAAGGTGGATTTTATTTTATGTAAAATATTATATCATCAAATATCAATTCACAGACAAAATTGGGAATATTATCATGATAGTGTTAAAAAATGGCTACAAATACCATGTGCAAAGGTGCACTAAGTATGTGAAAATAAATTTGTGCATTCTATTTATTTTCATCAGGGTACACGCAATGCGCCCAACGTTTTAAAATTCATCGAATTTTGTTAGAAATTCTAGTTTGTTACGGTAAAGAATTCTTAGCTTGACACAAAGTTGATCAATTCTTAGTTGACAGCTATTACATACTGCTCCAAGAATTTTATTTTCGGGATATATTTCACATTTATCTATAAATCGAAGACTTTTCTTTAAAACTGTACCAATGTTGACAATCATTAGTTTACATTAATATATTATTTTATGTGTGTACCTAAAAAATAATTATACACGCAAATTAAGAAACTAGTTTTTGAATAAGCTTTTGAATACTAGTTTTTGAAAAAGTAATTAAAATACTTTTTGAAATAATATCCCTTAGTCATTTGATTTAAGGTAATTTTACACTACTTTTCCAAATATCGGAAGTTAGTTTGTATTTTCTCGTGTAGCTTCCAAACAGATCGATTTTTCTACTTATTTTTTTTCATTGCTTATGTTCTTAATTTCATTCTTTCTAGTGGTAATTCTTAAGGTAGATTAATTTTATTCTAGTGGTAGGTCTTAATTTCTTCTTAGTGGTTAGTATGTTCTTAATTTCATTCTAGTACATACAGTAGATCTATTCATTGATAAAGGGAATCTATAGTGGTGCTATTAAATTCTATTCCTTGTAGATTTTTCTTTTCGTTTGTAACACTTTCCAACATAATCAAGATTCGCACCACTTCTGCATACAATAGACAAAATCAAGAACAAAATGTTTTTAAAAACGAAAGGTCTTTTATTTAACATCCTAAAAGACGTACAAAAATTGTTAAAATCTGCCAGAGCGCTTTCGGACGTATATACGCCCTTCATCAGTGGCTACATGAGAGTATTACTCTCATGTAGCCACTGATGAAGGGCGTATATACGTTCGAAAGCACTCTGGCTGTTTTTAACAATTTTTGTACGTCTTTTAGGATGTTAAATAAAAGAGCTTTCGTTTTTTAAAAACGTTTTGTTCTTGGATTTGTCTTTCCAACATAGTTGAAAAGTTTTTATGACTTTCGTTATTCTGCCTGTTTGTCTGTCCGTTCGCACGATAAATGCCATAAAAATAACTTTATTAAAATGAAATTTTAGTATGTTGTTGATACGATCTGGGGGACATATGGGAATAAAAAGGAATAATATCACCCAATTAGTTTCTCGTTTAACCCGGGTTGAATAAATGAAATACAATAAACCCTATGGGATCTAATTTTTCAAACACTTTTTAAACAAAGTTAAAATTTACAAATTGCTTCGAAAATTTTAGGAAATATTGGCATTATCACATAAAATGTAGAAATCATTTTCAGAAAAATATGTTAGGTAGTTTTTTAAATAAAAATTGTTTAATATAGGAAGAAAAACAAATTCAATTAAATTTTGCCCCTTGCTATATTCTTCAGACAGCAAATAGAGGTATATTCTGTAATAAATATATTTCAAAGAGTCTAATTATTTTTTATCATGCCGATGAGTAAATGATTTTCAAAAATCATGACCAAGTAGGTCATATAGTACGAAAGATAGAATTGGTACCGTTATAAGTAGAAATGGGAAAAAATGAGTAAAAATGAGTAGAAATGAGTAAAAATTAAGAATATAAAACTCCCATGAAAGAAATACATTAAAATGCCATAATGCATTGAGAGTTATAATTAGGTCTCGCTAGTGTTAGTAAAGTAGCTGCAATTGTTAATTCACACAACAGAAAAGCGTAGTATGTAATATGTGTGTTTTTGATTATTTTTAAACTAAGTGTTCCCTAATTATGAGTATAATTAATCAGTATTTTTTCATAGTTGTAAGATAGAATATAGAATCTATGGAGATAAAAATGGATTGAAAAGTAAAATATTTTTAAAAGAGTAGAAATATTCTTTATTGTTTCAGTTTTAACTTGCATTGCGCTAACTATTTATTTTTACAAAATTAATAGTTTAAAAAAATATTTTAGTCTTTTTGCCATAGAAATTCATGCAGTGCAGAACTTCTTAACTTATCGCAGCGTCACCTGAATTAGTATTTCACACGATATTGGCGTTTTCTAAATGTGAAGTTTTAACTCCTTACTTTTATCTCCATAGTTACTATCATTGTCGTTTGCGACGAAGTCTTGAGTTTTCAAATATAATAAATTACTGTAGTACTGTGATAAATTACAAAATATCAGCGCTGGATGTGTCCCAATTTAGAGACGCTTAAAAAAATTACATTTCAGTTGCAATCAATGCTTTATGCATGATTGACCTTTTGACAACCGTCTCTATTCTGCGTTGCAGTATATAACTTGCAATTATCAAGGGCATTTTAGCTTTCGTTGCTGTGACTGCTTTATGTTATAATTTTGAAAAAGCGAATGCTTTTTGCGTCCAATACCGCTTAATGACTTTGCTTACTTAACTTATTCTGAATTGTTGGCAACGTTTCTGATTCGAGCAATGGATTTTGGTGTTCCAAATTGCCAGTGTGTACTGAAATTCTAAATTTTATTTACTACTTTAATACTTAATTATAAGTTATGTGCTTTGTTCATAACTAAGTTATATCCTTTAGTCTTTTGGGTAATTTTTACTTATATCGTTCTGTAACTTAGCTCTTCACAATAGCACATACATTTCAAACTCATTTCAATTAAAAAAAATCTGATGTGGGCAACACATGACTTTATATAAGGAAAGTTATGTGTTGCCCACATCAGATTCTTTTAATAAATTTACTACTTTTACAGTAAAAAAATAGGTTTTTCTTATAGTAGATATTTATATTCATTCCAAGATATTGAATTTCCGACAATTAGTCGTCATTTTCATTGATTTAGCGTCATTTTTATCCATTTGGCGAGATTTTTGTTAATTTGTATCCATTTCAAAATGTCGCCAAGTAAGCGACATTCCGCCAAATTCGTCGCCAAAATCTTGCTAAGCGTTATGGACGATGAAATATGTTATTTCTACAGCAGATAAATGACTATTGGCGTTCAAATAGAAAAGTATTACTCAAAGTATCATTTTTCATGAATGGAACGAGCTAGATCCACGAAAATGATGTCACCCAATGTATCGCATGGTATTATATATGAAAAGTGAACATGTTTCTCAATAGGAAATATTTTTTTTTATTTTATATAACTTTTTGATAATTTTTTGGGAAAATATGCAATATCTCGAGAACGGTTCATGTTAGCGTTCTAAAATTTATGTCAATCGTTTTCTAATGAAAAATTACATAAGAAATGTCTATTTGCGTAACTTTATCAGCGGTTTTGATTTTTTGACGATTTTTTCAAATTTCACACAAAAATTTAGGGGGGTTCTGAATATTCGATTGCGTATAAAAACAATTGGCTTCCAGTGTTTACGGATTGTGATTTTTGTACCAAATTTCGTTCGAAGCGGTCTATTCGTTCATCAGTTACAGTCTCCATACACACACACATCGCTTCAAAAATCTTTGATTCGTGATCGAGAAGCTTGAAACGTGCTCTCCCGTCGAAAACTCGAATTCGAATTTTCGACCCCGTCACAATACTTTCCTTATACATTATGTATATAAGGAAAGTAATTAATAGGGGTTTTTATTTTCAAATTTAATGCACAGTACATTATCAATAATATCTGCTTTGAAGGAGAGTCAAATTAACGATTAATTCCTTGGAAGCTTTAAAAGATCCTTCTAATTGCAAGTTCGCTTATATAAAAGATGAGTTATCAAAGTGAAATAAATGTATGGATTCTACGTGGATCCTACTGTCGTGACAGAATTCGTCACTTTTATGTAAATTATAAAATTGCATTACTTTTTAAATTGTTGTATTAATATTTAATTAATTTGTGACCCGTAACCCTCATGTTATTGTATATATTTTATCATATTCAAATGTATCTGAATCTGTGCAGAATTGTGGCCATTTTCATTTCACATAATAATTCTTTCACACTCGAGGAACAACGTCCGTTGCTCAAGGTCGCACTTGATTACTGGCGGAGACAAATGTCTTCGTTCTTCTTGACTTCACGTGGCAGCTACACGTGCCTTAGAATTTGTCGTTTGATGGGCGGACCCCTGGATGAATTTGAAAGTCATGTGTTTTTACATTGGTGGATAGGTGATGATGTGAGCCCTTGTAAATTTCTATTGGCCGGGTTCTAGATCCACCAGGAATGCTTAAAAGCGCTGTGATCTGTAATTCTGGGCTCTCTCCCTGGAAAAACATCTTCGAACCCACGTCGGCTCGGGACTTAACCCTCAGGTTGGGTTACCGTTGCTGTGCGGGTCGGGAGAGGCGCCACTGCTGCTACCGTCGCCACTGCTTGACCGGACCTGCTGATGCCTTGCCCTCGTCGACCGTCGAGTGAACGTTGGAGAGATGCCTCATTTTTCCTGATCGCGTACCGGGACCAGAAGAAGCAAATATGATACTGGTCCCTTGGCTAGCCTGATCCGGTACCATACCGGAAACTGCTGCTCTGCCGTTCCTGCTGGAGCGGGGCAATGGATGCCCCGAGGGAAATTACCAGTGGATGCCTATGCTCTTTCTGCCATGAGTCCTTCCAAGAATCTCATGAGGTAAGCCTTGGATATTTAGACGTGCCGTTGGCAGTCGTCTGGACTTGAGCGTCGCCTCCGAAGAACTCTTCGCCCTTGATTTCAGCTGCCATCATTAATTATATATATATATCGTTTAACTTTAGCTTCCATCCTTTAATTAAGAATTAATACATCTATAGTAATTTAAATTAAGTTAATACGTAAAATTGAATTCTTAGTTGATTCCTCGAGTGTGCATTCTCTCCTTGACCATACCATAGTTGTAATTATGGCATATGTGATATTTATGTTATTGATTTTTGGAAATGAATATTTTATTCCGCAAAGAGCCGATGATTTTTAATAGTAGTGATCCAGTGGTTAAAGAGCTGATTACGAATCAGCATTTGTATTTTATGTGATAACTCCTATCTTTAAGTAATTAATAAATCTGAATTTAAGTAAATTATGAGTTTTTATTTGTGTAGAATTTGTGTAGATAAATGTTTCAACTGCTGATGAGTCCTTAAAGGTAAAGGTAATTCTTTGGTTATTTTGGATTTAGTTTGGGTTTCCTTTGCAGGTCACCAGTTGGAATTTTCCAACTGACGAGAGGTGTGTTTCGAACCTGGGTATGTGAAAATCCTCTGAGAAAGTTAGACTTTCTCGGTCAGCCGTGTCTGGCGGGAATCCGTTGCGACGTTTGATGCCCTCGGAATTCCCGTCTTGACACTACCAAATGCAATTTAACAATTATCTAGATATAATATCTAACAGTACTCATCAAAATAATATATGGTTGTAAAGAAAGGAAAATAAATACGACTTCGTTTATTTTATTAAAATATTAACCTTTATTTGAAGCAAAATAATCTACTTGGTTTAAACATTTTCAGGTTATCGGGAAACAACATTTGTTAAATCAGAATAAAAATAATGTTATCATTAAGCTATAAAAATTTGACAATGTTGAATATTCAAGAAATGTTTTGAATAATTAACTTGGTAAAATCTTCACTTGAACCAGAATTTTGCTAATGGTCATACATTAGATACAGTTTAATTAATTAAGGAATATTCAAAACAAATCCTGCAGGTGTAAATTAGATTTTTGTTAGACCAAATAAATCCGTCTATTTGCTTAATTTATAGTTAAATAAAATTAATTTTGTTTTGTTTTCATATAATGATTATAACATACTAGAACGAATTATCCGGCGTCACCCGAGTCTTAAGTATGCACCCATTGTGTAAATAATACAAATAAGGATGGAAATAACACAACTCAATATCGACATGTCTGTTTCTGAACAAATATTGTGCTCACACTCAATTTTTTCCATTCGCAACAAGCCAAATTCACAGAGCAATTTGATAACGTCTATATGAATACTTCACCGCTGAAAATCCTTTGTGCTCCGTATTTAAAGTATGACATAAAACGAGCACGTGACGGTGACCCCAGTATGTAGATAAGCTCCCTTCTCGGTGTGTGGGAAGTAGCTTCAATAGGTTTATCAGTTTTGGTAAAAGTGTCGGCTGGGAAGCGTTTTATTCATTCAAAAAATCAAAGACATAACTCTGTTGAAAAATATATAATTTTTTTTTTCTTGCGTTGTCTATGATTATTTAAGAGCTGCTGTTATACGATAAACGATGCCAATTTTCTTTTATATCGTAAACATTGGAATTTTTTAAAATGCACGAAAAGTATATACAAGTTAGGATCAAAAAGTTCGGAGACTGAGCTAATATCTCCAATCCTGTTTGGAGGAGAGGGGAACTATTTTACCGTGGCGCAGAGGCACATGTGACGAGAGATGTGAAAAGGAAGAAGCAGGTGTTTTTCCAGACAATGCGCGCTAGTGAACTGTAGTCGTTCGCGTTCGTCGAAAATGGCAATGGCGTTTAAAGAACAGCGTGCGAAAATCAAATTCTGCCAGCGTTTGGAGAAATCGCTGACAGAAACCTTGCACCTGTGCAGCAGGTTTTCTTTAAATGACATTTCCATTTCCGATGAACTCGAACGACTATAGTTCACTGACACGCATTATCTGGGAAAACCCTGTACTGCAGACCTGCCTTTTCCTTTTCACATCTCGCGTCACATGTGCTTCAACGCCACGGTAAAATAGTCCCCCTCTCCTTCAATGAGGGTTGGAGATATCAGCACAGTCTTCGAACTTTTTTATCCATGCAGTATATATATATATTTTTAAAATAGTTAAAATGTGTTTATTAATTGTACGGATTCCGATCAAAATTTGTTATAAAGATAATTTTTCGATCTTTCCTATGGTATCAAGATGGAAACAGTGGGATATTATTACTTTCCTTATATACATAATGTATAAGGAAAGTATTGTGACGGGGTCGAAAATTCGAATTCGAGTTTTCGACGGGAGAGCACGTTTCAAGCATCCCTGATCACGAATCAAACATTTTTGAGGTGATGTCTGTGTGTGTGTGTGTGTGTGTGTCAGTTAGACTGTGGAGACGATAACTGACGAACGAATGGACCGATAAGAACGAAATTTGGTACAAAAATCACAATCCGTAAACACTGAAAGCCTATTGTTTTTATACGCAATCGAATGTTCAGAACCCACCTAAATTTTCGAGTGAAATTTTGAAAAAATTGTCAAGAAACCAGAACCTCTAATAAAGTAACGCAAATAAACATTTCTTATATAATTTTTCATTAGAAAACGATTGGCATAAATTTTAGAACGCTAACATGAACCGTTCTCTGGATATTGCACATTTTTCAAAAAAATTATCAAAAAGTCATATAAAATAAAAATATTTCCTATTTAGAAACATGTTCACTCTTCGTATGTAATACTATGCGATAAATTTGGTGACATCATTCTCGTGGATCTAGCTCGTTCCATTCATGAAAAAAGGTACTTTGAGTAATACTTTTGTATTTGAACGTTAATAGTCATATATCTGCTGTAAGAAAAACGTATTTCTCCGTCCATAACGCTTGGCGAGATTTTGGCGACGAATTTGGCGGAATATTTGGCGGAATTCTTATACTTTCCCTCTTTTAATTGGTAAAAAGCTACATGCTTCCAACATGGGGATCCACTCGTAGCCCATAGACTACTTTTATTAACATTTTTTTTAATCTGTTCTTTCTGTTTAACGGGTTATTTGTCTCACCCAGCTGTCTTTGTTTTTTTTGTTATTTAATATTAAAAATTACATAATGATTAAAAATTTTCGGAATTTTTGAAACACTTTAAAATTAAATTTTTGCTCTATTTCCATAATCTAACCCAGTTTTCTTTGAAATGATTTACCTCTGGTGAATGAACCTTCCTAAATTCGCCTATACTTTAAGACTAGTGTTACTCACTAATCTAAAATGACTAGTGGATGTAAGTTTTACTTCCACTAGCTTCCCTCCTCTCAAATTTCCCATCTCGACTCCTAGTTGAGCTATTTTGATTTTACTGGTGGCTATAATCTGTTGTTTTATCATCTGCATGTGTCACCTGGATATACAATTTTTATGTCAATCCCTTAAAGTTAGTTTTACTTCAATTCTCTCCCCCCCACATACACACACATACACAATTTCACGTATCAGCTCCTAATTGAACGATTTCTATATACACGTTTGTGTCACTCGTCTATAACGATCTTAGCTGTTTTCCGCAAATTTCAATGCAAAGACGCTCTTAATAATTTCAATTTACGGGGTTTAATATTATTCCTGCCTTTCGGGGTGGGGAGTAACTATCTGCTTCTGGGGGCATGGAGTGATTTTGATTCTGATGGGGACAATAGTCAATGCACCATCTGAATGTGTCATCGGGATATACATATTTTTGTGTAACATATTTTTCTGTACATATATTTGTGTACATATTTTTCTTCTGGTGGCTATAGTCTCTGCGCGATACTTGCAAATCGCGCCAGATGACGCAAACAGCGAAATTAGGTAATATTTCGACGAATTACAAATAGGTAGTATGAAAGTTATTTGTGAGCGTTTATATTTACAGGACACGGATCTGATAGATACAGTGACAACCCAAACATTCTACAAAAGTGTTACAAGTGAGTTTTCGGCAATGAAACATAAATTCTCTGAATAGTTGGCCAAACTTATTGGTTTCAGTAGAAGGGCAATTGTGTGATTCAAATAACAACACGACAATAAAAATTCAGAACCCTCTATTTTCTAAATAATCTGGGCTAAACAACTCTGAAATCACATGATGCAAGAAGAAACCCATTGATAGAATTTTCATCAGATCGAACAAGTCCGGCCCACACTCTATCTGAACCAGTTCAGCAGTGAGGAGTATTCTTTCAGCGAATACTGTGCACCAAACTCCAACTTTTTATGTGTGCATAGAAGCTTCCTGAAGGGCGTGCAGATATTCTTCTACACAAATGCATGCATTCTGTGAAAAAGAATCTCAGATAGGCCACGTGGCGTGTAGCAATAACACTGGTCATCACGATTTATTCCTGCTGAAATAAAACAAACATTAAATGTGTTCGTGTTTTTGTGAATAACAATGTAGGAATTTCTCAAGTTTACCATTGAGCCCAGAAAGAAGCCTACATGACCGATAAAAGACCGATAAAAGACAATTAGAAGTGAAAAATCTGACTTACTCAACTATAAATTCTGGCTTCTATTGTTCATAAAGACAGTTAAAGTCTAATCAAGTCTATAAATGAACTCTTTTATAATATTTTGGCAAAGTTTTATATTCCTAACACAGTCAGAAATTTTTAGTGAAAGCGATGTTTGCGATAAAATGTTTTTTCAAAAGTGTTCTTACTAATAATCACCATGCCCAACAAAGGACACGATGCCAAATACAGCTTTTCACTCCAAGTAAAGGTATTTGTAGCACTTAAATCCATACTTAGAGGATATCGTAGAATAGAGAGTTTTGTTGAAATTGTTTTATTTTTTCTCTATCCTTGGTCTCTAACCTCTCTCCTACTATTGCCTCATTATATTGTCAAGTCTCTCCGAAATTGAATAAAAATTTTAGTGTTTCAACATATTAGTAATGTTATAAAATCGTTTTTATATAATGTATATTTTACAAAGCACATTAGGTAGACGAATATAACGTTCATTTTTTAGTTCGAATGAATTTGATTTTTTGAAGTTAGTTTAAAAATAAAAAAGAATAATTATTCAAAACTTTTAGTTATTAATTATTCAAAAGTTTTAACTATTTGGACTTCATAAATTAATGTTTTGCTTTTCAACAATTTTAATAGGTGTAGCATAGTTTCTAGATCACTTTTTGCGGACTTTTTAAAAGACGTGAATATATAAATTTTATATTCTAAATTTTTAGTTTTATAACCACATTTTGGTAACCATCTAGAAATATCTATTGTACTGTGTATAATTTAAAATCAACTTAAAGACTTCAAGAGCTTTAGTCAAATACTTAATTTAATATTTTTTTCAAAATGATCATACAGGTCTGGATTAAATCTGTTTGAACAAGCCCATTGCATTATGAATATGATATCTACATATGTTTGATATTTGATTAAATCCCTCAACATAACATGTGATCCAGTTCTCAATCCTTGCAATTCAAAGTTTTAAATCCGGTGTATTGAGAATAAAGCAATTTATACTGTCAGAAAATCCTGTTATGAAGTAAAGTCACATTAAGTGCCTATATCCTAAGGGCATAGGGGATCTTTATAATTACTTAACACTGAAAAGTAATATAAAATCAAATTAAAAGAAATATAGCCTACAGGGATTTTACCAATTGCGTTTTAATAATTCTCGAGAAAACCCCTCGCAATGGTCGTTAAAAAATGGTACGAAGAGATAAAAGTGAAAATATGGAAGACTTTTATTTCCTTACTAAAAGAGTTATTTTCACATTAAAAATATTCCACATATTTTATTGGACTTTATATATTACGAACAATTTTATTTGACGATATCTCTATGGAATACAATTAAGTATTTTACAGCTGATATTTTCAGAAAAACGATGTTATATATAATCATATCTAAAAATTTTGGAATATTTTATGTACTTAGCTTGAATGATTGCAGCTAGGATATTGACGTTTTGCTGTCATTCTCAGTTCCAAAACTAGTTTTTTTTTCTTACTCTCTTCGTGATGATTTTCTGGAAAATTTAAATTCAAGATTTTGGCGAGAAAACACATTTTAAAACTTTCTAAATTACTTTTAGAATACTTTCAAAAAATTACTTTTAGGAAAATAAAACCGTTAAATTACTTTCGCTTGTAAACAGCTTGCAAACTAAATCTATCGAAAACGTACATTTAATCTGATATGGATTATTACATAAATGGTTAAAATATTGAAATATGAAGTCATATGAAATTCTATTAGTGACTCAAGTTCAATATATTTTTCGTTAAACATAAACGGAAAATATTTCAAAATTGTATAATAATTCTAAAATATTGGAAACCTTTGCTAGCATCTTTCTCATAAGAAATATAATTAATTGAGCCAACTAACTTGGCTATATAAATTTAACATTCTTCAAGCAGTTATTATAATATTAAATTAAAATCTTTTAGGCAAATTTTAGAGCCAAGAAATTCCGGTGCAAAAAGAACGCAAATATTTGTTCAAAACCTCAACGCCAAGAGTCATATTGCAGAGCATTTTTATTCACAATACCGTTATGAGTTTATTCTATGTTCTGGAACATATATGTTATGACTTAAGCATAACTTAATAACCAAACGCTAATAAAATTGCAATTTTGAAAGTAGTTTGGGTTTCAATTATGCGTAGTTAAATAAGAGAGAAATGAAAAATCATTATTACTATATATCAATGACGTTCAGCATTATCCATTTAAAAAGGATGACATTGTTAAGTTACAATTTTTTGGAATGTAATTCAAATAAAATTAGTAGAGTTAAAACATATTTTTCTTATACATTTTAAGAACTAGAGATTAGTTATTAAAAATTTCGAAGTTATTAAAAATTTCGATCTGTGAGAAAAGTCAATTCCTGCTTACAACATATTTTGACTTTCCCTGCAATACATGGTAATGTATAAAGAAAGTATTGGAATCATGCCGAAAATCGCAACTCGAGTTTTCGACGGAACTACACATTTCGAGACCTCTAGAACACGAAAAATATATTTTTAGCGTGACGTCTGTGTGTGTGTCTGTATGTCTTCTGTCTGTGTGTCTTCTGTCTGTGTGTCTGTCTGTGCAGATTTTGTATCCACTCTAACTAAAAAAACTAATGGACCGAATTTCATAAAATTTGGTAGGTAAATCACTTCTGGGCGAGTTTAGTGCTGATCAGTTTTGAGTCCGATTCGGGATAAAAGAACCCGCATTTTTTTGCGAAATGGCCCTCAAAAGCTTGCATCTACTCTAGCTGAAAAACTAATGGACCGAATTTCACGAAATTCGGTAGATAAGTCACCTGTGGGACACCCTGGTGCTGAATAGATTTTGGTACGATTCGGAAAAAAATGACCTGCCTTTTTTTGCAAAATGACCCTCAAAAATCGACAAAATCTAAAATAAAAATCTACGTGTGCAATACATGGTAATGTATAGGGAGAGTATTGGAATCATGTCGAAAATCGCAACTCGAGTTTTCGATGGATCTGCACGTTTCGAGACCTCTAGAATACGAAAAACTTATTTTTAGCGCGACGTCTGTGTGAGTGTGTGTGTCTGTCTGTGCAATATATGTGTTCACTCTAACTAAAAAACTAATAGATCGAATTTCATAAAATTTGGTGGGTAAGTCACTTGTATGTGACCCTGGTACTAATTAGTTTTGGTTCCTATTCGGAATAAACCAACCCATCTTTTTTTGCGAAACGGCCACCAAGAATTGCCTATATCCACTGTAACTGAAAAACTAATTGATCAAATTTTACAAAATTTGGTACATAAGTCACTTGTAGGTCACCCTGGTGTTGATTAAATTTTGATATGATTCTGAAAAGAACAACCTGCCTTCTTTATGAAATGGCAGAAAAAATTTCATACATCCACACTAGCTAAAATATTAATTGACCCATTTTCACAAAAATTGGTAGATAAGTTACTTGTGGGATACTCTAGTGCTGATTAGATTTTGGTACAATTCGGAGAAGAGCAACCCGCCTTTTTTTGCGAAATGGACCGCATAATCGCCAAAATCTAAAAAAAAAGACTGTATATGCTCAAATATATCAAATGAATTTTTGTTTTATACGCAATTTTTGACAAGGGAAGAATATAACACACTCCATTATACTTTAGGACTAACCGTTCTCAAGATATGAGATTTCTTGCAATTTTTGCTATGCCGATTTCTGGAAAATGTCCAGTTATCAAATAAAAACAAAAATTGAATTGAAACTGCAAATTTAGTGTTATTTAGTAAAATAAAACTCAATCTAACGAATTATTAAAGAAATAAAAAAATATGAATTTGAGTCTGCAGGGAAAGTCATGTCCTGCCCACATCAGATTTTTAATTTCCCTGCAATACATGGTAATTTATAGGGAGAGTATTGGAATCATGTCGAAAATCGCAAATCGAGTTTTCGACGGATCTACATGTTTCGAGACCTCTAGAATACGAAAAATAAATTTTTAGTGTGACGTCCGTGTGTGTGTCTGTGTATCTGTGTGTCTGTGTATCTCTGTGTCTGTGTTCCTGCCTGTCTGTGTGTCTGTCTGTGCAAATTTTGTATCCACTCTAACTAAAAAACGAATGTACCGAATTTCATAGAATTTGGTAGGTAAGTCACTTGTGAGCGAATCTG
Organism: Amaurobius ferox; assembly: GCA_951213105.1. NCBI lineage: Eukaryota > Metazoa > Arthropoda > Arachnida > Araneae > Amaurobiidae > Amaurobius > Amaurobius ferox. Next base: position 95,052,279 of record OX578134.1, read on the forward strand.
GTGCTCATTAGTTTTGGGTACGATTTGGGATAAAAGAATTGGCCTTTTTTCCGAAATGGCCCGCAAAAGCTTGTATTCACTCTAGGTAAAAAATTAATGGACCGTATTTCACAAAATTCGGTAGATACGTCACTTGTGGGTCACTCTGGTGCTGATTAGATTTTGGTATGATTCGGAAAAAAGTAATCTGCCCTTTTTTGCCAAATGGTCCGCAAAACTCAAAATCTAAAATAAAGAACTACGTATGCTCAAATATATCCAATAAATGCTTGTTTTATACGTAATTTTTAACGAAGAAAAGAATACGACCACCCCCATAACACTAGGGCTAGCCGTTCTCGAGATATTTTAGATTTTTCGTATTTTATCTACGTCACCTTTGAAAATAAGTCTAGTTAACAAATGACAACAATAATTGAATGAAAAGTGAATTAAATTTAATTAAAATAAAGAGAACGTGAAAATAAGTCTACTGGGAAAGTCATGTGCTGCCCACATCAGATTTTTATTTTCCCTGCCACATACAGGAGTCTAACAGAAGTGAACAGTGGGAGATCTTCTAAGTCAATAGTTATAGACACATACCGCCATTTGTAAAAATGTTTTATATAAGGTAGATTATTATGCAACAGTAGATTAAACAAGAAAGATCAATCTAGAATAAAGCATTGATTATGAAATACTTTCTAACTGAAATGTAATTTTATTTAAACATCTCTAAAATACGATATATTCAGAACTGATATTTTTAAATTATCACAGTACTACATTAATTTATTGTACTTGGAAACTTAAAACTTCATTAAAAATGGCAATGCTATAAATCGCCTGCTTCTCTATGTAAAACAAATTAATATTTCACTCATATCACTTATATTCCAAACTCCAGAGCTTAAAAAAATTTACCTGAAAACAATTCAGCAATTCTTATACAACTCATTTTACAATCGCTTGATTTGTTCACATTCTGCATACTATAGAAATTAGACTTCGTTGTAGGAATAATCAAAGTTTAGTGAACATTTAAAATGAAAAATAATTTAATCACGTTGGCACAAAATTTAGACACACAGATAATATGCAAAAATAAAGGGACTTTACGACTAATGCAACACTAAATGTAAATTTAAACGAACTTTAAACATCCCGATTTAACACAGGGAAATAAAATGGATGGGATATTTTATTTTGAAATGAGTCACGTGATCTCTTCATATAATATGGGTGCAATTATTATTTCAATTCTTATTTTAATAACTACCTAACATATTTTGATGAAATTGTTTTACACATTTTATATGATAATTTGAATATTTCCTAAAATTTTGGAAGCACGTTGTGAATTTTTTTCTCTTCTCTCAAATCGTTTGAAAAATTATGTCCCATAGTGTTGGATGTATTTCATCGTTTCATCCCACGTTGTATCCGAAACAAACTAGGTGATATTATTAATTTTCATTCCCATATGTCCCAAAGATCTAAACACCATACTAAAATCTATTTTATTAAAATCTTTTGGCAGTTATTGTGCGAACGGACAGACAGACAGAATGAACAAAGTCATAAGTACTTTACAACTATATTGGAAAGTATTGAAAATGTGCAATATTTTTGCCAAAAATTATAATATCATAAAAGTATATATGTTATATATTATAAAATGACATTTTTATACAATCTTTCTTGCGAGAAAAGTTATATTATAAAAATGCTGCGAAAAATTCAACAACCTCTATTTCGACGGACAATTAGAAAAACATACCGATATCGAAAAACATACCGAAGCAGTTTTTCTTCTACGGCCTTGTCCAGGCTGCCTAACAAAAGTCCCAAACTTTTTAAATTGCTTCCAGCAGGCAGAGACTGCCTGTCGTGTAACATTCAACCATCTTGCTCATTATGAATAAAAGAGATGTTATTTATAGTTCAATGATTACAAAACTTAATAGTTTCTATAATTGTGGTGAAAATTAGATACTATACAATTTTTGTGTTCGTGACTTCATTTGCCTCCTCGGGCGGGGACCGGGAAAACTACTATTCCAGGGGGTACATTATCAATTAAAAAACTTTATCAAACCCTTTAAAATAAAAGGTAACACGCTACACTTGTGATCGTTTGGAACAACTATACAGATTTACAAATGTTTTGTTGTTGTTGTTGAAACCCAAACCGTCCGACCTACCAGAAAGGTTTAAGTTAACTGTTTGGACGGCCGGGAAGTACCACCCAATTTAGACCGGAACCCAGTGGCGGAGGCATCCACAGGGACCGTACCCTCCTTCCCCTACCACCAACCTCTCGAAAGGACTTACGGACCCGCGTGTTTAACATGATCGTACTCCGCATGAATACGGCGGCAGTTGTGGCAGCATCTAAATACAGCGCGCAAACCACCGGGCTACCGCACCCGAAATGTGCCAAAAGCACGCGGTGTTCCCAGGTGGTCACCCACCCAAGTACTAACCGCGCCCAATGCTGCCTGACTTCGGTGATCTAACGAGAACCGGAGTTTTCAGCACGGTATGGCTGTTGGCCCTCTAGATGTTTTGTTGTAAAAGTTGCAAAACAAAACTGCTAAAATTGGATTCTAGTATAAGAAAGTCGAGTTGAGCCACTCCTCCAGTTAATTGTAATTAAAATTCGTCAAATGCTAATACATCTTAACTTTTTAAGGCAAAATGAATAAAATCTATTCAAACTACCACAAGTAAAATCAAATATTTGATTTCTCAATCCCTGTGTTCTCATTGCCTTTACTGTTATCATCAACGTACGTGATTCTCTTCTTCCGTTGGCTTACAAAAGTCTTTGATGTTGCAATTTGTCAAAACAAATCAATACACTTCGAATATTTCCTAACTAATGACGAGAACGGAGTACAATTAGTCATGCGCCTGTCTATAAATTAAGACAGGAAAAGGTTTAAAAAAGCAAAATAGAGTCAATAAGATCCATTTAGTAAAGCTATGGATTTCGAACGTTCAATCGTAACGTCTGTTAAATTTTAAAGAATTTGAGTAGCTATTTCTTCATAAAGAATATCTGAAGTTGTTTTAATTCGACTTTTGCATAACTAGCGCAAAACAGTTTGAAGAACTCGTTTTCAAATGCACTTTAATGCATACAACCTTTTATGGAATTACTTTCAGGGTATGTTTGAAGTTTCTGAATCAAGCCAAGTACCTCGAAGCGAGGTTTAATGACATTGCTACATTCAAGACTCATTGCATTATTTTTATATGAGCGAGCTGCATTTTTAAATGTGATCCAATCCAGAGCGGTATTATGATACATACCCTTACCTAAAAATCATTTTAAAATAAAGTATTTAAAGTATGTTTATGTATAGAGAAAATGGTAAATGTCAGGGGTGTTCAGTGATAAATGTGTAAAATGGCCAACCAGATAAGTGAATCAATCCACTATTGAAGTAAAGGTATTTTTAAATACTGCCCGAGCAACTTAACTCTGCTGAAATGACTGATCTAAATGACTGATCAAGCAATACAGGCAGTTTAATTTTTTCAGGATTGCACGATTTATGCTAGCTATTACGTTCCCTATATACATAGAACAATGCATAGGGAACGTATTGTGATGAAGACGAAAATTCGAATTCAAGTTTTTGGCGGAAGAACACATTTTAAACATTTCTGAACTCGAATCGAACGTTTTGAGTGCATGTGTGCAAGCCCAGTACCTCTAAGAACATATGTGCAGTGATTGCTCTTGAGTCTGTGGGCGCGATATCTCACAAACGAATGGAGCATTTTAAACGAAATTAGGTACAAATATTACAATCGTTGAATACCGGAAGCCTGTGGATTTGAATTGCAGTTGAATGCTCCGATGATTCCAAATTTTTGAATAACATTTTGAAAAAATCAAAATTAACACTTTTAATAGCGTTACGTAATTTATCATTTCTTATGTAATTTTCCATTAGAAAACGAATGACACAAAACAATAGTTTATCTGTGCTATATACTATATGATATGAAAGTGAAAAGGAGATTTTGACGAAACAATTATTGACGGGAACATTATGACGAGACAATTATAATAACATAAAATATATATTTGATATCTATATGTATACAGTAAGCAATAAGCAAAGTGAAAATGTTTGTCATTGCATTATAATTAGTTAAAAAAGAATTCCAAAAATCAATGTCATACACTTGTTATATTTTATTCAAAAGTAAGTGTTAGTTATAATTTGTTAACCTTGCATATTTACATGTCTATTTTATAGTATATACTTGTCGAACATCATGTGTCAGTCAGGTTGGGGTTCCAGGAAATTTCACGAAATATTTCGAAGGTTCGTTCCTCAAAACTTAAAAGGTTGGAAATCTCTGATTCATAGTAAGTATAAACGTACATTAATAATTGAATGAAAAATTTAGTTTCCGAATTCGGATGGATTTAACCATTTTGAGCACCTCTGAATACGAATCAACCATTTTAAATAACTATGTGTGTTGTTTCTCTGTGAATCTGTAAAGATGATTTACCTCTAATAAATTGAATTTTTCGCATGGTTATATTATTTCAAACGTAAAACCACAGAAGCCTATACACAAAAATTTGACATAAAAATTATATGATTTTCAGCGAGATAGAATTACAAAAATAAACTGTAATTTATGTTATTATTTTCCCACAACATCTAAAATTGTTTTGAAAGTCATGTGTTCGACACAAAAATTTTTAATTTCTCATTTGTAGTATTGAAAAAGTATTGTTTTTGAGTACGAGATTTTGACCAATATTTTTCAATATATGTTTAAGTTCTTCTTGAATACATTTTGACTTTTTATGGTAGTGATGTCCGCCTATCCAGCTGAATGTGGTGGATGTTATGTATCCACGATAGCGCTTGCAGATATTAATGGATTTTCACGAAACTTTACATTCAGTTTTGATAACGGGAAATCTAGAAATTGAGAGATTTTTTTTTTTTTAATTTGAGCAAAATCTAAGAAATTCATTTGAAATTTTAAGTTTTCTTAACATGGCAGAAAAGAACAACATTTGGCCTAACCATGCGCAAAAGAGGTTATTTATAGTCCAATGATTGCAAAACTGCATAATTTCAATAATTGTAGTGAAAACTAATCGCTATATAATTAGAGTGTTCGTGACGTTATTAGCCTTCTCGGGGGGGGGGGGAGAGGCAAGCTACTACTCCGGGTGGGTGCATTATCAAGCTTGGTATCAATTGAAAGACTTTACCAAACCCTTTAAAATTAAGGATAACACGCTACATTTGTGATCTTTTGCAACAGCGATACAAATTTTCAAATGTTTTGTTGTAAAATTTATGAATTTGCTGAAAAGCAAATTCTAGCATAAAAAAGTCGAGTTGAGCCACCCTTTCAGTTAAATTAAATTAAAATTCGCCAAATGCTTATGCATCTTAACACTTCAAATCAAAATTAACAAAAAGCTATCCAAACCGCCACTTGGAAAATCGAAAACTTGATTTCTCAATCCATGTGTGCTCCTCACCTTTACTATTAACATCAACGCACTTGATTCTCTTCTTCCTCGGGCTGACAAAAGTCTTTGATATTGCAATTTGTCAAAACAAATCAATACACTTCGAATATTTCCTAACTAATGACGGGAACGGAGTACAATTAGTTATGCGGCTGTCTATAAATTAAGACAGGAAAAGGTTTCAAATATGCGAAATATAGTCCATTGAGTAAAGCTCTGGATTTCGAACATTCAGTCGCACCTTTTGTTAATTTTCAAAGAACTTGAGAAGTTATTCCTTTATAAAGAATTGAAATTTCTGAAGTTGTTTTAATTAGTCAGTATAAAGTGCGCGTTTTCAATTGCACTTTAATGAATACAACTTTTTGTGGAATACTTTCAGGGCATGTTTGAAGTTTTGAGAATCACATGAAGTACCCCGAAGAGAGGTTTAATTATATTAGTGCAGTCATAAATCATTACTATATTTTTCCATGTGCGAGATACGTTTTTGAATTAGTTGATCCAATCCAGAGCGATTTTATGACAAATACGTTTACCCACGAATCACTTTAAAATAAAGTATTTTTAGAGTCCATTTATACATAGAAAAAAAGATAATTGTCAGGAAGGCTCAGTAATAAAACGTGTCAAATGGCGAGCCAGAAGAGTGATTCCATCCATTATTGAAAAAATAGTATTTTTAAATACTGCCCGAGTGATTTAACTCTGCTGGAAATATACTCTAGATGATTGATCTTGATCTATATAATACAGATATTGTAATTTTCTCAGTTTTGTACGATTTGTACAAGCTATTATTTTTCCTATATACTACATAGGACAATGTATAGGGAACGCATTGTGACGGGGTCAAAAATTCGAATTTTTGACGGAAGATCACGTTTCAAGAATTCCTGAACTCGAATCGAAGATTTTTAAGTGTATGTGTCGGTATGTATATGTGTGTGTTAGTGTGTTTGTCCGTGAGACTGTGGAAGCGATAATTAACGAACGAATGGAGCGTTTTGAACGAAATTTGGTTCAAATATTACAATCATTGAATACTGAAAGACTGTAGATTTTAAACGCAATTGAATACACGGAAGAACCCATATTTTGAGGGAAATTTTGAAAAAATCATTTAAAAATTAGAACATTTAATAATGTTACATAAATTGCTATTTCTTATGTAATTTTTCATTAGAAAACGAATGCCATAAACTTTAGAAGGATAGCATGAACCATTCTCAAGATATTGTTTGTACCTTTATATAATAAATTCATCAAAAATATTACATAAAATTAAAAAAATAGTAACATCGCGAAATATGTTAAATTTTTATCCAATATTAGGAGGCAAATTTGTTAACATAATTTTTTTGCATTTAGTTCGTTTCATTTACAAAAAAGTTCCTTGTGTAATAGTTTTTTTTTTATTTTTAAGGCTAACAATTCTCTTATAGTCATTTATATATAATAAAACTCTTCTTTTCATCTGTGTAAAACGCCTGGCAATAATTTGGAGATGTTGGCAACTAATTTAGCAAAATATCGAGAATTTGATAATATGTCCCTACATATGGACGAAAATATATTGTCAAAATTTTAAAAAAGACGCACACTAAATTAATGAAAATTACGCCAAATTGATGCATTAGTTATTGAAGTATTTTAATATGCGAACTTCATTGCTTATTGCGGATGCTATCGATATTGATAATTACCATTGAATTGCGTTAATTGGGTACCAGTAGTGTATATAAAGGGGTTCTGGCTCCGGATGGAGAGAGCGCAGAGCTTTATCTTGCCACGTGATATTTCTATAAATAGAGATTTTATCAGTCAGATAAAAGTAAGAAGGAATTCGTTCGTATATATTCGTTTTGTATATATATTTCGTTTTGTATATATATTCGTTTTGTATATATATTTACTTTCTAATTTTCTACTCTTCTAATTTTAATATTTACTATTTCGTTTTGTATATATATTTACTGTATACATACTTTTTTTTACTCGTTCCAGATTTTATTTTATCCATAGGTATCTTTACCATGTTGGAATTCCTTTAAGTTAAATTGGATTCAGTCAGTATACATGTAAAAAATAATGTACCTTAATATTATTTGACATGATTCTACTTGATCTTAGACAGCTTCTTGTAATGTACGTAAATGCATTCAATTTCTCTAAAGAATAAAATCCTCATTGCATTAATTAACCTAAATGTTTTTTTTTAATTATAGCCCCATCTCCACCCGATGCATAAAATACACCGCTATAATTTAATGAAGCATAGATTAGTCATTTAAATTTGATAATGACCAAATGCTAAACTCTTAATTCCATCATTTATAAATATATCTTTTATCATCATAGGGTGATAACCATATTTTAATTTGTTTCACAGAATAAATCTTCTGATCTTTGTTTGCAATTTTAATTTGCTCAACTATATTATATGCACGTCTTGTTAGGCAATTATAGTAATCTTGATGATGAATGAAACTTTTCAAGGCATTCTTATTAACACATTTAGCAGTTTCCTTTTCAATGAGGGATGTTTTTAAACTATACATCTTTCATCCTGACCCTACAAACTCCAGGGCATGAGTACCATTCAACTCATCTTTCATTTTTCCAATCTTTTTTTTTTTTTTTTTTGGAATAAAGTGGATGATCACATGGGTAATACGAAAAGTCGAAATATCTTGATGACTTTCAAAATCTCTATAAGTATGTTCTGTTTCAACTTTATAACACAGAGAATCCGTGTCTGTGAAAAGTAATTCAGCTCGATTTCCATACACCTTTTTAATAAAATTACAAACAGCTTCAAACAGGGCTCTTGCTTGGAAGTTATTACTCGATGCATTTTCGCAAGTTTCATCCCCAGCTTAATATACTGCTTTAAATTTCTATAATGCAGAACATATTTAACCTTGTGATTCAAATTGGGTGTTAATTTGATCTAATCCTTGCATATTTTTATATCCATTTCTTTAGATAAATTCCGATTTGAACCCTTTCAGGTCTAAAGGATAGTCATTATGTTCATCGTGCAAATAATGAGGACAGTCTATATCCGTTTCGATAATATATCCCACAGATGAGTCGTCTTCTACTACAAGTAAATCAAAATTGAGGATTTCTTCAGAATCAAGCCATCTAATATCCGATACAGGGAGTGCTTGGCTTAGAGCCCATCCATATAAATTATTAGCATCCAGATACATTATATACTTGCTAGGTTTTGCAGAATCATAATGTTCAAAATACATATTTTTAGCCTGGGTCAGACGTTTACTAATAACACTAATACCACCTATAATACCTTCTTCTAAAAATAGGTACACATCAGGATCTGTAATCAGTTCAAATGATAGATATACCGCTAATCTTTAAGCAGCGTTCCAAGCAAGAGATGGTAATGTTATATAGTGAGCAGCATCTATTCCATATTAATTTAGTGACAAATCATGGAAATTTTCAAAAATGTCCGCAAGCAGAAGAATATCAGTTTTTATGTATAAGCCATGATATTCTCCCATATTCTTTATCTATAAAGATGGCCAAACATGTTGTGCATAGGCATAGGCCTCATCAGAGACCTCCTTCTGATTTAAATCATCGAAGAAGTCCTCTTTAGAGGGTAGACTCGTTTCTTAAACTTCTTAGCACAATCTATATAAGAGTAGGGGTAAACACCTTTTCTATTCAGCAAATTCACTTAAACATTTGTAAAATGCTTTTTGATGATACGAAACTGATCGAATTCTAAACTAGAGCTTTGTTTCAACTATACGTTAGTTCTATTGAAGCAAGTAAAAATTAGAAGGAGTCTATAACTGTAGACTTCCAACACTGAATGTTATATGATTCTGCATATTACTGGAAATATACTCAATTCTCTTTTCTTTAAATTGACCGATTCCCTGCATAATTAAATGTCCATCATACCCTTTTAAATTAAGAAACACAACAGGTATTCGCCGTTTTATCTTGTAATTCAGATAGATTTCAATTACGATGACCTGCACCTCTGAACTTAGAAGTTAAGTGACAGTGATCTCTTACAAGTTCTCCTCCTAAAGCCTTGTTACAGATATGACAGAGAGCAACATTTTCAATGTTCTCACCATCTTCAGCAGTGAAACTCATTTTCATATTTTCTTTCAATGGTCTTTGAATCTCCTCTTCTTCATGAATAAGAGCCTTCAAAAAATGAGTCATCATATCTTCACCCCTATAGATAACAGGACCTTTAAAGGTTTTTCCATCGGGACCAATAATAATGCATGGAAATCCACAAGGAACATGATGAGACAAGATGTTCTCATGTAAAATGGAAGGGGAATTCTCACATATATCCGTTTTTATTATAAAAGATTCAAATTCCGCATATATCACAAATGGTACACGCATTTGCATATACACACATTTAAATTTCAAAATTTTATCATGATTATTAGGTAGTTCCCCCCGCTGCAGACCATACTGTTTGCATAACTCAATATGACTCTTTTAACGAGTTTCATATTTAAAACCGCTGTAAACAGTGATTGCAAAAATGTTGCTTCTCTTTATGCTTTCTTACACTGCATAGATGTTTACTCATATTTTTAATACAACAGTAATGATAATGCTCATCATTACTGATAAGCAGTAAATTACAGTGTTGATCACATCTATCAGATGATATATTTAGCGAAACACCTTATCTTCATACCCAAAGGCATTCAAGCTCATATTGTTATTTCGCTCAAGCAATTTAACTTGATGCAAAGGAGTAGAAAACTCAATTCCGTTCATATTTAGCTTAAATTCATGATCAGTATATTTACCGACACGGTATGCATTCTTATTAAATGGATAAATACCTGCTAAGATGGACCACATAAAGCATTTTTGATTACTATTTTGCACATTAATAACAGCTTTCTTAGCTGCTAGTTCTTTAGGTAGTGGAATATAGCTAGAAGCAGCTAGAGGTTCATATACCCCAACATCAATCATTAGTTCATCAACCCTCTCTAAAACCCAACCACTGCCACGTCCTTCATAGGTTTCGAATGATGTTAATACTTTTCTAAAAGCAGAATCCATATTAGCATTCAAATCTTCTTCAGTAATATTCCTCATACAGGAACTTCTGAAATAGGCTGTACAATATTCCTGCTCTTTTTCAGATCGGAAGCGAGTAAAACGACAACACAGATTTATGTACCATACAATACTACGTTTCAAGACAATCTCCTCTAACAGCACCTGTGTTATACCAATTCTGTTAGAATCTAAAAAGGTAACGATATCTTTTTCACCATCTCCGTCAATTTTATGAACAGTTACTGTACTGTTTAAAGCTTGTTGACAGGGATTTGTAATCACTTTCCTCTTTTTATTCATGTCAGAAACACCTGGAGTTTTTCCTTTATCGTCTTGCGTAGGACAAGCACTGAAAGCTTTACTTTTCATTTCCAACATAGGCTTATCACCATGAGCTGTAGGCTCATGATGTGGCATATCACTAATTCGAGTAAATGTAGCAGGACATTTTGGACAAGAAACTTTACTTGAAGAGTCATGAATCTTCATATGTCGTACCAAATTCCTCTTCTTTGTGAAGCTCTTCATGCAGGTAAGACAAACCTGTGAAAGATAAAAATACAGGATTTTAGTATAAGCATGTTATAAATTTTCTTTTAGTATTGTAATACATTTCTCTGAAACGTATGTAACATAATCATAGACTCTTTATTCAACCTCAATAAGAGTTATTAAAAACAGTAATGATAGAACCATCAAGTTAAAGAATATTTATAAATATGAAAACACTAATCAGCTACATTAAATTCATAAAAGTTCAAATTAAATAAAAATAATTAAGTTATCACATATTATAAAAATGGCAAGTTTAATAAATTCACAAAGTAAAATCATATTAAAACAATTACTTACATGACCACTCATGCGTCAAACATAACATCAAGCATATCAACATCACTAATGTTAGAGGAAGTATCTCCAATATCACTACTTAAAGAAAACATCACAATTTAATAATATGACACAGCACTATAAGTACAACGCACCACTATGAAGTATTTACGTAGGATGACAAAATTACAGTCTGAAGTTACACTAACTCAGCTGTAAGCAAGAAAACAAAAAACTCTATAGATATCACGGTTACAGTTAAACTTAGTACAAGTTATCATAATTACATACAATAACTCCATGAAAATAAACAATAATTTTATAATCATAATCGATAGTATCATTTTAATAATCGTAATCGGTACGTTAAATATCTTCTCGTAGAATAAAAACTCATTAAGATGATATTAAAACCCTATCGCATCTACTATAATTACTAGATTTTAATGAAATAATTCCCTCCCCACCCTTTAAAAATTAACTAAGTATAGCAGAAAAATTCCTTTTAACACGTAAATAAATCCCATTTTCCCATAACATACTGAAAAAACACCTTAACATTAATTTAAAAAATCTCCACACACCCAGTAAAAACTAATGCAACGTGCATAAAATTCTCTTAAAATATATTCTAAGCGAATCCCTGATCACAAATGTTTACACTAAGTCGATAAAAGAAAATCCCTTTGTAGGAAAAAATGTCTTAGAACCCGCAATCATTACGCAATACAACATGTTAGTAAACTACTTATAATACAATTTACTCCCCCTTGCAGGCGTGCAAACATATAATTTAACACCCTTCCGAATGGTATATAACCTTTCAAGGCCATTATTCACCCCTCCCTACTCCCCTCCGTGAAACCAGTAATTACCATCATCCTCAATATACTGTTTATACGCACTAAACATTGCCCTTAACATTTAGAATCAAATAATAAAACCTATATTTCCATCTCGAAGTTAAAAAAGTACCTGGAATCCTACACGAAAGCATACCTTACAGGATTTCTTAAAATGAATATAAAAAAATCCTAAAATTCAACTAGGAACTAGTTAATACCCTCAAATAACTCAGAATTATTCTTTACATATACTCTAGAACCATATCAATCCATTTACTCTACCGAAAAACGTTCCTCCATTCAAATTCACACTAAAGACAACATTCATTCCTAACATCCCACCAACTCGCTCTGTGACTCTCCTCCGTGAAACCGGTAATTACCATCATTCTCAATATACTGTTTATACACACTAAACATTGTCTTTAACATCTAGAATCCATAATAAAACCTACATTTCCATCTCAAAGTTAAAAAAGTACCTTGAATCCTACACGGAAGCATAGTTTACAATATTTCTTAAAATGGATATAAAAAAATCCTAAAATTCAACTAGGAACTAGTACCCTCAAATATCCTCAAATTACTCAGAATTATCCTTTACATATACTCTATAACCATATCAATCTATTTACTCTACCAAAAAACATTCCTCCATTCAAATTCCCACTAAAGACAACATTCATTCCAACATCCCGCCAACTCGCCATGGTGGAGTCGATAGCGCGTTCCCCCACCACATTACAGCCTCCAGATCGAATCCCAGCCAGTTCCAAACGAAAATATATCCTTTTAAATTCAAATCTTTAAAATAATCCCAATAGATGACACCACTCTTCATTACCCACCTAAATTGTCCTCTAGAGAGCGACACTTCACTTTATGTATATCACAACTGACAAAGATCATCAGTACGCCAAGGACCGTTTTGAGGAAGAAGGTCGCAGCGCTCCTGTTTTAGTTGACTCATCGGTTCAAGGTCGCCTCATTGCACAATCAGTTCAAAGTTCAACTCACTTGGCCAGATTATCTATCTCGTTATCGGTCGACAATCAGTGTCAAAATATATACCATTACTTCCTCCTCATTACATCATCTGTTCAAACAACAGCAGTAGCTATGAAACAGACGTTCTGCTGCAAATTAAGGAGGTGGTTAAAGGGATGCAGCCGGAGCAGCCGATGATCCTTGAGTGAAGAGGAAGGAGAATGACTCATTGAGACATTGCTTTGGCTCTAAACGCTTGTTTTATAGTTACTGTTGCTTGAAAAGATGAGATTGTAAAAGAATCTCTTGAGACTGTAGAAGAATCAATGAATCTATGTGTAACACAATATTTGTATTACATGTTTCCACCCCAATTACAAATGCCAGGAAAGTTAATGATTTATCTAAATGCTGCAGAGGGGACCAATGACAACAAATGCATACATAAACAGTGGCCATCCCCGTCTGCAGCAACAGCGAATGGTAGATGTGGTAGGGAATGAATGGGGGAAAAAAAGCGCCCCAAAGCCGTATCCAAAAAACTTGAGTGGACTTAAAACTTTCGAACGAGTGAGCATCATGTTTCTTGGTTTTGTGAAAAGTGTCTATAGAATGTGAGCAAAAAAAAAAGGTGGCTTGTGCAGATATGAGATGTGCAACAGTGTGCAGACCTCATTAAGATTGCACGAATACGTACGCAACAAAGAGTAGAGGTAAACCAAATTTCAATTGTCACTAATTAGCACGGAAGGCACACCTTTAACGATTATTAAATAATGAACTACCAGTTCGTTGAGTAGATCATATGAACGAGTTCGTAGATATTGAACTAATGGAACTAATTTTTTTATTGATTGCTTAAAGGAAATCGTTTTAAGAAATTTAAGTCAAAGTTATTATGTGTGTATATATATGTATTAATGTAATATTGTCAGTGTATGTGTCTTTTAATAATTGATTGAATTATAGTATAATTACTCAAGATACAATGGATATCTATTAAGTAAAATATTAATATAAATTGAGCAATTAAGCAAGTGTATTTATTTATGATTTGTGTGTTCGTATCTCGAGCTTGAGAACCGGGAGCATACATGCTCCACCCTTAGTGGCGGCATCATAGGTAAGTTCTAGAATAATACTTTTGATTAGAATAAGTTTACCTTATGACACTATGATTATCTTACATAAGTTTTTGAGAAATGTATTACAATACTAAAAGAATATTTATAACATGCTTATACTAAAATCCTGTATTTTTATCTTTCACAGGTTTGTCTTACCTACATGAAGAGCTTCACAAAGAAGAGGAATTTGGTAAGACATATGAATATTCATGACTATTCAAGTAAAGTTTCTTGTCCACAATGTCCTGTTACATTTACTCGAATGAGTGATATGCTACATCATGAGCCTACAGCTCATGGTGATAAGTCTATGTTAGAAATGAAAAGTAAAACTTTCAGTGCTTGTCCTACCCACGGCGTTAAAAGAAAAACTGCAGGTGCTTCTGGCATGAATAAGAAGAGGATAGTGATTACAAATCCCTGTCAACAAGCTTTAAACAGTATTGTGACCTTTCATAAAATTGCCGGATATGGTGGAAAAGATATCCTTACCTTTTCAAATTCTAACCGAATTGGTTTAACACAGCTGTTGTTAGAGGAGATTGCCTTGAAACGTAGTATTGTATGGCACATAAATCTGTGTTGCTGATTTACTCGCTTCCGATCTGAAAAACAGCAGGGATGTTGCACAACCTATTTCAGAAGTTCCTGTATGAGGAATATCACTGAAAAAGATTTGAATGTTAATACAGTTTCTGATTTTGGAAACGTCTTAACATCATTCGAAAACCTATGAAGGTTGTGGCAGTGGTTGGGTCTTAGAGAGGATTGATGAGCTAATGATTGATGTTGTGATATATGAATCTCTAGCTGCTTCTAGTTATATCCCACTACCCAAAAAACTAGCAGCTAAGAAAGCTGTTATTAATGTGCAAAATAGTAATCAAAAATGCTTTATGTGGTCCATCTTAGCAGGTATTTATCCATTTAATAAGAATGCATACCGTGTCGGTAAATATACTGATCATGAATTTAAGCTAAATATGAACGGAATTGAGTTTTCTACTCCTTTGCATCAAGTTAAATTGCTTGAGCGAAATAACAATATGAACTTGAATGTCTTTGGGTATGAAGATAAGGTGTTTCCGCTAAATATATCATCTGATAGATGTGATCTGATAGATAGAATTGAAATGTAGTATTGTACGGTACATAAATCTGTGTTGCCTTTTTACTCGCTTCCGATCTGAAAAAGATCAGGAATATTGTTCAACCTATTTCAGAAGTTCCTGTATGAGGAATATCACTGAAGAAGAATGTAATGCTAATGTGGATTCTGCTTTTGGAAAAGTATTAATATCATTCGAAACCTATTAAGGTTGCGGCAGTGGTTGGGTCTTAGAGAGAATTGATGAACTAATGATTGATGTTAGGATATATGAACCTCTAGCTGCTTCTAACTATATCCCTCTACCCAAAAAACTAGAAGCTACGAAAGCTGTTATTAATGTGCAAAATAGTGATCAAAAATGCGTTATGTGGTCCATCTTAGCAGGTATTTATCCAGTTAATAAGGATGCATACCGTGTCGGTAAATATACCAATCATGAATGCAAGCTAAATGTGAACGGAATTGAGTTTCCTACGCCTTTACACCAAGTTAAATTGTTTGAGCGAAATAACAATATGAGCTTGAATGTCTTTGGGTATGAAGATAAGAAGGTGTTTCAGCTCTATATATCATCTGATAGACGTGATCAACACTGAATCTGTTCAAACTTATGAACAACGCAGTTTTTGATACTACCATGGAAAACTTGAGAAAAATAATGGATGTTAAACTAGTACAGACTGAGAAGAGATTGAAAAAATGTCTTGCATCATCGGCCTTTCACTATTTCAAAATATTTAATGAAGATCTGGTTACAGTTAATATGCATAGAACTAATTTAAAATTGAATAGACCTATCTATACTGGTTTTCAGTACTAGATTTGAGTGAAACACTCATAGATGAGTTTCATTAAAATTTAATTAAAAAGGTGTATGGAAGTCGAGTTGAACTACTTTTCACAGACACGGATTCCCTGTGTTATGAAATTGAAACAAAAGATATTTCTACAGATTTTAAAAGTCATCAAGATTTTTTCGACTTTTCGGATTATCCCTGAGATCATCCACTTTATTCTATCAAAAATAAAAAAATGATTGGAAAAATAAAAGATGAGTTGAATGGTACTCCTGCCCTTTAGTTTGCAGGGTTAAGATAAAAAATGTATAGTTTAAAATCACCCTTCGTGGAAAAGAAAACTGTTAAATGTGTTAATAAGAATGCCGTGAAAAGATTCATTCATCATCGAGATTACTATAACTGTCTAACAAGACCTAGATATAATAGAGTTGAGCAAATTAAAATTGCAAGCACAGATCAGACGATTTATAGTGTGAAACAAATTAACATGAGGTTATCACCCTATGATGATAAAAGATATATTTTAAATGATGGAATTAAGAGTTTAGCTTGTAGTCATTATCAAATTAAAATGACTAATCCATGTTAAATCCAATTATAGCGGTGTATTGTATACATCGGGTGAAGGTGGAACTATAATTTAAAAAAATATTTAAGTTAATTAATGAAATGAAGATTTTATTCTTTAGGGAAAGTGAATTCATTTACATACATTGCAAGAAGCTGTCTATGATCAAGTAGAATCATGTTGAATAATATTAAGATACATTATTTTTGCATGTATACCGACGGAATCCAATTTAACTTAAATGGATTTCAACATGGTAAAGATAGCTATGGATAAAAAAACTGGAACGACTGAAAAAAAAATATATATACAGTAAATATATATGCAAAACGAAATGAAATGTGCTAGCAAAAATTAGATTTATACTGTGAAGGGAAAAAAACGTAATATATACCTACTGATTAATAACATTCTTCTTACTCTTATCTGACTGATAAAATCTCCATTTATAGAAATATTACTTGGCAAGATGAAACTCTGCCCTCTCTCCATCCGGAACTATGTTTTAACATGGGGAAATATAGCTTCGGAATTTGCCACATGTTAAAGTATAGCTCCGCATCAGCCAAAACCCATTAGGTCCCGAAATAGTTTTGCTTGTTGTCATCCGGAAAAGTTCCAAGTACACAATTCAAAGTTAAAAACATTCCGCCATAGATAGTATACATGATTTTTTCACTGTGAAAGAAGTAAATTCATTGCATTATATTAAGAAAGCTATGTGCTGCAGACAGTAGATTTTTTTTTATTTACACGTCAATTATAATTAAAGTAACTTCCGGATGACAACAAGCAAAACTATTTCGGGGTATCAGTAGTGTACCTAATGGGTTTTGACTGATGCGGAGCTATACTTTAACATGGTGGCAAATTCCGGAGCTATATTTCCCCATGTTAAAACATAGTTCCGGAATATGATGCAGAAAAGTTTGTAGTTAACACAGAGGTCGAAACACGTGAAAGGGACCGGTTACAGTATATAAACAGTAGCCAAAAAATGCAAAAAGATCCTATATATGTGCAAATGAGATAATAAAGTATGGAAATTGCAAAATTGTTGTATTAGTCTTTAATAATAAAAGTATAATTGTACTACAAATCCGAATATTTGATATACAAGGGAATCCAAGTAAATTGTAATTATTTTAATTTTTACGGTCAACCACGCTAATGCAATATCTGGAGCGACTGCATAAACTCATATTCTATATAGCCATCTATATTAGTTGATACAATAAGGGTATCCACAGGAGTTCTACATTGGTTTATACCTCAATGGTATCCACGTAAATTGTAAATTTAACTGTTTTGAGGACAAGCGCCCTAATGTAATATCTGCTTAACCCCATATTCTACATAGCCGTCAGTGGTGTGAAACCAGTAAAATGTCGGAAACAGATGGATTAAAACTATTTTAGAAAAAAATATGGAAAGTATAAAGGCGAATGTGACCATTGTCAATAATTATAGAGGTACGTAAATAACTTACGAGTCGGTTATTGCTGAAATAAAAGCTTTTGCATACATATGAAAATATAGAATCTAGTTTTGGCCTAAAATCATATATAAAATTGGGTATTATCTGTTTATTTCCTTTAATACAATGACAGAAATGTGATATATTCTCAAAATTATAGCCCACGAATTAAACAATTGATGCATTCGGAATTTCAATTACAACCTCCTAATAAGATATTACAGATCCCATATTATCATACATGCCTTAATAAGTATCAAGTCCATATAAGGACTCATTAATTTTCTTGATCTGTCCCTAAAATTCCCCCCTTGATCTGTCGCCCTTGATTTGTCCCTCTGTTTGAAAGGAAATAAACAAGTTGCTTTTCCTTAGAAATTGACAAGACAAACTTGTAAGGCTTGAAGAACAAAATCCTCCATTAGTCAAATCATTATATCAGTATTGCAGACATCGAGACTGATCGCTGTCAACAGTAGCCCTTTATTATCAAATTTTGTCGTAATAACTTCTAGTAATAATCTATTCTAATTCAGTTTATTATTTTGTTCAAAATACAACATTTTACTTGTCTATCATGGGCACTCAATATATTTTACCTCATTATATTAATTGCATTTCCGAAATTTTACCTGAGCTACATTTCCTACCTCCAATGTCTATAGAGACGTGTGTTTCTATTTCGTTACAATGATTAAATCCAGTGAATATAATGCATTCAATAACATGAAATACAAGTTTATGCATACCAATTACACGCAATCAAAGCATTAACACTTTTCATGAGCAAACCATCCAATACATGATTTATGTGGTTCTGTATTAACACCAAAATCACTAACAACACCCACTTAAATAATCACAATCAATAACTCTGCTTCCACTTGATAAAAGCATCCTAAGCTGCGCAGTAAACAAAAGCCCCCAACTTGTAGATTAATCTTAAGTAGTTAAGTGCCTTTCTACAGAGGAGAGTGTTAACGTCTGATAAATAGTCTGGATAGTAGAAGTAAATGAAAGTGGAACTAAGAAGAAACATTTAATCAACACATTGGGTTATTGTCAATTAATGCTCCGAGGAGAAAGATACTGATCAGAAATTTAACAAATTGTGGGAAGCAGTATCGTTTGAGATTGAAAATTTGAATAAAACTTCTTAAATAGGTAACTAAACTATTTTTAGTTTGACTTGCTTTATTAAACTCACCATGGCCCATTTTTTATGCCACTGTTGATAGATAAGTCAGTGGATATATCTGTGGAAGCAAAATATCAAAAACTATACTTCATAGATTGAATACTTTTGGCAAAGTTTTAGAACTTTTATGTGGAAATTATAGATTCCCATTGAATTCGACGAATCAAAGGTTTTATAATTTAACGCCCCCTATCGAAAAATTAAAGTAACCTTGCCAATTGTACTGGTGTTGACAATTATCTTTATATACATAAAAATAAGGGACACAACTGCAAACTGTCCACAAATAATGTTTCCCTACGAACTTCTGTAATTTAGAATTTGATTTCGAATCAAAATAGCTTTATGGACTCAAAATAGCTTTATCGACTCAAAATAGCTTTATCAACTCAAAATAGCTTTTAGTGGCTTCGTAGTATCACTTGTAAAAAATTTTTAAGGATGCGAGTTGTTTGTCCTTGACATGGATAGAAGGGGTATATTATTTCATATTTATTTTTGTATCGTATGCACTCATATTCGATTCTTCAGTATGTATTTATGTGGCATGATGGTATGTATCATCCCCAAAATAATTCATTCCATTGTACTGAACAGTTGTTGAATGAGGAAAACCAGTGAATTGACGCTTATAAAGATAATTTTGGGCACAAGTTTAGCTATCTCAAATAGAGCTCAACCTCAAAAATTCATTCTTTGGACAAAGAAAAAGAACACTTTATTTTTCTAATTATATTGAAGAAGATTATATTTTTCTATCAACACTAATCAGAGTTGTAGAGTAACTCAAAAACTTACGCCTTAGGTCAGTCGATCTTAGTTGAAAGAAAATAAAATAATAACCCTTAAAACACTTAACGCCATCTATCGGTCACTTACATTTTTATTACTTTTCTATCACACGAAATATACATCTTAGGAGCTTTCAGTTTTCCACAAAATATATGGAACGAAATATAAATGTTCAGATTCACTGCTTCAACTCTGAACTAGTCTTAGTTTGTTCCATGCATTCATTAAATCCAACTCGTTTTTTCCAAAACTGTTTAACCAATTAAAAAAAATCTAATGTGGGAAACACATGACTTTCCTTATATAATGCAATGAATTTACTGCTCTTAAAGTAAAAAAAATAGATTATTCTTATAGCAGATACTTATATTCTATCCAAGACATTAAATTTTCGTCAATTAGTCGTCATTTTCATTGATGTAGCGTCATTTTTATCCACTTGGTGAGATTTTCGTTAATTTGGCAACATTTAAAAAAGTCGCCAAGTTGGTGACATTTCGCCAAATTCGAAGCCATAAATGGAGAAATAAGTTATTATTATAGCAGATAAATGACTATTGACGTTCAAATACAAAATTATTACTCAAGGTATCATTTCTCATGAATGGAAAAAGCTAGATTCACGAGAATGATGTCATCAAATTTCGCCACAGTAAAATAGTTCCCTTCTCCTCCAAATGGGATAGGAGATATTAACACAGTCTCCGAATTTTTTGATCCTACCTTTCATATATATATATATATATATATATATATATATATATGTATATATATATATATATATATATATATATATATATATATATATATATATATATATATATATATATATATCATTAGTTGTTTCAATTTGCTTTCGACTTGTGCACGACGAGCTAAATTGCCACAACTACTGGGAAAAATAATATACTATATATGAATTTTATAAATAACACAATTTTTCTTCTAGATTTAATTTTTTACATTTATGTGTACAGGGTGTGCTAATTTTACAACTTGACTCCGAGAGAGCCATTCACTGTAGCTATGCGTCCGGTATCACACTCCTCGACAATGTTAGTTCGTATTTTGTTAAATGAGTGTTATTACAGCAGTCATAACCTTCTAAAGTAATATCATGTAAAGGATTCGAAAATTATATCAATATTTAGTCGCTTAACTACGTCCGACGTATAAATTATGCATATTAATTTGTATATAATTTGATATGTATGGGTTGTTGTTGTTCAGCCCCTTGGAGTATAAAAAGCTAGGTCAAGTCTAAACAAGAAAGATCAATCATGCTTAAAGCATTGATTATGAAACACTTTCCAACTTCAATGCAATTTTATTTTAAAAAGTCGAAAATGCAATACATTCCTCGGTAATATTTTAAAACTTATCACAATACTACATTGATTTATTATATTTGAAAACTTAAACCTTCATTGAAAAAAATGAACTTCATTCAAATAACGGCATTGAAATATAAATTGCGTGGTTTAAATATCTCTAAAATGCAATACATTCCACGGTAATATTTTTAAATCTATCATAATACTACGATAATTTATTATAATTGAAGCCTTCATCGAAAACAACTGAAATTCATTCAAATGACGTCATAAAAAAAATAACACGCCTGGATCTCTCTATAAAAGCAGGATTTCATTCATAACTTTCTCCATTTCATTCATCACAATACTATAATAATTTATTTTATTTAAAAATTAAGACCATGGAGCTACAATTCATAAACTTTATGCTTAAAACTTCATCGAAAAAAATCGTCCTTCTGTTTATAAAATCAATTAATATTTCATTCATATCAGCCATGCAGACTCCATGGACTGAATTATTTTGTGTTAAAAAAATACAGTAATTCTAATACAACTCATTCTACATATTTTGCTGTTTACATTTTACATAGGTGAAAATAGGCTTAGTTGTAGAAATAATCAAATTTGAAAGAGAATTTAAACTCAAATATATTGTCATTGTGTTGTTTTAATATGTAGATGCACAGAATTTAGGCAGATATAAAGTAGTTTTAGGATGGATACAACACTCAATATGAATTAAAAAGAAGTTTAAAAAATCACGAATTTGAAACAAGATGGATGCCATATATCATTTTGAAGTGGGTCATGTGATCGTTTCATATCATGGTCACGTGATCGTTTCATATAAGATGTGTAATTATTATTTTAATTTTTATTTAAAAAACAACTGAATATATTTAGCTGAATTTTTTTTTATATATTTTATGGAACAATTTGACTATTACCTAAATTTTTCGAAGCAATTTGTGAATTTTAAATCCGCTTAAAAAATGTTAGAAAAATTAGGTCCCATAGGGCTCAATGTATTCCATTTTTTCAACCCGGGTTCAATCCAAAACTAATTGGGTGATATTATTCATTTATATTCCCATAGGTCCTATAGACCGTCTGAACAACATACTAAAATTTCATTTTGACTAAGTCATTTTTACGGCAGTTATCGTGCTAACGGACAGACAGACAGACAGAATGAACAAAGTCATAAACACTTTTCAACTTTGTTGTAAAGTGTTAAAAATGATCAAGCCGCCCGTAAGGTAACGAGACTACACTCTCTTTACCTCTATTACAAGATTTAAAGAGGCTCCAATGCAATCAAGAAGATGACAGGAAGTAGCCGAGGAGGAAGAACAGGTACAAGGAGGAGAAACACTGGAGTATTTGAGTATTAAATTATCATTTTCTTTGAGAGCGTACTTTCCAATACAATGGTGTATTCAAACGTAATCTCATGCTGTTTTGCGTGGTTTGAAATTTTTTGTGCGTGGAAGGTTGGTCCTCTTTACACATTTCTTAAACATATCGAAATATTAAAATATTAATTATACATCCACTTTTTCAAAATAGTTCAAAATATTAAAATATTGAAATTATAACCTATATATATCAAAAACTAAGAACCCGATCCAAAATGTAATTATATATTCCTATAGGAC
The DNA here is from genome assembly GCA_951213105.1 of Amaurobius ferox. NCBI lineage: Eukaryota > Metazoa > Arthropoda > Arachnida > Araneae > Amaurobiidae > Amaurobius > Amaurobius ferox. Next base: position 95,075,589 of record OX578134.1, read on the forward strand.
TTTTAAAGGGCTGTAATTTGCTTTTATAGTTCATAGTTTTTACTTTTAGTTTTCCAGATATAATCAATATAACTGAAAAGCAGGATATTATCAATCTTTTCAAACTTTACAAGGCAATTCCTCAAAAACAGGCGATTTCTTTGAGTTTTATAAAGAAAATTATATTTCCCATTGAATATTTTTGTCGCTTACTGTTTATATTTGTTTTTATAGTCTGGAAAATATTTCGAGTACAAGTAAGCAAAGTGAGGCAAAAGCTCGCTCGGACAAAGAAATTTTAGTTTATTTCGAGAGAAAAGTTCAAAATATTAAAATATTAAAATTAATTTTATAATAAATTCATAAACTTTACTTTTCTATATTCATAAACGCCATATTTCTGGCAAAACAAGTTAATTTTATTTTAAGTTTATACTTATTAGGTTCGGAAACACAAGCGTCCAAAATGTTTACCTTCTTTGTTTCGTTTCAATTTCAGCCAAAAATATTCCAATCCTAGAAGTTGTATTCACATAACTTTTTGTTTTCTCTTTCTCAACTTTGTAAGCGTATTACAAAGAAAAATGTATCTTTAGTTATCCCATTGCGGACATTACAAACCCCTAAATGGCTCGACAAATCCCTGAATAGGTCGACAAACCCCTGAAAATCAGTGTTTGCCGTGTCATATATAATAAACACTCGCCAGTTACAAATGTGGACATGACGACTTAGCTGGACGGACGCTGCAGCATTCATAAAATATAGCAATATAAAATATTTTCGAATAGTATTTATTGGATCTGGCGATAACTTTCGAAAGTCTAGATCACCGGTTTTCTCTGTCGTACATATATATATGTACACTTTTGCGGTTCAGTGTATGAACATGAAGCCCATTGTAAATGTAGGCTGATCCTACGAGGATATATTCATTACGACTATTAAGTTTTACGACTATTACATTTTAAGTTGGTTCTTATCAATTAACACTTATTTATTTGTAATTTATCTTATTCAAATTTTTACCAAATAAAAATAATTAATGCATTTGCTGCCTTTTTGAGGAAAACAATTTTTAAAATATTATTATTCATAAATTAAAATGTATTCTTGATTTATTTTCAGAGGTTTAAAAATCAATTTATACCATTCTTCGTTAATTGTGGTAAATATCTAAAATGGAATATTATTATATCTATGCAAGGTATTGCTCCATATATCAAGTTACCACACTCAGTCATTTTCTCACAGTTTGTCACATTCATCTTTAATTAAATATGACGTATCCCCTCATCCTATTACAGCCAATAGTTCCAAATTCTTACTCCTTATTTACTGTTTGGAGCAGTGTGTAACTATTAACAATTCTGAAGGGAGCACTCTAATTATATTATTCCCGTAAATAATTTGCATAGTATCAAAGTAAAAGCAAGAAAGCAGAGTATTATTTAAAGAATAATACTTTAGTGCTTGCATTGTTGACTTAAAAACTCAAATGTGGTTGGACTCAAAATACAACTCCGAGTCAAAAAATTAAAATAATCGAAAAAAATGAATTTTGGAAAAAGGCATTTTATGTATCGCTTATACAAAAGGTAATACAGGAGAAAACTTCATAATGTAAGAAACTATATAATTTGTTAAATATTGTAGCATAAAAATTAACGGAAATAATACAAAAATGAAAAGGATTATTCACACTTGGAAAAAATCAAATTAGTAGAATAACATTTACATGGTTTAAAATATAAGAATAATGCTTTATAAATCACATTTAAAAAAAATCAAAAACAGTGACTGCTTAATATTTTGTAGCATCATCTTTACATATTATAACAGCACAAACTCTATTTGGCAAATTAGTTACAAGTGGCTCATTATGTTTTCTGACCAGATATGACCATATCGATTTTATGCTGGAAAAAAGATCAACTTTGTTTTATGGCCCAATTTCTTAAAGTATTTTCTTTATTATTCTCCACAAATTCTCAATTGGATTTTAATCCGGCGAATTAGCCACCCAGAGAAGTACGTTAATTTGGTGCTGTGTAAGCCAGTTCGTAGTGGGAAATGACCTATGGCAAGATGCTAAATCATGTTGGAAAAAAATCGCCACCACACAAATCTTCCAACGATGGTATCAAGAAATTCTCAAGGATTTCTTGATATATCTGAGAGTTAATCCTTTCGTAAGTGACACATAGCCTTCCAGCTGGTTGCTAATTTCACTAACCGCTTCATGCAATCCTTGTAATATGCTTCGTGCTTCAATCGCCATACACAAACACCTTGATCACCACATATGATACTCAGAATATACACTCATCACTGAACCCGGCCGCCCATTTCGCTGCTCCATGTCTTCAAAAGAGTCGGTCGGCCTGGACTTTCGACTTATCACTGAACAATATCTTCTTCCAATCATCCAGGCCCCTATAAAAGTATTTTTTACACCACTTCACTCTGTCCATTTTCTGTTTACTAGTCATGAGAAGATTTATCTTTGGTGCACGAGAATGAAACCCAAATTTATGGAGCCACCTTAGTGTTGTAGATTTACACACATCAACACCGTGTTCTTTCCACTTCCGATGCAAATACACTTCAAAAACGATTTTTCTTGGCAATATTCTTTAGCTTTCTATAATCTCTCGGAGTGGCTTTTGGCTTTTCGCCCACTATTCAGACGATTGTTTTCAAAATATCCATCGTTAAAATACTGCTTTATTGCTCTACTAACATTTGATTGAGAATATTTTATGTAACTGGCGATATATTACTGATTACGGCCTTATTTATGCAAATCAATAATACACTTTGTAAACGCCGTTATATCAGACGATCGACCCATGTTTCACACTAAATGAACCAAAAACACGAAAGTCTGGCAGAAGCTAATTTTATGCTTAATGAATGCAACTTTCTGAACCATTCAGGAAAATTCATAAGTATTCTAATTTTTTGAACCACCTATTTTAGTATTCTAATATTTTGAATAATGAAAATCATTGTTAAAATCTACAATATTTGCTCGAAATTAAAACTTTTAAAGTTTCAATTTACTTTAATAACATGTACATTTATTAAAACATCAACCGTTGTTCTTTTTCAAATTCACTACGCTGAAATGAAGCTAAATGCAATTTAACTTACAAATGTAATGCCTTATTCTAATATTTTGACTCGGAGTTGTATATGCCTCATTATGTCAATATAAAGTTGGTAGTCAATATAGACAATAGTCAATATAAAATTTATATACTGAAATAAATTTACGGACATGAATTTACTAAAATGATCTTTTAAACATTGAACTATACATTTGGCACATTTCTAGATGATAATACACATGATGTTAGCAAATTTGTTGCCTAATATTACATATGGAAATTGAACATATTGCCCGACTGTTAATATATATATTTTTTTAATTTTATAATCAAATTTGGAAACATCAAAACAAAATTTTGAAAATATGTGCATAAAGTTAAACAATTATTTATTCTTCAACGATGCATCATAAACACTTATACTCAGACGTACAGAAACCTATTTATTATTTCGTTAATTACTCGCCCAACATATTTAAGTATTTGCCAATAAATATGCTTCATATCACGTTACTGAAACTTCTCGACTTTGAAACTGGCATTAACAGTCTGACAACTTTAATACTCCCGATGATCTAGCAAAATTAAATAAAACTTTCATGAATCATGAATTAACCGAACAATCGATTAGTTTTCCTCGTTCACGAGTGCATATAATAACAGAGCAAAGAATCTCTATACAGCTTCACTGGTTTTAAAAAATTTATACAAAATGCAATTTTAGATTGATTCTTTCACAGCATGTTACGGAATTGAACAGAACTTTCTACTTGATTAAATTCTGATATCATGCCATGCCCCTGTTGGTTTCATTTATCTTTAACAGATATGTTGAATTAAATATTATCAATTTTACGCAAGTAACAGATGTGATAGAAGAGAACATGATATTCTAGAGGACATGACATAGTATGTAAAAAGAATCAGCAACAGTTTCCCACTTTCCCTATATGCTTAATATAATGTATAGTGTAAGTATTGCGACGGGTCGAAAATTCTAATTCGAGTTATCGTCGGAAAAGCACGTTTCAAGCATCCCTAAACTTGAAGCGAATGTTTTTGAGATGTGTGTGTGTGTGTGTGTTAGTTTATGAATGCGAAATCTCACGAACGAATAGAACGTTTCGAACGTAATTTAGCACGATTATTACTATCCAAAAATTCTGGAACAAATATTAGTTTTGTACGTTTTTGTTTTTATTCTTAAACGACTGGCACACATTTTCGAACGATATCTAGAACTGTTCTTGGCCGTTTTTTTTCAAATAAATGTATCTAAAATATTACATAAAAATGAACAGTAGAATATAAATGAATAATATCACCCAATTAGTTTGGATTGAACCCGGGTTGAAAAAATGAAATACATTGAGCCCTATGGTACCTAATTTTTCAAACATATTTCAAGCGGATTTAAAGTTCACAAATTGCTTCGAAAATTTTAGGTAATAGTCAAATTGTTCCATAAAATATATAAAAAAAAATCAGCGAAATATATGCAGTAGTTCTTTAAATAAAAATTAAAATAATAATTACACATCTTATATGAAACGATCACGTGACCATGATAAGAAACGATCACATGACCCACTTCAAAATGATATATGGCATCCATCTTGTTTCATAATCGTGATTTTTTAATGTTCTTTTTAATTCATATTGAGTGTTGTATCCGTCCTAAAACTACTTTATTTTTGCTTAAATTCTGTGCATCTACATACTAAAACAACACAAAGACAATATATTTGAGTTTAAAATCTCATTCAAATTTGATTATTTCTACAACTAAGCCTATTTTTCACCTATGTAAAATGTAAACAGCAAAATATGTAGAATGAGTTGTATTAGAATTACTGTATTTCTTTAACACAAAATAATTCATTCCATGGAGTCTGCATGGCTGATATGAATGAAATATTAATTGATTTTATAAACAGAAGGACGATTTTTTTCGATGAAGTTTTAAGCATAGAGTTTATGAATTGTAGCTCCATGGTCTTAATTTTTAAATAAAATAAATTATTATAGTATTGTGATGAATGAAATGAATGAAATCCAGCTTTTATAGAGAGATCCAGGCGTGTTATTTTTTCTATGACGTCATTTGAATTTATTTCAGTTGTTTTCGATGAAGTTTTCAAATATAATAAATTATCGTAGTATTATGATAGTTTTAAAAATATTACCGTGGAATGTTTTGCATTTTAGAGATATTTAAACCAGGCAATTTATATTTCAATACCGTCATTTGAATGAAGTTCATTTTTTTCAATGAAGGTTTAAATTTTCAAATATAATAAATCAATGTAGTATTGTGATAAGTTTTAAAATATTACCGAGGAATGTATTGCATTTTCGACTTTTTTAAATAAAATTGCATTGAAGTTGGAAAGTGTTTCATAATCAATGCTTTAAGCATGATTGATCTTTCTTGTTTTAATTATTTAATGAAGTATAATTGTGCTCAATTATCACACCAATATGTACGCAGCGATCTGAAAAAATATTGCAAAGTTTCTATATTGCCACCCTTATCAAATCTACAGAACGATATTTCCAATGACTTTTGATTTGCATCCGTAACAGTCGGAAACCTTATCCAAAATTTAAGTACGTAATTAATTATCTGTTTTTTCTATTTAGGTCCATTTCGTCATTTTGCCATCAAGATTGTTTGTTCTCTAGCACTGACGAAGGGGTTCCAACATATCCTTAATTCTTATTCTGAACTGTTACTCTATTTGTGTTTTTGTACGTTGCTAAAGATTTTCCCATTCTTCGCATCAGGTATTTTTTACTTATTGATGTTTTTTTCTTGAATTTAGAAAACAAATTTTAGAACCTAAGTTTTCCTATCAAAATAGGCAAAATTAATATTTATATTCTGACGTAGCTTCAACTGGCAATCGTACGATTGTAAAATTTGGCAAACGTGAGCCTGCAGATTTCTCTCCTCGCTTTAACAATATTAATTTGAAGTCATTTGCCGCTTTTTAGATTTTGTTTTAAATTTAGTGCAAATAACACCACATTCAATATTTACATTCCGACGTAGCTTAATTATTGATGTTTCCTTGAATTTAGAAAACACATTGATATTTACAAAAAATTGACACATGATTACACAAAATTGATATTTACATTTTGATGTAGCTTCAACTACTAATCGTACGATTCTAAAATTCGACGACCATGAGCTTGAAGGTTTCTCTCTTCGCTTTAAAAATATTTAATTAAGGTCGTTTGCCATTTTTCCAGATTATTTTTAAGTTTAGCGCAAGTAACACCAAATTTGAATCTCCCCGAAAAGAACTCGTAAAAGGAATAAGGATATTTGCCTGACACATAACGAACGTATGAGTGGTGTCAATTGCTGTGGGTAACAGCTTCTCGAGAAAAGAAATGACCTGGTTACCTAACATATTACATATGTGTTTGCGTGATGGTTTGCAGAGTGGTCATTATTAAAACCCTCCACACGTGGTTTATAAGCTCACTCAATAACTTGCGTTGATGGAAAAATACTTTTTAAATTGAAGCTCGTAAAGCAAGATATTACTTTACTTTTTTTGAGTTTTTTCACGCCATACGTCTGATTTTTTTTCTGACGTGTGAAAGTAGAGAATTGCGCCACATCCGTTTCTCGGAACGTAAACAGAATTCTATTTTAGTAATCCGAAAAGCTCTTTTGGAACACTAAACTGTTCAATTCTTCTCCTAATTAAAAACTACATCTGATTGAATCAAAAATTAAATTCGATCGCATTCTTGTCCATTTGTTCTTACGAAGACAATGGAGACGTATCAAGTCTCAGGTGGAAATTGAAGAATAAGCACAATTTAAGTTTGATCTTGTATCAAAAACACACTTGTACATTTGTAATTATATGTTTTTACAGTTTATGAAAGATTCGAAATATTTTGAAATTGGTGCATCTTCTTATTTATATGAGCCCTCTAACAATTTTAAAAAGGGTCCTATACTTCATTTTTGCTTAAGAAGCCCATGCAATGGTTAAGGCGTCGCTGAGTATTTTGGAACAGACCTCTATCTCTTTCAGCAGGGCTCCTTACCATACATCAAAGTCCGTAAAGACCTACTTTGAAGAGCATAAGTTACAAAAATTAGATTGACCGACTAATTTCCTTGTCCCAGATTGGTCGTTTGTTCTCTAAGACTTTTCTAGCACCAGCTTTAATCGAGGGATGGCAACATGCTCCAGTAGAGACATACCAATAATTGAGCTAAAGTACACCTAGAAAAATTGAGGCAATGATTGTTTCCAAGTGTGGTTCAACAATGTATAGATATCGCGAAATGAATGCAATTTTCCCTTTTTAACCTATGTGTTCGAACACATTTGGCAATATGGTGTATATGAATGCCTATTAAAGATTCCACAAATTCGGAGGCCAGTGATCTGAGTGACCCATTCCAATTTATCGTGGTTTTCTAATATACGGTAAAATATCAGAATACATCATATATCTCAATACCTTTGTTATCCTAATCCTCGGTTATCTTATCCTCGGTTACTTTCTGATACCTTTGTTATCCAATCATCGGTTACTTTCTGATACCTTAGTTATCCAAATTAATTGGGAATAACATATCGTCAGGAAATTGAAAACTTCCGATAATTGAGACAATTTTAAATGGGCAATTTTTTGCTAAATATAGATGAAATATGAGAACATATACTTACAGACATAGATGTATATTATAATTTTACGGTAGGTGATAAGGATGAACAAGCAGGTTTAGTAAGATCGTCAGACGCCCCTTAAGAGTGTTCAATTTTCATAGTATGAATAATGTGTAGTGTGCTAATGGAATACTCACCTTCCTTGCTACGTCTGTGCCTCCTATCAGCATTGTAAAGAAAGATCAATTATACCTAAGTGATGTTATAACAAATATTTGTAAAGCATATTTACAAACTCCTGATAAATGACGGAATGTGTTGCAATATTTTAAGTAATTGTAAAAATGAATACATATGCATTTTGTGACATGAAATGGCTTGTTTTCCATTTCATTTCAACTTTTTAAAGCATAAATTTTGTAAATATATACATTTGAAGGGAAAGAAAAGCGAATTTAATCAACTAAGAGTTTTGCTAAAATGAATTTCGTATAACTGAGGTTTTAACATGCATCCCTCTTTATGATAAAACCTTCTTATAATAGAGCAAATAAAGTAAACAAATGACCTGTTTAAAAGTTGCATAAATCGGGATGACTGAAAAATGATGACCTATTGATTGCAATGCCATCGGTTAGAATCTTCTTCGACCGGAGACGTGAAGAACTAATTACATTTCTGAAAGTAATTACACATTTTTAAAATTCGTTTTCGAAAAAGCCATCGAAGAATCATGTTAGAGAGAAAAATGGCTTTTCCTGCGTGTAATCATTACAATTAATTACATTTAATGCTCATTTTGGGCTTTAGCGGTTGGGGGATGAAATAATGAAATTTCTTGCACAGTTTAATTGATATGCTTCGTAATTCTCCTATATTTTTCGTAAATTGCAGTTTTTATTAAGATTTATCGTAATGTCAAGGAAATATCTTTAAAATAATTTTTTTACCAAGTAACATATTGTAATGTAAACAATATAACTGATATGAAAGCTTATATTTTCATAAGTCAATAAGATATATTAAAAATTTACATGCGATTAAATGTACTGAAGGTGAAAATTTCAAATTTTAGTGACATATCACATTTAGTTGAAGTTATAGTAGATTTGCCTTGTGAAATTTAACTTTTTTTTTAATTTCTCAATTGGTCGGATATAGTTATGGAAGCCCTATGTCATGAAGATTAATTTTCTAAAGACGAATAACTTTTTGCGAAGCACTAAATAATTAAAACCGAGTTTATCAGATCAACTTACATAAACTTAATGGCTTTTGTCGAAAATCTAAAATGTCTCAATCCGCTATGTCAAAATCGGCTAATCTTAAGAAGCTCAGAAGTTAGAAATATTTTCAGAGCTACTAATTTAACGCCCGCTATAGGTCACGCTTTTCCCCGTTTAACTAGCTGGTGAAATATGTTTCCTTCAGACGTCTGGAGTTTAGCAAACTGTATACTCATGAGTAAAAATATTTTTTTCAATAGCTGAGATTTTTCAGACTACTCTTTTGAGATGTACTTCTAGAATTTAGTGCAATCTGCTGAATAAACAATTGAATTATCGATAAACTAAATCTTGAGCTATGCTTCATAGGGCATTTGTATTTTAACAGAAAGATTGGCAACAATTTAAAAAGAAGTTCATGTTCACTGGCACCAACTTTCTAAGAGCTGTTCTTGTTTAGTAAAATAACATCTGTTGAGACTATTAAATCTATTCTCTTTTCTACGAAACTAATCAGCAGGTTCACATCAAATTAAGCCAAAATTGCTTGCTAGATCAATACAAACACGCCCTTAGAAAATGTGTCCATTTGTACCAAGTAGGGGCATGCCAATAATAGACCTCCAAATTTCTTCACATTTCCCCAATTTTAGCATGTTTAGGAAATATTGAATCGGAGATTCGTATTAAGTCATGTTTATTATTTAACAAAATACTGTCTACCCAAATTGCATGTGTGCATATAAATACATTATTTTATTTATTCCAAATGTGTTACTGCGAACGCGCAATATCCGTTTTAGCGCCTCCTCTTTCGTCTGTCTCGTGAGCCCAAAGTTACCAGGATTTCGCAGTTAGAAGAAGGGTTGCCAAATTTGGGGGTTTATCACCAAGTTGGCGACATTTGGCAGCTTCCGGGACGTTCCAGAAACTTCTTGATAAAACGATTATTCTTGGAGATATGGCGATTGCCAGAAGTTACTATGGAGAAACTATAAATATGAGTCATCACTGAATCGGGATTCAGTTGAGGAGTTGACAATATACGAGCTACAGTAAACTGTGACTTTCGTCAATGTTTTGAGAATAGTAGTCGTTGTTTTGGGAACTTATTTTCGCCAGTATTTTGAGAATATTATTGCTTATTCTGTGAAATTAGTGGCGCATTCAAGTACTGTTTGATTGCATATTGTTTCTGTTTACCTTGTACCTGTGAATAAAAGTAAGTTATTTAGAATTTTGGACTCGTTTTTGTGTCCTGTGTATGCACTTACGTTTCTAGTGGATACGTTTCTAATAGTATCATAACAATGTAATTTGAGATGTACTCAAAAACTCAATCACACTGAAGCCATATATTCCCAGTTCAAAATATAAAACCTGTTATACAATTTACATTAATTTTGATATTCGTATTAAAGCGAGGGACTAAGTGGCTAAGCTTCTTACTATTGGATTGGACACAAATTGCTCTTTTCTGTCTGTCAATATTTCTATCTGCCTGTCAGCATGTTTCATCCCACGATAACTCATCTAAACCTTTCTTTTAAATTTCCATACATGTAAATCATTGTTTTAGAGGCAGATTTCGATACTAAACGTAGTCTGCAACTGCTGCACCCACTTTACAGATTGTCCGACGACTACTGCTCTAAAATTTAGCCGTTTTTACTTTCCTTATATACATAATGTATAAGGAAAGTATTGTGATGGGGTCGAAAATTCGAATTCGAGTTTTCGACGGGAGAGCACGTTTAAAGCATCCCTGATCACGAATCAAACATTTTTGAAGTGATGTCTGTGTGTGTGTGTGTGTGTCAGTGGGTCTGTGGAGACGATAACTGACAAACGAATGAACCGATTCAAACGAAATTTGGTATAAAAATCACAATCCGTAACCACTCGAAGCTTATTGTTTTTATACGCAATTGAATGTTCAGAACCCCTCTAAATTTTCGAGTGAAATTTTGAAAAAATCGTCAAAAATCAAAACCGCTAATAAAGTTACGCAAATAGACACTTCTTATGTAATTTTTCATTAGAAAACGATTGACATATATTTTAGAACGCTAACATGAACCATTCTCGAGATATTACACCTTTTTCAAAAAAATTATCAAAAAGTCATATAAAATAAAAAAATAATATTTCCTATTGAGAAACATGTTCACTTTTCATATGTAATACCATGCGATAAATTGGGTGACATCATTCTCGTGGAACTAGCTCATTCCATTCAGGAAAAAATATACTTTCAGTATTATTTTAGTATTTGAACGTCAATAGTCATTTATCTGCTGTAAGAATAACTAATTTCTCCGTCCATAACGCTTGGCGAGATATGGGCGACGAATTTGGCGGAATGCTGCCAACTTGGCGGCATTTCTAATTGTTACCAAATTAACAAAAATCTCGCCAAATGGTTAAAAATGACTCTAAATCAATGAAAATGGCGACTAATTGAAGAAAATTCAATATCTTGGAAAGAATATTAGTATCTATTATAAGAATAAAAAAATTTTAACTGTAAAAGTAGTAAATGCATTGCATTATATAAGGAAAGTCATGTGTTGCCCACATCAGCTTTTTTTCTTGGTTATATGTTATTAAGGTCTAATTCGTTGTTGAACGTGTTCATATAAATGTCGCTTCCACTTTACTGATGTGTATTGTTCAACAATAACTGCTTAAAACGTAACCTATTTTTTTAAATTGGGATAAAGTCGGAAAGGCTGAGTTCTTCACTGAAGGTGGTTAGATAATATTTTTATATATTTTATCATATATTTTTAATATAATATAATAAATATTAATAAATTGTCTTTTTTATTCAAGAGAATACCTTTTGTTAACCAGTAAATTAATTCACAGATCACGTTGAAATATATAATCTCAACTACTAATCATTAGAATATTTATTTATAATGTCCTCTGCAGCAGTATTGAACATCAAAGGTCAATAAGTTAAATATTCTATTATGATATTATCATATTTTGTTCGTCATGCTCTTGCAGTAAAGTTCATTTATTGATGTGTCTAAAATTAAATAATGTTCCTTCTACAAATGCATGATATCCATATTGATTACAACGTCATACGCTGTAATTTTTGTCGTTTGTAAATGCAAAGAACTAATTACTTTTCCGAAAGTAATTACAAATTTTTAAAATTCATATCGGTAAAAACTATCAAGGAATCATGTCAGAAAGAAAAATGCCGCCCAGGCCGTAATCTTTGCAATTAATTACTTTTAAGGGCAATTTTGTTCACTAACGATGAAAGCATGAACTAGTGGAATTCCTTACGCCGTTTAATTGATATGCGTCAAAGTTCTCACATAGTTTGAGTAAATTAGTATTTTTATTTATGCTCGTTTTAAATTTATGAGAATATGACTAAAGAATTTTAAAAGACGTTACAAAGGAACATTTTTGCTTAAGACGAAATCTATAGCTGCATTTAATAAATGTTCTATAACTTTTTAAAGAATTCATGTTCTAGTCGAAATTGGAACTTGGCTATATATCTCCACTTCACGAAGCGAATCAATATCCATCGACGTACTTTGACGTCAGTCTTTTACATAACAAATTTCCGATCAAAGTGGAACTTCAGACCCAAAGAACTCGCTCATATCTTTGTTTTTTTTATGCGAGTTGGGATCCTATTTGCCGTAACACACACTAACTGAAAATCGCTGTTAATCGTCGAATTGTAGTTTTGTTAAAAAATCCATTGGTTTACTTGCATTATTATTGCACTTCGTGTTTTTGTTCACAGTTATTTCGCTATTACTTCATCTGAGTACTAGAATGAGTATTTTTATGAAGAATCTTAAGCTCAATTTCTTCAAAATATATCACGATACTTATATGTATCTTATACCGCAATATTCATGTTTATCTTTTACGGTGATACGCATTATTATTTTAAGATGAAGAACCCACATTTAAAGAGTTATATCGTCGTAATCTCGATTTAAATACAACTCTTAAGGATCATAAGGGATCTAAATAGATCCTACAGATCTTATTTTCTAGATCCTGCTGTAAACCTAGTCATTTATGTGGCCCCCAAAGAAAGAAATAGGAAGAATTCAAATCGGTGATAAATTGTGTGCCAACAGGTTCCAGTTGAGTTGTGATAATGAAGAAAAACACTATAGTTTAAATGTTCATTAATGAATTCGAGGACTAATAGAGTCGAATGTTACCGAACACCATCTTTTACGAACCAGGATGTTTACAAAGTTTCCACCACGACGTTTCCCTTTGCGGCAAAATTATCCATGGATGTTAATGGACACCATCCTTATCTGTTTGAGTCAATGAAGAATGCAACCTCTATAGTTGAAGTGTTCATTAATGAATTCAAAGACCATACAATTCCAATGATATCGAACACCATTTTTGACGAACCAGGATGTTTATCAAGTTCCCTCTACAGCGTTTTTCTTTTAGGCAAAGTGATCCATGGGGTTATTGGACACCCATTCTGTATCTGCTGGAGTTTGAAGAATAAAAACTGTATAGTTGAAAGATTCAATGATGTATTTGAAGGCTACATGAATTCGATGATGCCGAACCTCATATTTCATGAACCACGATGTTTACCAAGTTTCCGCCTCAACGCTTTTCTTTGCAGTAAAGCGATCCTTGGGGGGATTGGACACCCATCTTGCATATGTTTCATGTTCAACAAAATAACTGGTTTCTTGACTTGAAAAGCTTTGTGCTCCTTAAAAAGAAATAATTTGCATTTCCTATTTTTTTTTCATTAAAGAAATCACAACTGTTTTAACATTACAGATGTATGCATTGTTTCTAATTACCTAAAGTATGGAAAACATTTTATGATTCAGTAAAAAAGTAATACATTAAAAAGCTAAACATATTTCGATGCTCTGATAGAATAATGTTTATTTTCTGTTAAAATATAATTTGGAATGTTCAGCAAACAGCTGGCGTCAAAGCGGCAAAATTGTAAAAAGAAAAAGAAAAACGTGGTGTAAGAAAAGAAATTTTTCTTCCTCTAACAGATTGGGTTAATTTAAAAGGAATTCCTATTTAATATTTAACAGATTGTATCGGTACAAAATGAGAAACTCATAAATTACTGAAATTGCGTTCCTGTGAACTTAACTCATTTGTAGCTTTTTAGAATGAAAAATTTGCTCTGAAAAGAACATTAAACGTCCAAATCTCATGGGTTATTATCAGCATCGATAGCATTTAAGCTTCTTTATTTCTGATAAAATGCATAATTTATGCTCTTGTACATTTATTTTTCCAAACAAATATTAAGAACGTTGATTTCGTGCTTGGAATCAGAAATATTCATAATAAGTATAGAGAAAAAGGATGTAAAAGAAACATGTACAAAATTTTTAAAAGTAAAGAAACTCTTATTTAGTACACCATTTATTTCAAAATATTCTTGAAAAAATATATGGAACGTTTACTCAAAGCTTTGATTCGATTATATACTAAAATATCGATTATATATTATACTATCGACTTTACTATCGTAACGTATTCTTTACTGTCGTTTCAATTTACTATCGTAGTAACAAAAAAATTTGATGTGCGCATCAAATGACTTTTCCAACAGTCTGAAAATAAAGTTACCTTTAGAAAAATTATTAGATGTATTTTTGCTTAAAGTTATTAAGCAATAATACATTAAATTAAGTTTAATTTTACATATAACACGCATAATTATTTGAAATGACTCAGAATTTGCATTTTTAATTCAATTTTTGTTTTCATTTTATAACTGGGCGTATTTTCAAAGGCGGGTAGTAAAAATGCGTAACACTAAAATATCTCGAGAACGGCTAGTCCTAGAGTAATGAGATTGCTTTTGATCTTTTCATCGTCAAAAATTTTGTAGAAAGCAAGCATTTAATTGACACATTTGTGCATAATTAGTCATTTTTTGTAGATTTTATCAATTTTTGCGGACCATTTTGCACAGAAAGGGGAATTTTTTTTCCCAATTCATACCAAAATCTAATCAGTACCAGGATAACTCATAAGTGACTTACTTATCTACTACATTTTGTGGAAATTTGGTCAATTAGTTTTTTAGCTAAAATGAATACATAGGATTTTTGCGGGTCATTTTGCAAAAAAAGGAAGGGTTTTTTTTTTATCCCAAATCGTACCAAAATTTAATCATCATTAGGGTAACACATAAATAGATTTTATAGGTTTTTTATAAGTTTACCTATAAAATTTTAGAAAATTTGGTCAATTAGTTTTGAGTTAGAGTGGGTACATATATTGCAATGACTGTCACACACACACACACACAGACACACTCACACAAAGACGTCACGTTGAAAATAGATTTTTTGTATTCTAGAAGTCCCAAAACGTGTAGTTCCATCGAAAACTAGAGTTGCGATTTTCAACAAGATTTCAATACTTTCCTTATACTTTACCATATATTGTAGGTAATGTAATATATAAAACATTAATATAAATATCTTAAATATATTTCAGCGGTATTAAACCTTTTTTGGAAATAAAACCGATTTGTTCTTAAATAATTTTTAATAATTATTTGTTTAACTTAAGGAGGTTTGTCATTCAAAACGTGTGTTTTATATAGTATGTGTTTCTCTAGGTAGTCCCCTTAAACAGCTCATCTCCCCCAAAATTTATCCAGAACTTCCCTCTGTGTTACCTTTATAGATATTGTTATTCAATAACTATTCACAATAAGCACCCGCTTCGCAAAGATATATCTAGGCATTCTAAACGACGTTCAACGACACAGTGAAATGCACATTGACACCGGACAGAAATAGTTCGTCCGTCCATTCTCTAGATAGTCCCCTTAAACAGTTCTTCTCCCCCAAAATTTATCCAGAACTTCCCTCTGTGTTACCTTTATAGATATTGTTATCCAATAACTATCCACAATGAGCACCCGCTTCGCAAAGATATATCTAGGCATTCTGAACGACGTTCAACGACACAGTGAAATGCACATTGATACCGGACAGAAATAATGCGCCTGTCCATTCTCTAGATAGTCCCCTTAAACAGCTCTTCTCCCCCAAAATTTATCCAGAACTTCCCTCTGTGTTACCTTTATAGATATTGTTAACCAATAACTATTCACAATAAGCACCCGCTTCGCAAAGATATATCTAGGCATTCAGAACGACGTTCAACGACACAGTGAAATGCACATTGACACCGGACAGAAATAGTGCGCCCGTCCATCTGACGAAGTGATATCACAATGAATCATCGCTAAGTACCTGAATCATCGCACAGTACCACACATTTCTCAAGAATCAAGGTCACTTGCAAACCAAACGTCATGTTTCTATGTAAATAGGAAAAAAAATATAGCTGTTTCTTGGAGGCAACTAACTAATAAAGTACCCTACATAGTGTATTTTTAATTTTCTTACAATCATATATAACGTATAAGGAAATTATTTTAACACTGTCGAAAATTCGAATACGAGATTTCGACGAGAGAACACGTTTCAAGCATCCTTGAACACGAGTCGAACATTTTGGAGGTGATGTGTGTGGGAAGGGGCACGATATCTGACGAACGAATGGAGCGATTCGAATGAAATTTGGTACAAAAATTACAATCTCTAAATACCGGAAGTCTGTTGTTTTTAAGAGTAATCGAATGTTCAGATCCTCATCCCCCCACACACACACACTTCTTTCTGATTGATTTTTGGCAGAAACGTTACAAAATGGGGGAGGACTAAGTTACTGAAGCATTAAAAATTTTAAGTGTAGATCTTTATTTCTAAACATGGCTACAACGTTGGTAGGGTACTTTAGAAAATGTGAAATGTTGATAATCTTATAGTTTATTCCAAGAAACAAACACAGCGTTTCGCAACCATTGTTGTCATGAATATCAGGATGTCATTGTTCTATTGCACAACAATAAAATATTTTATTGTTGTAAATATCTCTATACTGAAAGAGTAACACATATTATGAAACTGTATTAAGAACAAGCAGCAAAATCTGAAGTTATGAAATTTTTGTCGATTCTTCCTAATACAGTCAGTTATCGTTCTTAATAGCAGGCGGCACGAAAGGATTCGCTATACAGGTTTAGCGAGAGCCAGGAAGTAGAAGACGAAACCTCCCAACCTACGAAGTGATATTCAGAGTTGGCGAGTGTAGCGAGTTGTGGGTTGAACTTGGTAAAATTGTTCGCGAAGTTAAGGGAGTTGATGATAGTCAGCTAATAATGACACGAAGCTCCCACGGGGACATCACGACTGCGGCGAGCTACAATTAATAAGTGGTATTCAATGGAGGGCGGAGTCTCGGAGTTTTGCGAGCTTCAGCGAGCATGGGTGACGTAGGAGATTCTAGGACTGGTGAATGTCAGTTAATAAGGGACAGTCCCCAACGGATGTATTACGCTTAAACTACAGGCGGTACGAAATTACTCGCAAGATGAACGCAGCGAGCGTCAGCGAGTAGAAAGCGAAGCCTCCCAACTCGTGAATCCAGTTACTGGGATTAATGAGCGGCAGCCAATGGAGGACTGAGCCCCGGGTATTGCGAGCATCAGACATTAGGAAGAGAAGCCTCCCGACTCGTGAATCAAGTTACAGGGGTTAATGACCGGCATCCAATGGAGGGCGGATCCCCGGGATTCTGCGAGAGTCAGCGAGCATGGGACACGAAGACAGTTGTGTACGCCGTCCAGATTGGAAGAGATAGCGAAGCGAGTTCCAGGTCTGGTAAAGTCAGTTAACAAGGACGATACCCATTTGTGCATTACGCCTGCGTAGCATGAGGCACGAGAGTGCTCGCCAAACGAGCTCAGCTAGTTACGGGGGTTGGCGAGCAGGTGGAGGAGACTTCTTGTTACGTAAATGGAAGTTACAAACTGTACAAGACAAAAATGTTTACAAATGCGTTAGAGATTTAAAACTTACTGAATAATAAATTTTGAAATGCAATTCCGTCGTGGGTCACGAGTCGGATATTCGGGTATCGACTGTGGCTTTGGGTCGACAATTTACTCTCTTACAGTTCAACAATTTTCTATTGTGTTCAACAGTATTTTACGAGGGACGGGTCAAACCCGACCCCCCGCAGAACTTACCCCTAAGCTCCAAAGCCCATCTATGGCCTCTTTGGCTACCTTGAAGGTTTCAACAAGCTCTTTATGGGTAGAATATCTTAAGACTTTAGATAATCTAATATTTTGGCGTATTTTTTTAACTCGAAAAGCTTTGTGTATCTTTAACGTAAAATAACTGCTATTTATACACGTCTCCGTTTTAGCAAAAAATAAATCTAGACAAAGGACCTAACATTACAAGATTCATAAAATGGGGTATTAATACCTCTTAAAGAATTTCTATTTAGTAAACTGTATGCATAACATTTCATGCATTATAAAAGGCATTTATAATGCATGATTGTTTTTTATTATATAAACCTTTCCATTAAGTTATTTCCGAATTTATAATTATTAGCATTATTAATTATAAAAAAATAAAATAAAGGTATTATATAAAAAAGAATAAAGCATCAATAAAATACAATAAAAATGAAGCATGCTTTGATGAGCTTAGGAAACGATGTTATATTTATTTTCTATTTATAATCTGAACTGTTCCACAAATAACTGACGTTAAAACAATAAAATCATAAAAATTCATAGAAAAAATATTTTTCATACGCTTTCTAACAAATTCAATTAATGAAAATGCGACCACTATTCTTCACTATTTAATATTTAACAACTTATATTAGTGCAAAATAAAAAATTCATAATTTGCCAAAACTGCTTTTATAAGAATTTTACTTATGTCTAGTAATTTAAACTAGAAAAATCTCCCTAAATAACATTATGAAGTATAAAGTATAACTAATCTCATGGGTCATTGTCAGCATCAATGGCATTCAATATTCACCTCGTATAAAATGCATAATTTATTCATTATCTGGTTCACTTATTTTTCGAAGCAAATCTTAGAAACAGCGACTTCGTGCGTGGAATGAGAAAAAAAATGCATATTAAAATAGTATATAAAGTAAGAATACAAAAGCAACATTTACATAATTTTGCATTACATAAAACAGTTATTTAGTACAGCATATATTTCAAGACATTTGGGCAAAAACAAGAAATTTTACACAAAGTATTGCTTATCTAACTTAAAAATAAATATATACTGCTAAAAAAGTGATCCTTGAATGAACTCGCATATGTGAAGTATGCGAGCGGTGAAAGATTTCAAATTAAACCTTATTTCAACAAATAGTATGAAATTAGAAGTATAGAAAATTATTTTAATATTCGAGGTTTCTTATGCAAATGAGCATATAAGTTTTCCGAATGTGAATATTAAATTAAATTAGAATATAACAAAACAATAAAGTCGAAGTAGCAGATTTATATCACAATAACGCATTTAATATACAGAAGCACGTTTAAATCACAATGCATGCAAGCGCACAAGCTTTGATTAGTTTACCACCGAATTTCCTTGGGCGTCATTGGATCATGTGTGCACAGCACAATTTAAAATATCTGCTTAAGTTGCTTACGCCTGGATATTGCCACTTCAAAATTTACAAATTATCTTTAACTGTAGTAATGTAAAATATTTTTGTGTTTGGGCAACTCCTCTCAAAACTTACTCTGGACCGTGACATCACGAATGACGAAACTGAATTCCTCTGACGTCAAGCTGACAAATTTTTGATTGGTTACCGGGATGACTGCCCAAATATTAAAGGAACTTGATCTGTGTGCAATTTTTCTATGTGGGCAATTTTTCATCTTCCTACCTACTGTAGGTTTCGAGTAAAGGAGATCACAAAATTCAGGTTAATGTTGATTTTTCTTCGTACTTCCAGAATAAATAAAAATTGGAAATATGTCTGCGTGTTTTTTACTTTCCTTATATATAATAATGTATAAGAAAAGTATTGTGACGGGGTCGAAAATTCGAATTCGAGTTTTCGACGGGAGAGCACCTTTCAAGCATCCCTGATCACTAATCGAACATTTCTGACGTGATGTCTGTGTGTGTGTGTGTGTGTGTGTGTGTGTGTGTGTGTGTGTGTGTGTGTGTGTGTGTGTGTGTGTGTGTGTGTCAGTGAGCCTGTGGAGACGATAACTGACGAACGAATGGACCGATTTGAACGAAATTCGGTACAAAAACAACATTTGGTACAATCTGTGCATTCTGGAAGCCTATTGTTTTTATTCGCAATCGAATGTTCAGAATCCCCCTAAATTTTCGAGTGAAATTTTGAAAAAATCATCAAAAACTCAAAACCTCTGATAAAGTTACATAAATAGATATTTCGTATGTAATTTTTCATTAGAAAATGATTGACATAAATTTTAGAACGCTAACATGATTCGTTCTCGAGATATTGCGCATTTTTCAAAAAAATTATCCAAAAATCATATAAAATAAAAAACAAAAATTTCCTATTGAGAAACATGTTCACTTTTCATATGTAATATCATGCGATAAATTTGGTGACATCATTTTCGTGGATCTAGGTCGTTCTTTTCATGAAAAAATATACTTTGAGTAATACTTTAGGATTTGAATGCCAATAGTCATTTATCTGCTATTTAATAAAAATAACTTATTTCTCCGTTCATAATGCTTGGCGATATTTTGGCGACGAAGTTGGTGGAATGTCGCCAACTTGGCGCCTTTTTTAAATGCTGCTAAATTAACAAAAATCTCGCCAAATGGATAAAAATGACGCTATGAATTAATGAAAATGACGACTAATTGACGAAAATTCAATATCTTGGAAAGAATATAAATATCTACTATAAGAATAATCTATTTTTTTTACTGTAAAAGTAGTAAATTCATTGCATTATATAAGGAAAGTCATGTTCTGCCTATATCAGATTTTTTTTTCGTCATCTTGGAAAAACGACTGCTCCGAATTTTATGAAGTTTTGTTGGTAGACATGGAATAACCCCATGTAGGTGATGAAATGTGGGCCGGCAGTGGAGGAAATAGCTAGGTAATGTTTAAAAGGCCCACAATTCAGTAAGCAAAGTTAAGTCTTATAACATACGCTTGCCGAAGCGGTATATACAATGCAGGATTAAATGTAGATAACGTATGAAATAGACAGCACAATATATTTTATATAGATTTACTACTATTTCTTATTTGAAATCCATACTGAAAAATCTTATAATCCAAATTGTAAAATCTCACTCAAACTGCTGTTTGAATCGAGCTGAAAAATAAATATTAAACAGGTCATTTACTCCTTATAGAGTGATGTGAAATATCACACTTTTGGAATAATTCAAATGGGAAAAGAAAGTTGACGCGTGTTATGTGTGTGACGATGTTACAAGATACCTACGGTAAGGCTTTTATTTTTTTCGATTGTTCGATACATTTTGTAACAATTCAACAACCCAACTGAATTATGATGAGTGTATAAGCATCCTGTGAAATGTTCTAGAAGCAGTAAATAATTTGCGAAGTTCTTAGCTATTCTACAAAATTCGAGACGTTTCCAGAACTCGCATGATTCGGAAAAATACAACCGACTCTTTTTTGTGAAGTGGAATATTGTAAAGATGTGAAATAAATGACTAAAATTGTTGAAATATATTATTTAAGTACTTGTGCTTCATGTAATTTTTGTTAGCACAACGAATAAGACTGACTCCATGACTCTAGGATGAACCGTTCATAAGATATTTTAGTTTTTTGGAATTTCGAAGAGGTGAAACCTTTAAAGTGCGTTAAGTTACCAAATTAAATAAATATGCATTAAACCTACAAATCTATATAAATAAAAATGAAAATCTGTCTGTCTGTCTGTCTGTCTGTCTGTCTGTCTGTCTGTTTGTCACACCATCACGGGAGAACGGCTGAACCGAATTTGATGAAATTTTGTGGGTAGCCCAGAAATAGCCCCACTTAAAATCATATCCGTGTTTTGAGTTTCTACGACCAGTGGTTCTCGAGATATTAGTAAAAAACGAAATTTTCGTTTGTCTCATCATCACGGAAAAACGGCTGAACCGAATTTAATGAAATTTGGTGAATAGCCTTGAAATATCCCCCCATAAATTTTGTCCAAGTTTCGAGTTTCTAAGACCTGGGGTTGTCGAGATATTAATGAAAAACGGAACTTTTTCCTATGAGTTCTACTCCCTAACTCCGTGGTTTATCCAAAGGAAAAGCTTGAAAATCGTTTGAAAGTGAATTAAAATTTAATCTCTGAGTTTGATGGGAGATTTTTTGCGTTAATTAGTCACTTTCTGAAAACATGAATTGTTTGAAACATGATTTAAAGGGGAAATCTATCTCCATGGTTCATGGTTTATTTAAAACAAGCTTTTACGGAACAATGAGAAGTATAGAGAAATCAAAATCGTTATTTAATTTCGCAGTTTATGTTATAAGACATGACATATTTAACATGTTATAAGATTCTATCTTATATCATGTTACTCAGAAACGCAATTAAATTAAATCTAACTGTTAATTTTAATAATTATTTTTTCGATTTGAATAATAAATAAATGGATATAAAAATATATTTTAGAAAAGAACGATTTGATTTTTCTTATAGCATTTTTGACTGGATAATATCAATTACGGTCTTCAGGTTTAAAAATTATTATTATTTATATTTTCGGGGATTATTGATTCAAGGATTATTGATATTTTCAAGTTATTATGCAATTATTTTATTATGACAAAAATTGTTTAAACTCATATATTGTATGTTGTACGAATCTTCTACAAATACACGTGTATATCTTTTAATCTACGAGAATATAAGTAGTACAGGTATATTGACATATGTTTTGATATATATTGGCATATATTGGAATCAATTACGACCTTCTGGTATAAAGAGTACGGATATTATTGATGTTTTCAATTTATTACGTCATCTCTTTTATTTTGGCAAATATTTTTGAGACGCATATTGTAATACGGGTAATCTTCTACTAACACATTGGCATATTTTCTGATCTGCGACAATATAATTAGTACGGGGTTGCATATATTCATTCAATTCCTATTTTTTCTTCTGTAAATTTGCTTACAAAAGGGGGCAGGATGTTTTATTCTTCAGATCTGATCGTGAAGATAATTTTGCTTAGTGAGAACATATATTCTTAAACTTCTCTTTAGGAGCAATAAATTTAATATTTTAACAGAATTTGCACATGATTGCGAACTTTAAGTTTCTTTAAATTATACACTCCGTACGAATAACGGGTGTGCTGTTAGTGGTTAATAAATTTTAACATTTTAGGAGGATATATCATGTTGCTCGGCATCGCAATTAAATTAAATGTGTTTGTTAATGTTTTTATTATTTTTTTTTCGATTTAAATAATAAATAAATGGATAAATGGATATAAAAATATATCTTATGAATGGACGGTTTGATTTTTCTTTTAATTATATTAATTGCTGACTGCGTACATCAATTTCATTTATTTTGGCAAAGAGTTTTCAAGCTTATATCGTATTTAGCTACTAAATTCATATATTGTGTTTAGCCAATAAATCCATTTAGCCGATTGTTGAAACAGAAAAAGAGTAGAGCGGGTATATCTTCTAATACAATTGTAGTGTTTTCATTTAGTATATTGAAACGGGATAAGAATGTTTCATTCAGATCTGCAAATTCAAAGCTACGAATTTGGAGGGATATCGCTAATTTGACAACTTTTCTTAAACTTTGCCAAATTGACGGAAATGTCGCCAAATTGATATAAACGACACACAAACCGCTTCCATAAACCTTCGGGTTGGTCGTGTGGCTTGGGTCTTCTACATATCAATGAAATTTTTTTTTGTTTTGTTAGAAGAGAGTACTGAAATGATGTTTGGTTAGCATTTATCTGTCAGACCAACCATCCTACTTAGTAATACATTTAGCGAATTTTTAAAATGCCACCAAATTGATAAAAATGTTTTCAAATCTATAAAAATATCTTGAAATTGATAAAATTGCGCTACATAAATGATATTAATTGTTTTTTGTTAGGGGATAGTATTGTGATGATATTTCGTCAATTTGTCGCAAAGTGGAACTGTCAGTTCTACAGTCCCACTTGGCGATAAATTTGGCGATTTTTTAAAATGTCGCTAATTTGACGAAACTGTCGCCAAATGTTCCATAGAAATATAACTATTTAGACGATATTTTTTCTACCAATTTATTTGAAGCAAATGATATCATGTCGCTTAGCAACGGATTTAAATCCAATGTGATTATGCGGCAGACGATTTTTATTAAATCCTTTCCGATTTGGATAATGAAGATATGTATATAAAATAAATTTCATTGCCATTTCATTTTGGACTGGATAATATCAATTATACTCTTCAGGTTTAAACATTATTATTATTGATATTTTCCGGAATTATTGATTCAGGGATTATTGATATTTTTAAGTTATTACGCCATTGTTTTATTGCGGCAAAAATTACTGACACACGCATATTGTACGTTGTACGAGTAATCTTCTAGGAATGCTTGTATATCTTCTAACCTACGAGATTATAAGTAGTACAGGTATATTGGCATATATTTTGCCATATATTGGCATATATATTGGAATCAAGTACAGTCTTCTGGTATGAAGATTAAGGGGATTAATTATATATTCCATTTATTACGTCGTCTGTTGTATTTTACCAAAAAATATTTGTGACTCATATTGCAAAACGGGTAATCTTCTACTAATAATCGAACATTATAAGTAGTACGTTTATATTTTCCCATATAATTTTAGCACTTTAATTTTGACATATATTGGAATAAATGACTGTCTTCAGATTTAAAGATTACGGGTTTATTGGTATTTTCAATTTATACATGTAATCTACTAATACAGGTTATATTTTCTAATATTCGCGTATATAATTAGTACGGGTCTCATACAATTTTAACGCTTTTATTTTGCATATATTGATTCAATTCCATATTTTTTTTTATATTTGCTTACATAAGGGGTCCAAGATGTTTTATTCTTCAGATATGTCCATGAAGATAATTTTATATAGCGCGAACAGAGATTCTTAAACTTCTTTATAGGAGCATTATATTAAATATTTTAACAGAATATTTTGATTAAACATGTCATTTAGTATACTATAAGAATTTGGGCATGATTATGAATTTCAAGTTTCTTTATATTATATACTCCGTACGAAGAACGGGTATGCTGCTAGTCTATATAAATAAATTTGAAAATCTGTCTGTCTGTGTGTCCCGTCATCACGGGGGAACGGCTGAACCGAATTTGATGAAATTTTGTGGGTAGCCTGGAAATAGTCCCACTTAAAATATAGTCCACGTTTGGAGTTCTATAGTCAGTAGTTCTCGAGATATTAGTAAAAAACAAAATTTTCGTTTGTCTCATCATCACGGGAGAACGTCTGAACCGAATTTGATGAAATTTTGTGGATAGCCTTGTAATCGCCCTCCAAAAATTTAGCCCAAGTTTGGAGTATCTAAGATCAGGAGTTGTCAAGATATTAATGAAAAACGAAACTTTTTTCTAGGAGTTATACTCTCTAACTCCGTGGTTTATCCAAACGAAAAGCTTGAAAATCGTTTAAAAGTGAATTAAAACCTTATCTCTGAGTTTGATGGGTGATTTTTTGGGCTAATTAGTCACTTTCTGAAAACATTAATTGTTTGAAACATGATTTAAATGGGAAATCTATCTCCACGGTTTATTTTTCACAAGCTTTTACTGAGCAATGGAAAGTATAAAGAAATCAAAATCTGTACTTAATTTCGCAGTTTATGAGGAAGATTCTATCGTATATCACGTTGCTCATAAACGCAATTAAGTTCAATCTGTATGTTAATTTTAATTATTATTTTTTCGATTTGAATATTAAATAAATGGATATAAAAATATATTTTAGAAAAGAACGATTTGATTTTTCTTATAGCATTTTTGACTGGATAATATCAATTACGGTCTTCAGGTTTAAACGTTATTATTATTGGTATTTTCGGAGATTATTGATTCAGGGATTATTGATATTTTAAAGTTATTATGACATTGTTTTATTATGATAAAAATTATTTAAACTCCTATATTGTACATTGTACGAGTAATCTTCTACAAATACACGGGTATATCTTCTAATCTACGAGAATCTAAGTATTACAGGTATATTGGCATATGTTTTGATATATATTGTCATATATATCGGAATCAATTACGACCTTCTGGTATAAAGAGTACGGAGATTACTGATATTTTCAATATATTACGTCATCTCTTTTATTTTGGCAAAGGTTTTTGAGACTCATATTGTAATACGGGTTCGACTGACACGCTGGCATATTTTCTAATCTGCGACAATATAAGTAGTACGGGGTTGCATATATTGATTCAATTTCTTTTCTTTTTTTTTTTTTTGTAAATTTGCTTACAAAAGGGTCAGGATGTTTTATTCTTCAGATCTGCCAGTGAAGATAATTTTGCATAGTGAGAACAGATAGTCTTAAACTTCTCTTTAGGAGCAATAAATTTAATATTTTAACAGAATTTGCACATGATTGCGAATTATAAATTTCTTTATATTATATACTCCGTACGAAGAACGGGTATGCTGCTAGTTGGGTATAATATCAGAAGAGACTAGTTATTTTCTGCCCTTAAACTCAATTTAATGCATTATGAAATAAAAAATAAAACAACGAATTTGAATTTGTAGGGAAAGTCATGTGCTTCCCACAGCAGATTTTTAACACTTTACATAGTTGAAAAGTGTTTATGACTTTGTTCATTTTGTCTGTCTGTCTGTCTGTCCGTTAACACGATAACTGCCGTAAAAATGACTTTATCAAAATGAAATTTTAGTATGTTGTTCAGACGGTCTGTGGAACTGTGGGAATATAAATGAATAATATCACCCAATTAGTTTTAGATTGAACTCGAGTTGAAAAAATTAAATATATTGAACTCTATGGAGGGCCTAATTTTTCAAACATTTTTTAAGCGAATTTAAAATTCACAAATTACTTAAAAAATGTTAGGAAATATTCAAATTATCCCATGAAATATATAAAAAACTTTCAGCAAAATACATTCAGTAGTTTTTTACATAAAAATTAAAATAATAATTGCACCCTTTATATGAAGAGATCACGTGACCATTATATAAAGAGTTCACGTACCCCACTTCAAAATAAAATATGGCATCCGTCTTGTATTTTTCTATCAAATGGTCAGGCACTTGACTCTCATCATTTGCCTACACATCAACCAGAATATTAACTATTTAGCCGTCCTAGGACGTTGCCCCAGGCGCACCAGAGAGGGGCGGAACACACTACGCCTAACAACACAACATCCACGCCTTCCGTGGGACTCGAACCCACAACGCGGCGGTCGAACGATTGCTTGAAAACGCTTGTCTTGACAGCTCTACCACCGCGTCAGCTTGTATCAAAATCGTGATTTTAATCGTAAGTTCTTTTTAATTCATATTTAGTGTTAGTCATTATATGATGAGACCACGTGATCCACTTCAAAATAGAATATGGCATCCATCTTGTGTCAAAATCGTGATTTCTAAAGTCCTTTCTAATTCATATTTAGTGTTGTATCCGTCCTAAAACCGCTTTATTTTTGGTTAAATTCTGTGCATCTACCTACTGAAATAACGCAATTACAATATATTTAATTTTAAATGATTATTAAACTTTGATTATTTCTACAACGAAACCTAATTTTCACTTATTGAAAATGTAAACACCAAAAGATGTAGAATGAGTTGTATAAAAATTGCTGCATTTCTTTAAAGCAAAATTATTTAGCTCATGGAGTCTACAATATAGCTGATATGAATGAAACATTCATTGATTTTACACAGAGAACCAAGCAGGCGATATTTTCGATGAAGATTTAAGCATAGAGTTAAAATTCTTGTACTTCCATGGTTTTAAGTTTTAAATAAAATAAATTATTATAGTATCGTGATGAATGAAAGGATTGGAAAAATGTTTAGAATGAAATTCTGCTTTTATAGAGAAGAGATTTATACTTCCATGACGTCATTTGAATAAAGTTAATTTGTTTTCGATAAAGTGTTCAAATATAATAAATTATTGTAATATTATAATAATTTTTTAAATATTACGCTGGAATATATCGCATTTTAGTGATGTTTAAACCAGGCAATTTATATTTCAATGCAGTCATTTGAATGAAGTTTATTTTTTGCGATGAAGTTTTAAGTTTTCAAATATAATGAATTAATGTAGTATTGTGATAATTTTAAAAATATTACCGAGGAATTTATCGCATTTTATAGATGTTTATATAAAATTGCTTTGAAGTTGGAAAGTGTTTCATAATCAATGCTTTGTGCATGATTGATATTTCTTGTTTAATATGTATTTACCTATAAGATAGCCAATATTTTATTAATCGCACTTAAAGATCCTATTCCTCTTATAAATTGTTGGGATGTTTAACCATTCCTGAGTAATGTGGCCTTGGTTATGTTGGTCAAACCAAAAATCTCTCAAATTTCATATTAAAGGAAACATGAACTATATTTCTATACAAGAAGTATGAAAATCTTCTGTTGCTGAACATACTTTGGACCATAACTTTGTTTTCAAATTTTCCGCGGCTAACATAATTTACTCACCTAATTTAAGTTTTGAATTAAAAGTTCTTGAAATTAAAGTTCTTAATTGTCTTCTTTCAGTCTTTATTGTTTTTCAATCTACATCACTTACTAATGGTAATTCTCCATTGTTGAGGTTCATAAAATTATAAATAGGATAGACTAATATCCTGCCGCCTAATTCTTAAACCTCCAGACACACGTAAAGCCACACACCTCCCGATAAACATTATTAAAACTATATCACCCCCAACTATATAGTGCATTTCTTCTGAGTTGCCTCTATTGAGCCAAATGTATCTCTAAAATCGTAAAATTACTGCCAAAAATATCGCCAGGTATGACAAACAGATATAAGATTTCTTTATACACTACGCTTTATATAGCGGGTGTTCCAAACGATTGACCGACTTTGATTGCACAGAAATATTCCACGATCTCTTGAACGATTGGTCGTAGACCTGTGATTGAAATTAAAGAAAGCCACTATTACAATTTAAGATAACTTTAATGTTAATTAAGGTAGACTTTCATCGTATGCACATTTTTATCATGTAAAACATCTTAGTAAAAAGTACAAAATATAACTTTTTATATCGACCCCCTAGAGAATTGTATTTCAATTTAAAAAATGTTTTCAGTAGTCCGATTAGTCAAACAAATAAGTCACATTTTTATACGATCAAAATTACCATAGATATCATTGAAGTTTTCTACGGATAATTACGAATTGTATAAAAACTTTCGCTAAAGAATAGGTACACATGCAAGTTTCGAATGGAAATGTAATGTAGCCAAATTCAATTTTTGTACGATCTTTGAAATCTGTATTTTCGCCGTCTTTTTCTATCGGGTTAAAGTGATTTAAGTCCAATAACTGCCAACGTTTTACTCCCAATTTTGAGAATCTGGTTTTCATTTTTTTCCCCGAAATATCTTAAAATAAATAAAGAATAATTGAAACGTCCTTTGTAAAAGGCCCATATAAAAAGTTAAATTCGTACATTATTACTAAATCGTGCCATGTTACCCAAATCATTTCTGAAATTGGAACCATGTGTACCAATGTGGCCAATCATCCAAATCGTGCTAACTCTATTAAACACCCTGTACAGTAGAATATATTTAAAATTGTGAGACCGGGAATAGGTATGTGAAACCAGATTGGAGAAAGATTAGGAGAGACAGTTTTATGTGCAGTGTTTATGATGTCTGTAATGTTTAACAATAGGATCACACTTGGGGACGGCAGTTTTGTGGCACCCTGCCCCGAAAGTTCAAAGTAGGGAATAAACCGTGGAGGCCAAGGTAAAACCACGAGAGGCCACAAGAGTGGTCAAAAATGTAACCAATATGCTAGATGTGTGGAAGCATTGCCTTAAAGTCAGCCAATCAGATCCAAAGAGGCGTTGTTGTTGTTGAGACCCAGACCGTCCGACCTACCAGAAAGGTGTAAGGTAACTGTATGGACGGCCGGGAAGTGCCACCCAATTTAGACCGGAACCCAGTGGGGGAGGCATCCACAGGGACCGTACCCTCCTTCCCCTACCACCAACCTCTCGGAAGGACTTACGGACCCACATGTTTAACGTGATCGTACTCCGCATGAACACGGCGGCATTTGTGGCAGCGTGCAAATCTAGCGCGCAAACCACGGGGATACCGCACCCGAGATGGCCAACAGCACGCGGCGTTCCGAGGTGGTCACCCACCAAGTACTAACCACGCCCGATGCTGCTTCACTTCGGTGATCTAACGAGAACCGGTGTTTTCAGCACGGTACGGCCGTTGGCCCATAGAACCAAAGAGGCGTGTCAGGCCTCAGGCAAAAAGAAGCGGCAACTAAGAGATGATATTACACAACTTCTAGGAGGCCAACGGCCGTACCGTGCTGAAAACACCGGTTCTCGTTAGATCACCGAAGTCAAGCAGCATCGGGCGCGGTTAGTACTTGGTGGGTGACCACCTCGGAACACCGCGTGCTGTTGGCCATCTCGGGTGCGGTATCCCCGTGGTTTGCGAGCTAGATTTGCTCGCTACCACAAATGCCGCCGTGTTCATGCGGAGTACGATCACGTTAAACATGTGGGTCCGTAAGTCCTTCCGAGAGGTTGGTGGTAGGGGAAGGAGGGTACGGTCCCTGTGGATGCCTCCCCCACTGGGTTCCGGTCTAAATTGGGTGGCACTTCCCGGCCATCCATACAGTTACCTTACACCTTTCTGGTAGGTCGGACGGTCTGGGTCTCAACAACAACAACTTCTAGGAGAATATGTTAGATTTCTACGATAGTACGGAGGCAATATAGACGAGAAATCACGACGACTTCTACGTAAGACAGAGACAATTGAGAAACGACAATGTCCTAATTACAGTTGTTCTAAAAGTGTTCGATATTAACACGTAGATGGCAGTACGATATGATCGACGAGTGGGAGAATTATACTACGAGTTGATTCCAGTAAAATGAGCGACAAGTACGAGCTGGTGACAAAGTCCAAGACAGACTTAAAGGTATGTGTTCATATCAATACTTGTTGAAGGTCGTTAATGCATTTTACGCATTGTTAAGTAAATGGTCTCACTTCTGCTCTCTCCCCTTCAATTAATATGAATAACTGTTGTAATTAATTTAATAAGTAATCTATGTTGTTAATAAATAATTTTATTTTTAAAGTTAATAGTGCAATTAATTGAGTAGTATTATGTTAAATATTATTTTACAGAACTCGCACTGAAGATAAATATGGTGGGTTTTATGAGCGACACACAATGCAGTGTGTTTAAATGTTATAACGATCAACGATTTACGATCTTACGCCCATGTTTAAGAGAATTTAATTTAAATATATGCTTTGCATATAAGTTTTGTGCACCACAAAAATGTTTTTAGAAAAACGAATATATTTTGAATGTTTTATATTTTACGCGGGTTATTCCATTAACCGCCTCTGTATATACTATCTAATTTCACTGACTTCAAAATTCTCAATTGATCACATGATAAGCAGACGCTATATTGATTTCTTGCTCCAATAAAACAGGGGAAAATTAAGTTTGCGACACAAGATGGTCATGAATTATTCAAGCTGGTTTGTTTTTCTACTAACAACTGAGTTACCTCAGGCGAGTAACTAATTGAACAAAGTGGAGGAAGCAGTTTGTCTTGGTCTATTTTATTCTCATACTTTCATGGAGTGGAGTTTAATGAAATTGTTTTAATTTGGAGTACAAAAATACCTCAAGAGTAAATTTGTGATTCGTGGAATGTATTTGCTTTCAGTTTTAACTTTATGTCTTGAAGTTATAGAAATGAGGATATGGGCTCAAATATGAATAATCTGAAGAAAATATGGTTCTGATATATTAAGCTTTTTTTTAATTTTTTTTTATTACCCAGGCCACCCAACTCACTCAAAATGTTTAGAGCAGTTACAACGGACACCCGGGAAAACATAGAAATAACAATAAAACAGAACAACACAGGAAAATCATTAAAACAGAATATCACAGAAATAAAAATAAAACAATAAAAATAACAACACAGATAACAACAAGTGAAACAAAGAAAATTAATAGTACAAATCGTAAAGTTGAACTGGGAAAACCTTAAGAACACTTTTGGAAAATTAGTTTATGCAATGAGCAGAATACATCGGTAAGTAAATGAAACAATTAATTTATAAATTTTGAAAACTAGGACTAATACGGCTAAGTAACACTAGAACATAATATAAAGTAAATATATTAAGCTTTAAAGATTTTATAAGCATGGTGCTTATATTAATAAGTATACTGTCGTAGGCTTCCCAATAGGTCGACCCCAAATGGAAAATATGTTGTTCTCACATGGTAGTAGTCTATTACGTAGGCAAACGAATTTGTGTGGCTGTGATTGTAATAGGAATAACGAAAAACTTATGAGGTTTGAATTGTAATGAAGAAAGAACCGGAGGCATAACACATACGTATTGCGGGCGCAGCACGAGCTGGAAGAAATACGTTATGGTGTGCAATCGTTAGATCAGGTTGAAGCTTGAGAACTCGTTATAACGAATATAAGCTGTAACGAAAAATTACACTCAGACATCAATGTGAAATAAACTGCATTCCCTAGCAGATTTTATGCTTCTTGTTATTTACAGCGACAAAACTGTTGAGTAGTAAAACTAGATTTGGACTACACAAGGGTGTTCATAGAAAAAATTAATTAAAATCGTAACGTTGTTGAATCCAAATAATTACTCATGGTAATTTGTGATCCAAGGGCAGACGCGTCTATCTAGTTCAAGGATTCGTCGCCAAGTGGCTCTACGAAACTTTTTACTTCGATTTTACAGAACAGTCCAAATGCGCTCATGTGACCCATATAAAAAATCCCTGTTCAATTTCTTATATAAAACACGTTGGTTTATTAATTGAAAACCATGCATGCAAAAGTTAAAAGAAATAAAATAAAACAGAAATTGAGATAAAGCATGTCTGGTAATGGTTTTAAAAAATAGATAGTCTAGAAAAGAAAGGTGCTTGAAGAACATGTATAATAGTTGAAAGGAATTGATTTTAATAAAGATTTTTTTTCTCTCTAAATTTCTGAACTTTTCTCTAACCTTTTGAAAGGAAGTTTTTTTCAAAGTATAAAGCAGACCTTTATAATTTCAAACTATTTTAACTCCACCAGACTTTTCCATTGGGACAAGTATTCAATAGAGTTTGTATATAAAGTATTTAAACCAAACATTTATCGGAAAATTGAGTAAAATACAACGATTACGAAATCTTCAAATATTTTTTTCCAAGCTGTAATATTACCCGATCAACACCTTTCACCAATCATCACCTTTCTGGAATATTTAAAATATATGGACATATAAATAAATTATTTCTACGCTATCAACTCGAATACTAAGATATAAGAAAATATTACGATATACTCGATATAAGAAAAAATCAATACTTTACATTTCACAATGAAGTAGCAATTAGTTGTATAGAACATTGTTTTCTAATTTTAGAAGTTTTAGTAGTCATTTCCGTATATTAACTTACGTAATAATGACTTCAAAAAATGAAATGAATTTGCAGAAAAATAATATAATCAATATGAGATTGTAGTTGAAGAGAATTGCACAATTAAAATAATTCATATTTTATGTTAATAGTTTATTTTTAAATGTATGTTTTTAACTGTGATCTAAATACAGTTCGTGGTGTTACCGTTAAAGATTTGGGCTATTTTAATAATTTAATTTAAATCGTTAATAAAGATCAGGAAAATCAGATTGATGCCTTATTGTTTCTAACACCACAATCTATATTTATTTCAAGACTTCAGTCAATCTAATTGAATTATTTATATTTTCGAAAAAAATGTCTTATACGTGCTGCCAGTAAGTAACACTAAATTATTAATTATTTTTTATCGTTGCACACTCAATTGTTGTTTCTTTATTTATTTCCAGCGGAATGAAAAATGTAGTTAAAACTTTTGTCAAATATATAATGTACTATCATGGAATACATTCATAACGAACGAGATAAAGATATAAAATGCTGATAATTAATTTTACGATTAAAAATAAATGGTATGATTTCCAATATACATTGAAAAAAATCCTACGCACTGTGTGTGTGTAATCTGTAGCTGTTTTGGACAGCCACGAAATTCGGTATAGGGATAGCTGCACACTTGGGACGATAGAACTGGTCGAGTTTTCTTTTCTTATTATTTTAAAAGTCATTAAGTTAAACTTGGAAATTCAGTCGAATTTCCCTCATGTTTGAATCCAGTTTACCGAGCAGATAGTTCTGCTTGAATACAAACAGTGTCTTTCACAGTTGTTCTGCGGATTTAAACTTTGAGGACTGTACATTTTTCGATTGTATGATTTCGTGAATTTTAAAGGTACATTTTCAAACTTTGGGCTATAGATTTTGTGAGACCAGAAATAGATCTCACATTTGATGAGACACTTTTATGTATAAATTTATGGTGGCCAAAACGGCGGACAAATCTTGTAGTCTGGCTGACACCGAATTTTATCACTCCGTGAACCTAAAGGTCAGAAGACCATAAATTTAGGGGGCCATGACAGAGCGGCTTAGCTGGGCCTTACGAGATGTGGAATGGTGCCATGGGTTAAAGGAGTAACCAATAAAAAGGAAGAAGTTACGTCAAACTCAATGCGCAAATGGAAAAAAAAAGAGGGAGTCCCCCCCCAACGAGGGAACCACAGCCTGTGATCCGAGAACGAGAGCAGACGATAATGAAGATTTGACTTAAGAGCAGACCAGAAGAGACGATTATGAAGTTTTGACTTAAGAAGGACGTCAGCAGATTTGTGCAACTTTTGCACATATAGCTTGTACAACATGACTTAAAGAATTGTGCAAATGTTCCAAAAATACTGGCTAGATCTATATAATGTGTGAGTGCAATCAGAGGTACGAGAAAGAGCCACACACTAAAGAGTTATGGCGGTGCAAAAAACAGATGCAAGCACATGATATATGATCAAAGCCCAAGACATTTGAAGGTATGTGCTCATTAGCAATCACTGGTCATAGACACATGATAGTAATTTTAATAATCCTGGTCACGGCACAAAATGTGGGACACATTAAAAAAGAAAACTTTTAAATATTAAATTCATTAAGATTGACATGGCAGTTAATTCTCATATTAGTGGACTTATTATTGAAATCGTACATTGCTAGTTGTGCTGCTATATAAAACCCTCCAATTATTTAACTTTCGTGTGAGTCCTGTAAAATAATAATTAATTATTATAATATTCATTGACTACACCATTTAAACTTTAACAATAAAACATTTATTAACAACATCAAATCTAAATTATTTAATTACACCAATTATTCATATTATTAATTATCAAATGTGGGACACATTAAAAAAAAAACTTTTAAATATTAAATTCATTAATATTGACATGGCCGTTAATTCTCATATTAGTGGACTTATTATTGAAATCGTACATTGCTAGTTGTGCCGCTATATAAAACCCTCCAATTATTTAACTTTCGTGTGAGTCCTGTAAAGGAATAATTAATTATTATAATATTCATTGACTACACCATTTAAACTTTAACAATAAAACATTTATTAACAGCATCAAATCTAAATTATTTAATTACACCAATTATTCATATTATTAATTATATGCTTAACAAAAATTATTCTCATTAATTATTGAGACGGAGGGGAGATATGTGACCATACTATTAAAATTACTATCATGTGTCTATGACCTGTGATTGTTAATGAGCACATACCTTCAAATGTCTTGGGCTTTGATCATATATCAAGTGCTTGCATCAGTTATTTGCACCGCCATAACTCTTTGGTGTGTGGTTCCTTCTCGTACCTCTGATTGCGCTCACACATTATATACATCTAGCCAGTATTTTTGGAACACTTGTACAATTCTTTAAGTCATATTGTACAAGCTATATGTGCACAAGTTGCACAAATCTGCGCACGTCCTTAAGTCAAAACTTCATAATCGTCTCTTCTGGTCTGCTCTTAAGTCAAATTTTTATTATCGTCTGCTCTCGTTCTCGGGTCACAGGCTGTGATTCCCTCGTTGGGGGGGGGGGGACTCCCTCTTTCCTTCCATTTGCGCATTGAGTTTGACGTAACATTCTTCTTTTTTATTGGTTACTCCTTTAGCCAATGGCACCATTCCACATTTCGTAAGGCCCAGCCCAGCGGCTCTGTCATGGCCCCCTAAATTTATGGTCTTCTGACCTTTAGGTTCACGGAGTGATAAATACGGTGCCAGCCAGACTACAACCTTTGTCCGCCGTTTTGGCCACCATAAATTTATACATAAAAGAGTCTCATCAAATGGAGATCTATTTCTGGTCTCACAGATTTATTGTAATATTATAAGTGTGTTCGGAAATTTTGATTCAATCGAAAGTAATATTTTGAAAATAGCATATAAAATTTTATATTTACTTTCGACTTTAAAATCAAGTATTTTTTATCAGCTCCAAGTCACGATCTTTAATTGCAGAAAATGGTGAGCCACAAACTGAAAGATAAAATACGCAAATATAACTTTTAAACTAAATTTTCTGAAACCGAAAGTAAGCTAAAGAAAGAAAATGCAATTTTTCTAAAAGAAAAATTATTTTTACGTGTTTAGGCGCATATATTGAACGTCTCAATGGAGCTTATTTAGGATGTTTTGTGTGCACATTGTGCAATTGCCATGGCTATACATAGAAAAAAAAAGCGCGGAAATGCTTTGACTCAAAACAAGCTATTTAAGAAATTGAGTGGTGTTATCTGTATCTATAATATTTACTTAGCGAGCACTTATTTTGGACAGGGGCAACGCTGATAAATTCGTTCAAGTATTTAAATAAAATTGAAAAATCTGATGTGGGCAGCACATGAATTTCCCTACAGACTTTATATTAACGTTCTCTTTATTTCAATTAAATTTAATTCACTTTTAATTCAATTTTCGTTCTCATTTGATAACTGGACTTATTTACAAAGGTGGCGTAGATAAAATACAAAAAAACTAAAATATCTCGAGAACAGCTAGTCCTAGTGTAATGAGGTTGGTTTTATTCTTTTCTTCGTTAAAAATTACGTATTAAACAAGCATTTAATGGATATATTTGAGCATACGTAATTTTTATTTTCGAATTTGGCGATTTTTGCGGGCGATTTTGCAAAGAAAGGCAAGTTATATTTTCCCGAATCGTACCAAAGTCTAATCAGCACCAAGGTGTCGTCCTACAAGGGACTTATCTACCAAATTTTGTAAAATTCGGTCCATTAGTTTTTCAGCTAGAGTGGATAAAAGGTTTTTCGAGCCATTTCGCACAAAAAGACAGGATCTTTTATCCCGAATCGCACCCAAAACTACTCAGAACCAGATTCGCCCACAAACGATATACCTACCAAATTTTATGAAATTCGGTCCATTAATTTTTTAGTTAGAGTACATACAAAATCTTCACAGACAGATAGACACACAGACAGACAGACACACAGACACACATGCAGACGTCACGCTAAAAATAGTTTTTTGTATTCTAGAGGTCTCGAAACGTGTAGATCCGTCGAAAACTCGAGTTGCTATTTTCGGCATGATTCCAATACTTTCCCTATACATTACCATGTATTGCAGGGAAAGTAAAAATATTTTAAACACTAATTTGTTTAATTTGTTTTTCTACTTTAAATATTATATTCTCCTGCATAAAAATGCTTTCATTATTGGTCTAAATGGTTACATTACATACTTTTCTGTCTGAATGCAAATTAAGTCCTAAGTTTCATATTCACATTCATAATCAATTTCGAAATTTCCGAATACGTCATTCACTTTGAAATAAATATGGCGATACAGTTAAGCGATAATCGAGATTTTAAATAATTATTACTAAATTTCAAACAACGTTTAGAAAATTCAGAAAAATTTAGAGCTAAAAATATTTTATCTTACAATCCAAAATGATAAAATTCTTAAATCAGAGGAATAAAAAATTTTAAAGATTTGACACGTAAACCTAACTTTTTGATAATTTGATTTCCATTCATTCTTTAAAACTACTGATTCTTATTTCAATAGCTCTAAAATTATTTTCATTGGATTTGCCCGTAAAAATAATTGAATGAGCCAACATCAAAACTAAAGCGTAAAATTATCCTACGGCCGTATTAGAAATCTGTTTCAATGTTCACTAATACCTTTTTCAATGTTAAAAACATTTCATTATGACAGTTCACCGCTCTCGCAGAGCTTCTTATTTAATTACTAAATGAAGTTTATTTAATTACAAAAACATACATTATTAAATTTAGGCAAAACTATTTCCTATGATTAAATTAAACAAACAGTTGTTTTTATGCTCAGTACATGCATTAAATCCATTTCCAAAATGAAATTATGCGGAAAAAACTTAAGTAATTATGCAATTTATTTAAATAATTCTTCAGCAATTAAAAAGTGTTTACGCAAATAATTAACGTCCCATTACATAATACCGGTGTTTAACTTTTTTATTCTGCTCAATTAATACCTGGGATTTTCACTTGTAATGCGAATTCTTTTGCATCATAATTTTAGATAGCTTTTCTTTTAAAAGTGGTTGTTCATAAGTCTTCCATGCAGACTTGTTTTACATTTTAAATATACAATTAAAACAATATCGGCATTACTGTTTTTTAATTTTACACATTAATTTAAATTATTTTAAATTGAAAGATTGCATCTTGAAATTTTTTACAAGTCCTTTTAAGTATATTAAGATTAGACGCAAATAAATAGGAAGTAATTCCAATATAAATTAAAATTGAAAGTAAACACTTAAATAACTTTTTAACATTGAATTTGGTTAACCTACACTGTTAAAATTTGCCTAGATATTTCGTTGACTACTTGTATACTTTACCGACCCTCGTTAAAGAAGTTCAAAAAATGTTCTCTCTCTCGATCTTAAAGTACATGGTTGCAGAAGAACCTGTCGAAACAAATTGAAACACAAATAAATGGAAATGCAAGTTTGACTACATGAATTGCATAACACAGTTGTCTGATTTTAATAAGGTAGTGCGGCCATAGTGAAAGCTAAAATTTAAAAAATACTTTGTTTACTCTTCCTTAATTAATAATTCAAAAGACATGTGATTACTTTTCCATAATTTGAATTCAAAACATTTTTTATTCACCTATTATTGGTTTGAATTTCAAAAATTGTTTGGTTACTTTTTGATCATTTAAAATTTAAAAAGCATTGTTTATTCACAATAATTTAAATTTTTAAAAGTTTTTTTTTCTACTTTCGAAAATTAACATTTGAAAAAGCTTTGTTTTCTTTCATTAATTTGAATTTTTTAAATCCTTTGTTTATTTTTCGATAATTTGAATTACAAATTGTTTACTTGTGTGTAAGTCAACTTTTGAAACTTCTTTTAATTTTCAATGGTTTTAAATAAAAACACATTTTTGTACACCTTTAAACATTTAAACCTAAAAACCCTCTATTTACTTTCAATAGTTTTAATGTTTAAACATTTAACATTTCAAAAATTAACTTTTGAAAAGCCTTTATTTACTTTCACTAATTCGAATTTTTGAAATATTTTATTTATTTTTCAGTGATTTGAAATTTTAAAAACTGTTTACTTTTGTATAATTTCAATCTTGAAACTACATTTCATTTTGAATAGTTTAAATTTCAAAACGTGTTCGTTTAATTTGGAACGTTTAAACCTTAAAGCCCTCTATTTACTTTCAATAATTTTAATTCAAAATTTTTTATTTACATTTCAAACCTTCATTATGAAGAAAGTATACTTCTTGAACCATAAAGCTGTACTTAAATTATGACATCCCATATTGAAAGTTCCACATATACCGTAATTGGCTGGTCATTTTTAAAATTGGCTGCAAAAATTTGGGGCTCAGTAAAGTACACAAGTACCTTTCTTTTGTTACACAGAAAAATTTGAAAAATGTGATTTGCTTTCTATTTAGAAATAGAAAGATTTCTGTGCCAAGGAACTTCTTTTCAAAAGATTCAAGCGAATTGCAGGCAAATACATTTTTCCCATATTATGTTCGCCTTATGATACAAGGAGAGCATATTATGCTCTATTGAATCATACATGCTCTATTGCATTATGATTCATTAGAGCATTCTACATGAATCTAGGATTCAAGTAGAATGGCCATTTAAATCAAAGATACGAGTGGAGAGCCGAATTTGCATCTAG
Organism: Amaurobius ferox; assembly: GCA_951213105.1. Taxonomy (NCBI): domain Eukaryota; kingdom Metazoa; phylum Arthropoda; class Arachnida; order Araneae; family Amaurobiidae; genus Amaurobius; species Amaurobius ferox. Next base: position 95,115,971 of record OX578134.1, read on the forward strand.
ACTACGAGTGGAGAGCTCAATTTGTATCTAGTATACGAGTGGAGAACTCAATTTGAATCTAATATACAAGTGAAGAGCCCAATTTAAATTTCGGATACGAGTAAAAAGACAAATTTGAATCTAGAATATGAGTTGAGAACCCAATTGGGACTTTTGGATTAAACCCGGGTTGAAAAAGTGAAATACATTGGACCCTATGGGAATTTTCTCAAACATTTTTTAAACAAAGTTAAAATTCACAAATTGCTTCGAAAATTTAAAAAAATATTCAAATTATCAAAAAAATACATAAAACATTTCAGCAAAATATGTTCCGTAGTGTTTTAAATAAAAATTATAATACCCGGGTTCGATTCCAGCCACTGCCAAAGCTGCCGCCGTGTTCATGCGGAGTACGATCACGTTAAACATGTGGGTCCCAAAGTCCTTCCGAGAGGTTGGTGGTAGGGGAAGGAGGGTACGGTCCCTGTGGATGCCTCCCCCACTGGGTTCCGGTCTAAATTGGGTGGCACTTCCCGACCGTCCAAACAGTTACCTTACACCTTTCTGGTAGGTTGGACGGTCTGGGTTTCAACAACAACAACAACCCATATTATATGAAAAGATCACGTAATCCACATCAAAATAAAATACGGCATTCATCTTTCTTTCCAGTGCAGAAATCTAATTTTTAAATTTCTTTTAAATTTGTATTTAGTGTTGCATCCGTTCTAAACCTGCTTTATTTTTGCGTATCTTCTATGCATCTATATTCTGTGCCAACGCAATTACAATATTTTTTAGTTTAAATTATCATCACACTTTAATTATTCCTACAATGAAGCCTAATTTTTTACGTATGCAAAATATAAACAAGTGATTATTAGATGAGCTGTATAAGAATTACTTAATTTTTTACAAGTAAAATTATTTAACTCTGTAGTCTGGAATAAAAGTGTAATAATGAAACACTCACTGCTTTTACATAGAGGGCTAGACGATTTATTCGATATATATATTAGCGCTGAATGTATCGCATTTTAGAGATGTTTAAATAAAATTGCATTTCAGTTGGAAAGCCTTTCATAATCAATGTTTTATGCATGAATGATCTTTGTTGTTTTTAAAAGTAAAGTGAATACCTTAAAATACAAAAATAAAAATCCAAAGAAGAACCAATTTGCCTGGTCTCCTCTATTGTATTAAATTATCAATAATATTGTGCTATCTGTATGGCATTATTCACAAATTATTATCTTTTATTTATATCTTATTATTACGTCTTTGAAGAAAGAAATATTCATGTAAGATAGAGTTATCAACATTATAATAATAAAAATCTGATGTGGGCAGCACATGACTTTCCTTATATAATGCAATGAATTTACTACTTTACAGTTAAAATATATGTTATTATTATAGTAGATACTTATATTCTTTCCAAGATATTGAATTTTTTTCAATTAGTCGCCATTTTCATTGATTTAGCGTTATTTTTATCCATTTGGCGAGATTTCATTAATTTGGCAACATTTAAAAATGTCGCCAAGTTGGCGACATTCCGACAAATTCGTCGCTAAAATCTCGCCAAGCGTTATGGACGGAGAAATAAGTTATTCTTACAGCGAATAAATGACTATTGGCGTTCAAATACAAAAGTATTACTCAAAGTATCTTTTCCCGTGAATGGAACGAGTTAGATCCACGAGAATGATGTCACCAAATTTACCGCATGATATTACATATGAAAAGTGAACATGTTTCTTAACAGTTAATATTTTTTTTCAATTTATGGGATTTTTTGATAAATTTATTTGAAAAATATGCAATATCTCGAGAACGGTTCATGCTAGCGTTCTAAAGTTTATGTCAATCGTTTTCTAAGAAAAAATTACGAAAGAAATGTCTATTTGCGTAACTTTATTGATTTTTTGATGATTTTTTCAAAATTTCATTTGAAAATTTAAGGGACTCTGAACATTCGATTGTGTTTTTAAACAATAGGCTTCCAGTATTCACGGATTGTGATTTTTGTACCAAATTTCATTCGAATCGCTTCATTCATTTGTGAGATATCGTCTGAACAGACTCACTGACACACACACACACACACACAGACATCACTTCAAAAATGTTTAATTCATGATCAGGGATGCTTTAACGTGCTCTCCCGTCAAAAACTCGAATTCGAATTTTCGACCCCGTCACAATACTTTCCTTATACATTATGTATATAAGGAAAGTAAAAATTGCTGCATTACATGAATTTTTTCGACACTTTTTTTATTATATTCAAATTTATAATATTTTTTTCCGAAAATGACAAAGGATTATTCAAGTCTATAACTTAAATACAACAGAGCAACTTGATTTTAATTATCTCCAAAAGTACAATATGATACAATTTATCTACAAAAGTTCCATATGATGCAACTTTCATGCATAATTAGTAATTATTTTCAACCGTATAGATTACTACGATTCGTGATGACTTCGTTAATTGTCTATTTTCTCGATAAAAAAGTGTTATAAAGTTTAAATAATCGTAGCCATAATGCAATTTTACAAACAATATTACTTATCTATTAAAACGCTTACGCGCAATCACAAGTCACAGAAAAAGATGAATATTCGAAATCATATTCAAAAAATCTTAGAATATGCATGTCTATCAAATTCGAATAAAAAACTAGCATTTTCTATACTATAATAAAGTAAACATAACGCACAATCACATACACAGAGAAAGATGGATATTCCAAAATCGTATTCAAAAAGTCTTAAAATTCGCATGTCTATCAAATTCATATAAAAAAATACATTTTCTATAGTATAAGATGAGAAAGTAAATATAACGCACAATTACATACACAGAAAAGATAGATACTCCGAAATCATATTCAACAAGAAAGATCAATCATGCATAAAGCATTGATTATGAGACACTTTCCAACTTCAATGCAATTTAATTTAAACATCTCTAAAATGCGATACATTCCAGGGTAATATTTTTTAAATTATCAGAATACTACATTAATTTATTATATTTGAAAACTTAAAACTTCATCGAAAAAAATGATCTTTATTCAAATGACGGCATTAAAATATAAATTGCCTGGTTTAAACATCTCTAAAATGCGATACATTCCTCTGTAATACTTTTTTTAAATTATCATAATACTGCAATAATTTATTATATATGAAAACTTGATCGAAAACAAATGAACTTTTTCAAATGACGTCATCGAAATATAAATCAGCTGGCTCTTTAAATAAAAGCAGCATTTCATTCATTTCATTCATCACAATACTATAATAATTAATTTTATTTAAAACTTAAAATCATGGAGGTACAAGTAATTTAACTCTATGCTCAAAACTTCATCAAAAAATCGTTTGCTTCTCTGTAAAATCAATGATTGTTTCAATCATATCAGTTATATTGCAGACTCTATGGGCTAAATAATTTTGCGTTAAAGAAATGCAGCAATTTTTATACAACTCATTCTGCCTCTTTTGGTATTTACATTCTCCATAAGTGAAAAGTAGGCTTCGTTGTATAAATAATCAAAGTTGGATGATCATTTAAACTCAACTATATTGTAATTACGTTGCTTCAGGATGTAGATGCACAGAATTTAAGCAAAAATAAAGCGGTTTTAGGACGGATACAACACTAAATATGAATTAAAAAGGACTTTAGAAATCACGATTTTGACACAAGATAGATGCCATATTCTATTTTGAAGTGGATCACGTGGTCTCATCATATAATGATCACTTGATCTCTTCATATAAAGGATATAATTATTATTTTAATTTTTATTTAAAAACTACTGAGTATATTTTGCTAACTTTTTTTTATATATTTTATTTGATAATTTGAATATTTCCGTAAACTTTCGAGGCAATTTGTGAGTTTTAAATCCGCTTAAAAAATGTGTCAAAATTAGATCCCACAGGGTTCAATGTATTTCATTTTTTCAATTTGGGTTCAATCCAAAACTAATTGGGTGATATCATTCATTTATATTCCTATAGGTCCCACAAACCGTCTGCACAACATACTAAAATTCCATTTTGATAAATTCATTTTTACGGCAGTTGTCGTGCTAACGGTCAGACAGACCGACAGACAGACAGACGGCATGAACAATGTGGGCGCCGTAGCTCACTGGTCAGCGCGCGGGAATTGCACTCGGTAGACCCGGGTTCGATTCCCTCCGCTGGAAAAAGAAAAACTGTCGCCGTGTTCACGCGGAGTACGATCATGCTAAACATGTGGGTCCGTAAATCCTCAGGGGTGCGGAACTAATCCTGTAAAACCGAGAGGTAGGCTAGGTCCGCACTGCTGTCTCCAAGACAGCATGAACAAAGTCATAACAACTATGTCTTAAAAAGTCTTAAAATATGTATGTCTATCAAATTCGTATAAAAATTCATTTTCTATACTATAAGAAAGTAAAAATAATTACTTTTTCTGTAAATGATGATACTCAATATACTTTATACGACTTTCTATTGCTTTTAGAACATAAAAATGAGGAAAATATTTTTTGCAACATAAAAGACATACCATTTTCTTCAAACGAAAAAAAATAACTAAACATAATATTATTACATAGCAAAAATACATATTTATAAACTAAATAAATATTAGAATTTTGTGCTTCATTTATCTTTCCCTCATTTTAAATGTTTGAGAGTAATTTTTGTTCTTAAAAAATGTAGTTTTAATGACGTGTTTTGAAATTTCCATTTCAAATATTTTAGCGAGCCCACATTGTGGAGATGATACTTTTTGCAAGACTTTTTTTTTCTTTTCTCTGCGCTTTGAAAATTCGGAAGCATACATAACCAGAGATGAAAAATTGTCTCGTTTAATTTCATAAAAGTCTTTGAAACTATTCTGGAAAAAAAAAGAAAATTTAAGAATATGATTTCTTTAGACTTAAAAAAGATGTCTTTACAGATAAAGTTTGCAATATGAAGTTTTGTATCATTTTCTCTTAATGTTTTAAAAAGAAAATGAGTTTTTTTCTACAGCAGTGAATTTTTATGCTTGCTACACTAGATATAATATGCCAAAAGAAAGTACTCTGGTTGGCCTCAATAAGAAAAATAGCGTTATCAAGTTCGAATAATCATAGTCATAATGCACTTTATTTGTTAGTTGTACGGTTAGTTAGTAGTATTACAGTTAGTTGTATTTATAAAGCCCAAGTCGCTTATTTGTACACCTTGCATACCCACGAGTACTCACAAATTCACAGTCACATACACACAAATACATAACCCCATACACAGAGAAAGATGAATATTCTTCCACAATCACAATCGAAAGGTATTAAAATATGTACATCTATAAAATTCGGATGAAAATATTTTCTATAATACAGTAAAGAAATGCAAAATTTGAAATATAGCAGAGCTATATAAGTAGATATAACAGAACCCTCAATAGATATTGCAGTACAATCTGAATAATCCAGTGTTTCAATGTTTCCTTTCCAGTGTTTCCTTTTCATGTCACGTGATGTTTGTTGCCATTTCCAAATAAAATGGCAACAGTGGTACGTCCGACTACGGCAAAGAAACAAACATCTATGAAAAATTATTTCTCTAAACAATTGCTTTTATACCAAATAGTAGCCTGCCAAAGTACAATACAAGATTATAATACATAAATCTATATATTTGTCTTGTACAGCTGTAAAAAAAAAGTGGAACACTCGACCGCAATTGCACAGTTTTTATAACAGAACAAAACGGAAGATAGCATTCGATATGGAATAATGTCTTCTAGAAATATCAATATTTGAAATTTGCTTAAGGAGCCATGTTTATAGATATTTTATCACTAGATCTAAAATCTTCAAGACCAACCCCCACTGATCATTATATATTCAGATTTCTGAAAACTTTCGGGCAGATTAAAAAAATAATGAAAAATAGGCCAAAGTTGGTCGAAAAAATTCTTAATACCATTAAAAGAGCATCTAAAAATAGAACTCTGCATCAGAAAGAGCGGAATCTGATCTGACAGCCTGGTTTTCTCTAATATGTTTCTGTCGCTATCACCTAAGTTTTTGAAGGAGTTTTACTTTAGTTTTACTAACAGATCCTCGTTTTGTTTAAACATTGATGGATGCGGTTCTCGATGTTTTTAGTTATAGATGGTTTTAAAACTACATCTAGGTTTTTTCCCTAATAACAGTGTAATAAAAATGAAACATTTTGCCCAACATTTAATATTTCATTACTGACTTTGTGTTCGATTTAGTACAATGTTATTATGCATTTGCATGTATTTTTCATTAATAAAAAATAGACATGTGTTAATCAATGAATTTTACATAATTTTTGTGTGAGACAGAGCATCAGAGAAACGACAAAAATAATCGTGTGTTAGGAAAAAAGTCCAGACACATTGGACCATAAACTGACGTTGTTTTCGACAGTTGTTTATAACCAATAAATAAAAATGTGAACTCACACGCAATTTTATGGGGGGGGGGGGGGTAAATCTAGCAGCGAACCAACACAAATTTGCAACATCATCAGATGGGAGGCACTGTCTTATCCATTCAGAACCACTAAATAAAACTGCAACTGCTGATGACGGGGAATGCATCATCAATCGGCTGGGGGGGGAGGGGGAGGGGTCTTGAAGGAAGGCATTTCTTACCAAATCCAAGTTAAAAAAGGTGCTTAACTAAAAAGTAAAAAGTAAATTAAGTAGTGACGGAACCGAATGCAGCGTTGATGTTAAATTTCAGAGGTCTGGTTGAAGTTGAGATGATGAGAAGAGTAAAAATCTTACGGTCTGTGAGATGTTTATAACTCAGAACCAAAAGGTATATCTACCGGTATTATCTACAGTACCAATGCCGAATTTATGTATCGTCACATATAGTCGGCAAAGTTCCAAGGAATAACAATGAGTATATAGAAGTATGTGCAAATTCTGTATACTCATAGTCGAGAAGTGTAAAAGCATACTTTGACTTAAAAGAATCATAAACCACCCCTTTCTCGTTCTCTCTCTTTCTCACATCTATGTCTCATATTATTAGCAAATAGTGAAGATTAATCTTATAGTAATAACTAGTATGTTTTCTACGATCTATGGAAATTATGCTTATTTCTATGTATATTCTGCGGAATAAATAAAATTTGTAATACCACAAGAGCGAGTCATAGCTCTAATAACTCTTAAACAATAGTGTCCCTGTATTCCTGAATAAAAGTATGCAAAGTTCACTTGGACGATAAGAATTTGCAATTCCATCCCGGTAGCCCAACGGTACCTCGTCGGCAGGCCAGCTTAAAGCAGTAATATTCTTCACATTGGTGCCCGAAGAAATTAACCCTGCTGGTTAGTGCAGTGACGTTGGGGCCTGAAACTGGCCACAGTGCACTTAGTATATATTTAGTAGATTCTGGCAAATTGGGCGCCGGTTTTAAATCGGGAGGCCAAAGACCAAGCACGATACTAACTCGGGTAAAAATAGTAGTAACAGGAGGTTAACCTAAAGTAAATAGCAGGAGGTGGTCAGTCAGATTGTTAAGTTGCATGTCAATTCGACATAGTTGGAGGAGAATGCAGAGTTCACATCAACGATAAAAGCTTGCAATTCCGTCGTAGTAGTCCCGAAGTACAGCGTCGGCTGGCCAGTCCGAAGGTCTATGGTTTGATTCCCTAGTCGGGGCATCAAAGCTCTTTTCACGTACTTATAAAATGCAATTCATTTGAAAATAGTTATATTAATATTATGATATTTTCATTTTATATTTTCAATTCCTTTTAGACGTACTATGTAATGTATGGAAGTAAATCGTGGAATATCTATACCACATATTAAAAATGCATCTTATTTGGAATAAACAAGAAGCAGCCTTACAAAGTCACACGTGGAATTCTATTATACTAAGAGCAAACTTTTAAGAAGTCTGAAACAATTTTGAGAAGACGTGCTTTGAAAATATGATTAAATATTTCGAGATGATCTTCACTAAAGTTACTAGAATCGATGCTTACGGTCCGTTAGCAGTTTGAGAACTTTGTGGGTATAATAAGAGCTTTAAAATCTAAATTGCGTCATCTGAAACAATAGTACGTGTCTAAAAGGAAAGATTACTCCCCTCCCCCATCAACCCCCCCCAAAAAATATTTTTCATTTTCTATATTAATTGAATAAAATGTTAAGAATATTTTTATATAATTATCAAAATATCCCAATTAATACGCGTTTTAGAATAAAATTGGTGAAGCAACATATGTACTAATCAAGTAAGTATACCTGAATTCGAGATTTTTTTTTTTATTTTGTTTTTTGACAAAACTGTTATTTTCAACTTCGGGCGCATTGTTGACCAAATTATTGCGCAATATATTAACCAAAAATCCTGAAACTTTGAATGCTGCTATAGTATTATATACATCCTCCACCTAAATTAAAATAACTATCTGTTAACAAATTTTTATTTAAGAAATTTTCTACCAATTTTTTTGCTATTTTGGGCATTTCATAACAAAACTACCTTTTTGTTGTAAGCGTCAAGCTGTTTTTAATTGGGGGTTGAAGTATAATCTCTTAAGGAATTATATTGAAAAATTTGAAAAATGAATGTCCCACAATATATCTAGAATCATGCATGCAGCACTTGTATCTCAAAGACAAACTTTATTAAACTATCAGTTAATCTATCATAAAAACAAAATGCTTGACCATACTTCTGTTACGCTATTTTTTGGCAGTAATAGATAAGTAGTAAGACAACACACCCTTAAAGTATCATATTATTTGAAGATATTTTTACATATCCATAAAATTCTGAATATTCCACTACAAACAACAGTTTGTGAGCTGATAGGGGATATCCTTCTTCCCTTAAATTAATTTGTTAGACATACACCAAAGCCGATAAAGTAGTAGTAACATATACGAGAACCACGATTAATATACTTTATATATCATTTACAAACGAGCAGCAATAGAATCTCGGGTTAATATATATTTTTTTTATATTTTTCATTATCAAAACCCAATTTTATTAAACTTCGTTAGTATTTTTATATATTCTGGACATATATATATAAAGTGTTTATACTAGAATTAGAATTCGATAAATCTGATTATCTAAATGATGGCAGTATTTAGCCAAGAGGAGCTAGTTTTACTATGAGCAGCTATGTAAGATAATTTAAGCAATGCTTTACATGGCTGTATAGTGCTACTGCTGATAGCAAATGGAGTGTTATAGCTGGAGTACTGTTTGACGAGCGTCAATAAGAAGGCATCGAAGCACTCTAATTAATATAAAACATTAAATTACCTTTTGATTTCAGACTGGTGCGCATCCTTCGAGGTATGTATTATTATTTTCTAATAGAAGCACAGTTTTTACTTATTGTTTGTTTTATGTGCATATATATTTAATATTATATAACACTTATAATGAAATAATGTACTGTTTTATGCAATAATAAAATTATGTATTAATCTGCAGATAAAAAATTAGCTACAATCTACAGATAAAATTGTTTTTTTTTTTAAACTTTTCTCGAACTATTCGATGGGTGATACGCCGATGAGGTTAACTTTCAAAACGCGTACACGATTTTTGTAAGTTTGGGAGACACTGCTTTAATTGTATATATATATATATATATATATATATACAATACCCGGCTGGGGGTCGCAACTCCCCCCGGCCGGTACTTCTGTCACACATCTAGAATCTGTACGAGTACATTGCTACTTGTCCTTTTTGGGAATTTATATATATATATATATATATATATATATAATTTTGCTGTACAATTAATTTAGTGAGCAATTTAAGGGGTCCTAGTCTTCTCTATATAATCGTGTTCGAATGTCATACAAAGATATTATATTATATTTCGCTATATTTTACTATTCAAAAAAGCAATTAGTTTCAGCATAAATATTTTTTTTTTCAAAATAACTGAGCAAACAACAATTACTTAGTGAATTTCAAAACTGTTACTTTTGTTACCTCCCATCCACCATGGAAAGGTAGAGGTTATTTTCATTTAAAAGTAGATAAGCAAATAATTATATACAAATACTTCAAAAGTATTTTTACATAAAAATTGGGTGTAATAACTTCTAACATTCAGAAATTTCTATATCTAATCTGTTTATTCTCTTATAATGCATCGCCAAGAAAAATGAAATATGAAATCGCTTAAAAATAATCTCTTTTCTACAATATAATAAATTTGTATTTAGGAATGTTAAGATCAAATTATCTCTCCATAAAATGCATTACGAAAACTATTATAGATTTTGTGATTTATTTTGCTTTCATTGGTTTCGATTCATCCTCAACAATTAATTAACGTTTTGTTCAATGATAAAGATTTTTACGTAATTAATATTTTTTCAATTTCTATTAGATTTGGGTAATGAACCAAAAATACGAGTGCTTTTATGAAATGAAGAAAAACTTTTATTTTCTTATCCTTTCACAATTAGTTATCGATTGGTGATATCCATAATTGAAAGTTCTTATGCTATGAAAAATTATCTATTCCTGATCATATAAAAATGTGTGCAACTGCTTTATTTATTTCTATGACAGTGTTAATGAAAATGCAGAACATCTCTATTTCCAGAAAAGTGGTACTTAGGTGTATAGTATCAAATATATTTCATCACCTCAATACTATATAGCTGTAGCGGATATTTCAAAAAGAAAATATCTCTTGAACGATTGGTCGCATACATATATAGCTCCAGTTTAAAAAATCTGATGTGGGCAGCACATGACTTTGCCTGCAGACTTAAATCCACTTGCTCTTTATTTTAATTAAATTTAATTCACTTTTAATTCAATTTTCGTTCTCAATTGGTAACTGCACTTATTTTCAAAGGTGGCGTAGAGAAAATAAGAAAAAATTAAAATATCTCGAGAATGGCTAGTCCTAGTGAAATGGGATTGGTCTTATTCTTTTCTTCGTTAAAAATTACGTATAAAACAAGCATTTAACGGATGTATTTAAGCATACTTAGTTTTTTTTAAATTTTGACAATTTTTTAGGGCTATTACGCAAAGAACAGGCAAGTTATTTTTTTCCGAATAGTACTAAAATCTAATCAGCACCAGGGTGACCCACAAGCGACTAATCTACCGAATTTTGAGACATTCAGCCCATTAATTTTTCAGCTAGAGTGGATGCAGGCAATTTTTGAAGGCCATTTCGCAAAAAAGGCGGGTTCTTTCATCCCGAATCGTACTCAAAACTAATCAACACCAGATTCACCTACAAGTGACTTACCTACCCAATTTTATGAAATTTGGTCAATTAGATTTTTAGTTAGAGTGGTTACAAAATCTGCATTGACAGACAGACACACTGACACACGCACACAGACGTCATGCTAAAAATTATTTTATCGTGTTCTAGAGGTTCCGAAACCTGTAGATCCGTCAAAAACTCGAGTTGCGATTTTCGGTATGATTCCAATACTTTCCCTATACATTACCATGTATTGCAGGGAAAGTAAAAGTGCTTCAAATAAAAGATACTTTCAGACTACGTCAGTTCGGATCACGTGACATGCTTTATTAAACAGTAGAAAATTCAGTTTTTATACCGTCCCTCTACGAAGAAAGTTCCAATTAAACTGATCCTTATTCATATAAAGACCTTTTAGAGGAAAATCCTGGTTCTTTAATATGATAAATTGGCCGTGGAAAATTGTCAAAGTTATGAAATTTAAACCACTTTAACTCGACCAAAATAAATGGCAAAAACATAGATTTCAGGGTTCGTACAAAATTTGAATATCGTTCGCAAAATTTCCATTCGAAAACGCATATGCGTACCTATCTGTAGCAAAATTTTTATATTATCCCCAATTATTTGTCGACATTTTTATTTAATAGCAGCATACCCGTTCTTCGTACGGAGTATATAATATAAAGAAACTTATAATTCGCAATCATGTGCAAATTCTATTAAAATATTAAATTTATTGCTCCTAAAGAGAAGTTTAAGAATACCTGTTCTCACTAGGCAAAATTATCTTCACGGGCAGATCTGAAGAATAAAACATCCTGGCCCCTTTTCTAAGCAAATTTAAAAAAAAAAAAAAAAAAAAAAGATTTGAATCAATATATGCAATGCAACCCCGTACTACTTATATTGTTACAGATTTTAAAATATGCCATTGTGTTAGTAGAAGATTACCCGTATTACAATATGAGTCTCAAAAATCTCTGCCAAAATAAAAGAGATGACGTAATAAATTGAAAATATCAATAATCCCAGTACTCCTTATACCAGAAGTTCGTAATTGATTCCAATATATGCCAATATACCTGTACTACTTATATTCCCGTAGATTAGAAGATATACCCGTGTATTTGTAGAAGATTACTCGTACAACGTACAATATATGAGTTTCAAAAATTTTTGTCATAATAAAACAATTACATAATAACTTGAAAATATCAATAATCCCTGAATCAAGAATCCCCGAAAATATCAATAATAATAACGTTTAAACCTGAAGACCGTAATTGATATTATCCAGTCAAAAATGCTATAAGAATAAACAAATCGTTCTTTTCTAAAATATATTTTTATATCCATTTATTTATTATTCAAATCGGAAAATTAATAATTAAAATTAACAGACAGATTTAATTTAATTGCGTTTCTGAGCAACATAATATAAGATAGAATCTTCCTCATAAACTGCGAAATTAAATAACCATTTTGATTTCTTTATACTCTTCATTGTTCAGTAAAAGCTTGTGAAGAATAAACCGTGGAGATAGATTTCCCATTTAAATCATGTTTCAAACAATTCATGTTTTCAGAAAATGACTAATTAGCGCAAAAAATCTCCCATTAAACTCAGCGAAAAAAGTTTTAATTCATTTTCAAACGATTTTCAAGCTTTTCGTTTGGATAAACCATTGAGTTAGAGAGTATAACTCCTAGGAAAAAGTTTCGTTTTTCATTAATATCTCAACATCCGCTGGTCTTAGATACTCAAAACTTGGACAAAATTTATGGGGGTATATTTCAAAGCTATCCACAATATTTCATCAAATTCGGTTCAGTCGTTCTTCCGTGATGATGAGACAAACGAAAATTTCATTTTTTACTAATATCTCGAGAACAACCGATCGTAGAAACCCCAAACAATGACTAATTTTAAGTGGAACTATTTTCAGGCTACCCACCAAATTTCATCAAATTCGGTTCAGCCGTTCTCCCGTGATAACGGGACAGACAGACAGATTTTCAATTTTATTTATATTGATAACTCGCGGAATTTTGATCGTATGACACTGTAACTTTTTCGTTTGACCAATTGGACTACGGAAAATGTTTTTATCTTTCTATGGAGGTACGTATAAAATCTACATTTTGTACATTTCACATTTTGTACATTTTAGTTGTAACATGACAATAAATGGCATATGGTAATAGTTTATCTTAATGAAATCAGTTCTTCAAATTAGAACCTTGGTCTTCGACCAATCAATCATGAGAATTTTGGTCGTGAATTTTTTTAAACACCCTGGTGATTAGATAAATTGCAAAATAGTTCCTTGAGATTTATTAACGGAAAATAAAAAAATTCGAAAATTCCATCTGTATCTTTTAGGAAACACGATATTTTCAGAGTCGAAAAAAGTATTTCTAGAGTCAAAGATGTTATACCCATAGGAGACATTCTGCGATCTGCAATGCCCATCTGTGGTTGAAAGGTTCGATGTATGTCCTTCAGATCCATAGGATCTAGGTATACAAGCTAGGTATACATTATGTATACTAGCATGCTCAAATTAGTGTAAACTGTAACTCCCAACACAAAATATTAAAAGATCTTAATCGGGAACTGGATGCATCGATCAAACGAGAAACTTTATACTACAGGACAGTTCTATTTCTGTTTCTTCCTTGCAATGGGGTAGGTACACAACTGGATGCACAACTGGCTGCACATTTTTATATGTTTAGAAATTTATTACTGCATTTTCCATTTAATTTTCATTAGAAAATATATAGTAACTGATATCGGTATTGCAAATTGAACAAGGGGAATTTCTATAGTGGCACTGACAAAGTTTCTGAATAAAATATGATAAGCGTTTTAGGCATAATATAATCTCATGCCAAAAACATAAAATGTTTGATTTTGTCCTGTGCGACATTTTTCACGACTATCATACCATTCTGTATACATTTGAAAGTGAATAAGCTTATATGAGTGGGGATATTTTTAGGAAATGTTAGATCCCTTTGAAACATTAAGACAAAATTATTATATTGATATAAAAATTTGTGAAAAGATCAAAACAATATATCTAATAGATTCTTAATAAGCAGTTTTTAATTAATTCTACTCGACAAAAAGGGGTACGTAATATTCCATGACATATATTTAAAGAAAAAGTTGTGTGAAATAATTTATCATTTTTCTAAGTTTGGATTATAGACACATTTTAATTTATGACAAAGCCTTTATCATAAGGAGTTACTATAAGTTCATTACCACAACAAATTGGTGAAAGTTTATATCATTATCTTAAAAATTTATTAAATTAATCTATTATTTTAAAAATTTATTTGCGTCTGCTAGATAAAAGCGGCGTTGTTTATGAGAGATATATTTGCAGAAAATTGTAAATCTTGGTGACTATTAATATAGCGACCGGATAAATGAATACGATCGGCATATTCTATAGCATTCATTTATTCGGTCCCTCTTAAAAGCCCGAGAACAAAATGCGCGCGTTCTTAATTCCAATGTTGTCAGCAGCGCAGAGCTAGGTAAAAATAATTTAAACAGTTACATCTCCTTATCTAGGTTTTATCTGTCAGATTTCAAAGATATTGGTATATATCATTAGAAGTGACCTACCCACCAAGGTCTTTAATATAAAGTTGGACACTCAGCCCAGCATCCAATGAAAAGTGATCAGCTTGACGAAATGGGAATTAAGATTCGTCATTCGTGATGTCACGGTCCAGAATAAACTTTCAGAGGTGTTGCCAAACCAAACTCATTATTACAGTTAAAAATAGTTTGTTAATTTTGAAGCGGCAATATCCAGGCGTAAGCAATTTGCGCAAAGATTTTACATTGTGCTGTGCTCACCGCATCCAGTGAAGTTCAAAGAAATTTAGTGACGATCTAGGAGTAAGATGAGAGTTGCAGCTTATTTATTCGGTCTCTCTTAAAAGCCCGAGAACAAAATGCGCGCGTTCTTAATTCCAATGTTGTCAGCAGCGCAGAGCTAGGTAAAAATAATTTAAACAGTTACATCTCCTTATCTAGGTTTTATCTGTCAGATTTCAAAGATATTGGTATATATCATTAGAAGTGACCTACCCACCAAGGTCTTTAATATAAAGTTGGACACTCAGCCCAGCATCCAATGAAAAGTGATCAGCTTGACGAAATGGGAATTAAGATTCGTCATTCGTGATGTCACGGTCCAGAATAAACTTTCAGAGGTGTTGCCAAACCAAACTCATTATTACAGTTAAAAATAGTTTGTTAATTTTGAAGCGGCAATATCCAGGCGTAAGCAATTTGCGCAAAGATTTTACATTGTGCTGTGCTCACCGCATCCAGTGAAGTTCAAAGAAATTTAGTGACGATCTAGGAGTAAGATGAGAGTTGCAGCTTATTTATTCGGTCTCTCTTAAAAGCCCGAGAACAAAATGCGCGCGTTCTTAATTCCAATGTTGTCAGCAGCGCAGAGCTAGGTAAAAATAATTTAAACAGTTACATCTCCTTATCTAGGTTTTATCTGTCAGATTTCAAAGATATTGGTATATATCATTAGAAGTGACCTACCCACCAAGGTCTTTAATATAAAGTTGGACACTCAGCCCAGCATCCAATGAAAAGTGATCAGCTTGACGAAATGGGAATTAAGATTCGTCATTCGTGATGTCACGGTCCAGAATAAACTTTCAGAGGTGTTGCCAAACCAAACTCATTATTACAGTTAAAAATAGTTTGTTAATTTTGAAGCGGCAATATCCAGGCGTAAGCAATTTGCGCAAAGATTTTACATTGTGCTGTGCTCACCGCATCCAGTGAAGTTCAAAGAAATTTAGTGACGATCTAGGAGTAAGATGAGAGTTGCAGCTTATTTATTCGGTCTCTCTTAAAAGCCCGAGAACAAAATGCGCGCGTTCTTAATTCCAATGTTGTCAGCAGCGCAGAGCTAGGTAAAAATAATTTAAACAGTCATGCTCAAGCATGAAACCCCTGCTACCCACTTATAACAATATAGCACGTACCGAGTCGACACGAACCTATTGATGAAATGTCAGAACTATCACACAGAACTTTTGGGGCCAACGGCCGTACCGTGTTGAAAACACCGGTTCTCGTTAGATCACCGAAGTCAAGCAGCATCGGGCGCGGTTAGTACTTGGTGGGTGACCACCTCGGAACACCGCGTGCTGTTGGCCATCTCGGGTGCGGTATCCCCGTGGTTTGCGCGCTAGATTTGCACGCTGCCACAAATGCCGCCGTGTTCATGCGGAGTGCGATCACGTTAAACATGTGGGTCCGTAAGTCCTTCCGAGAGGTTGGTGGTAGGGGAAGGAGGGTACGGTCCCTGTGGATGCCTCCCCCACTGGGTTCCGGTCTAAATTGGGTGGCACTTCCCGGCCGTCCATACAGTTACCTTACACCTTTCTGGTAGGTCGGACGGTCTGGGTCTCAACAACAACAACACAGAACTTTTGAAAACAGCGACTGGGGTACCCTGTGAAAGCGATAGTATTTATGCAATTATGCAGAAGAATATTTCTGGTATTTAAATATTCTATAGCATTCATTTAATAAAAATAAAACTCTTAAAAATTTACATTTTAATGAATATGTTAGGCTATGCCGATTAAAGTAAGGTAGATTTGCAGACCAACAAAATTCAATTAATTTTTTATTAACACTTCCAACTGTTTTCAAATTACGTTTTACTTTTAAAGTGCCTACTATGTTTTTCCATTCGAAACAATCATTATTATTTAATCTATTAAAAAGTAAATCTAAAGCATCTGAAAATACTCACACAAGAAAGAAATTCAGTAATTGTGAATTTCATGCTTAAGATGTTATAATTTATCGATGTATCCGGAAAAAAAATTAATTACGAAAATAACAAAAAAACTAATCCAATAAAGCTTTATTTTGATAAGTTTTGTGGGTGGTATGAATACGTAATGAAACAAAGAATATCTGCCACAAAGATGAGATTATTAATCATAATGAATATGTAAATAATGCGACAGAAAAAATAAATTTTTATCGAAGAAAAAGTGCCTGTCTGTTTTAGCGAGCATGTTTTTGACTAATTATTACCAAAATATACCCTTTATGGGATTTATTAATGGCTGATATGAAATAAAAGTTTCTTTAATGATTTCATAATTATAAAGCTCAACGACATAACAATACTGTATATAACTATTACTTTTGTTGATAAAACCGCAAATGAATTGTTTTTACGGATTAGTATAAAAAGAAAGTATAATTGATCGTAATTGAAAATTTTTAGTTTAAAACATTATTATAACTCTTATACACGTTCTAGGACAAATAGCAATTATTATTTCAATTTTTATTCAAAACATTATCCAATATATTTTGCTGAATATTTTTATGTGATAATTTGAATATTTCCTTAAATTTTCTAAGCAATTTGTGAATTTTAACATTGCTTAAAAAAATGTCTGAAAAAATAAGTCCCATAGAATTCAATGTATTTCATTTTTTCAACCCGGGTTAAATCAGAAACTAATTGGGTAATGTTATTCATTTTTTATCCTAATCATTTTTTATCCTAATTTTAATCCAGGCTGTCTCAACAACATACTAAAATGTCATTATATTAAAGTTATTTTTGCTCTGGTTATCGTGCTAACGGCCAGACAGACAAAATAACCAAAGTCATAAACACTTGTCAACTATGTTGAAAAGTGTTAAAAAACAACAAAATTGTAAATTACACAAGAATTCAAATGTTATCTCTCTCGTTTCACTAGAGAAATTTGGAAAAATACAGAGGTGTTATATAATATGTTCTTAAACGAAAACAAGTGAGATTTGGGGTGAGGGTTTACAATAGGAATTATCGAACGCAAATACAGTTGGTTTTCAGCTATGAAAAAACAGATTTTCAAAGTCTTAGTATAATGTCCTTTTTAATACAACTTATATTTTGTAAACTATTAAATAAAATGAAAAAAAAACGAGTTTAAAAATCTATTTTGATTTTTTGTAATACATTCCTGACTTACGA
This sequence comes from Amaurobius ferox, assembly GCA_951213105.1. Classification (NCBI taxonomy): domain Eukaryota; kingdom Metazoa; phylum Arthropoda; class Arachnida; order Araneae; family Amaurobiidae; genus Amaurobius; species Amaurobius ferox. The sequence continues at coordinate 95,134,271 of OX578134.1, forward strand.
AATAGAAATGGTTATGTATTTATGATATGTTATAGAAATGGAATGCTAAACGAGCTGAAAAGTGGCTTTAATGGTGAGTGACTTTTAGTGACTTTAACGGTGAGTGAATTTAAGTTACTTAAAGTGGCTTTAATGGTGAGTGTCTTTAAATTACTTTAATGGTGACTTATAAAAAAGAAAAGGGATGTAAAAGAGGATTCCTAAGATAACCCGTAGCAACTTGAAAATTTAGAATTTTTTCTCACCCTTATATTCGTTTACAGAAACGAATATTAGGGTGAGAGGTATTCTTGAGAATATACTGTACTTCTACTAGTATAGTAAGTTTTCGAAACTTTGATGTGATTGTAATTTATTACATGTAATCTCTTGAGTGTTGATCTTAGAAATAATATCCAAATGTACAGATTCATTACACAGTAATAGACTTATAATTTATATATTTGTCTCTACAACTCATATGAGATCAGGATACACATAGACAGATTTATATGATTATTTAGGATATTTAACAGGCCAGACAAAAGGGACCGGTCTGGTTGACGCCAGTTTCACAGCGGTCCTGACCCCGAGAAGTCAGTAACCTATAAAAAAGGAGCTAAAGATGAATTCACGAAATTGGTTCCAAATTATATCAATATGGAAGATGTGTTGTCACATCGTCCTGAGGTCAGCCAATGATAGCCGTAGAGGCGTATCAGACCTCAAGCAAAAAGGGTGGCAACCAACAGAAGGTTCCAGAGATCCAGATATAAAAATGAGATCAGTAACAGTAAGAGTAAGAGATGTAAGAACAGAGTTGGAGAAAATAGTTGGAGCAGTTTGAGTCGAGATGCAGATACGCATAAAAGTTGGCACGGGTGCATAAAGAGATGCATCAAGGTTATCATGCAGTGCAGTCAAAATAGACGAGATGCAATAAGTTCCACACAGCCTCAGACCCGGCCACACATATAGCTATAGTAAGCCTTCGAGTCTGTCGTGTGGTCTGGGTTTTTCACACAGCCTCAGACGATTTTGCAATATTTATTAAGCACCTAATAACAATAATTAGATTACAACAAATATACATATATTTACGGAGGAGACTGGACATGTGAGACCAGGCATCAAAAATTCCGAAACTGATTATGGCCTTTTGTATATGTTTTAAGCACATATATACCGTCTTGTTGTCGTTAAACGTTTGTGGATCATTGGCTGTTGAACCATCGCATCATCACTGCACTGTATGAGTAACTTGATGAGTCTGAGGCTGTGTGGAATTTAATGTATCTCTTCTATTTGACTAACTGCATGAGAACCTTTATGCATCTCTTTATGCACCTGTGCCGACTTTTATGCATATCTGCCTCCCGACTCTAACTGCTCCTTCTCCAACTCTGTTCTTACATCTCTTATTCTTACTGTTACTGATCTCTCATTTTTCATATCTGAATCTCTAGAACCTTCTGTCGGTTACCACCTCTTTTTGCCTGAGGTCTGATACACCTCTTCGGCTATCATTGATTGACCTCAGGGCGATGCTGCAACACATCTTGCATATTGGTTTAACTTTGAACCATCTCGTGGATTTATATTTAGCTTCTTTTTATAGCTTACTGACCTCTCGGGTCTGGGCCGCTGTAAAACTCTTATCAACTAGACTGGAACCCTTTGTCTGGCCTGTTAGATATCATAAATAGTCATATAAACCTGTCTACGTGTATTCTGATCTAACAGCCAAAATGACACAAAACTATCAAGAGAATATATATCAAAAATAAAAACTTAAATTTCGCCTAAATATCCAATTGAAAAAATTCTTAATATTTAATTTCCCCCATCTATTAGTATTATTTTATAAGACTTATTAATTACTATAAAATTTATTAAAAGAAATTCCTAGTGCAGTTTCAATTTTAAAATAACTGGTATGTGCATAAATAAAAAAACAACTAAATGTATTACGCCACATATTTTCTAATATACGAGTTTCTCCTATGTATTTTATGTAAGGAAATCTTGTTCCTGGTTTCAGTATTGAAGTATTTGTGGTAAATTGACTACATATACTACGCAGAGGTCATATTCCGACAATATTTAGATATTTATCAAAATTGTTTAACATTTGCTTATATTAACATTTGCTTTCCAATCTCTTCTTTCAAACATCATCATTTTACCCCTAAACGTAATCAACTTATTTAATTTGATGATAATGTCTATAACTCATATTGAAACACCAATATATAAATTAACTTTATTATATGAGATTTTTATGCTTTGTACATTTTTAGAAATAACTAAATGAATTGAGGAAATAACAAATTGGAATTCATTGATCTAATAAATGGTTATTTGGGGAAGTTTTATGATATGAATAAATAAGCGATGAAACAAAATATTTGTTCCAAAAAAAAATAAAGTTATTAAACATAATAACTATGCAAATAATATGACAGAATATCGACATATTTATGCAATAAACAGTACGTATCAATTTTTTGTAAGAACAGGATTTTACAAAAGTATAGTATTAAGATTTTTATTAAAAATCAGTCTTATTTTTAAAAAAATAATTTTGTAGTATTGTGAAATAAATAGGTAAAAATTCATAAATACTAGAACTTACTACTCGAAGTATACTAAACCACACTGAACTAAATAATATAGAGCTAGGGCTATGTTAAAAAATCGTTATAACGGAAAGATAGCAGTGCATGTAATGAAACGCATATTTCTTACCCCAAAATTAGAAAATTAATCATAATGAGCATGCAAGTTTTTCACTGCAGAGCATAATTATTATCGGATAAAATCCATTTTTTCAGCTAAAAAAATACTAACAATTTATAATAGTACAGTGTTTCAGAATTAACGATGGGAAAATATGTCGTAAAAAATTGGCGTTTAGTGTTATCTGAATAAGCTATTAATTTGTTACATTATTATTAATATATAGGCTGTCAAATACGTGATATATTTGTATTCTCGGAATAGCTAAAATGGAACTATATCTATATTGTGAAAATGGAGAGTCTACTCCAAATATAAAAGGATATATAATTGTTTCAGTAAATCACTGGATGAAAAGAATCAGTTGACCAGTCAAAAATTGGCTCCTTGAATCCCCGCTGGGATAATGACGATGACACCCGTTAAAAGAAAACTTGCAGATAGATGTAGTGACTAACTGAATAGTGCAAAATTGGAAATTTATCAAAATGGATAATTTATGTTACAATTTATATCTGTGATTTCAATTGACGGATAATTACATTGATTATTTCCTTAAAGAAAAGCAGAAAAATGAAAAAGAACTGTAAAAATCATAAATTGAATTTTAATATTAACTTATAAGTATGAGAACGTATGGATAACTACACATATTAGATGGCAGATAATCATCTCAATACTCAATGGATAAATCAACATTTTGCCAACCTGAGATCTATAGTTCAACACTTTGTCAACCGGAGATCCATAGTTCAACACTTTGTTAATACAAGCGTTCTTTACAATGACTCAAAGCAACTTATACTTGTAAATCAAATAACAAAGACAGAAATAAAAACTTCGTAAATCAGCATAAATACAAAAAATAAGTTGGTCTACTAGTTTCAAAGGCTAATAACAGTCTTCTTCAAGACCGAGAAGAAACTCGAGCTCACTTACTCAAGTCAGGTAGGCAACTCAGTTGCTGGTCGTATCACCGTCAAGTCAGTTGCTGTCTTGACTTAAGTGAGGTCGTGCTTCATGTCGGCCCTGAAGAGTAAAGCTATATTTTGCCTTTGAAACTAGTAGATCAGATCAGTTTTATATTTATGCTATATTTATGAAGTTTCAATCTGTGTTATTGCACCAGTTTATGAGCGATTGTTCAATAGATGACTAAGGTCTTAATAATACAAAAATTAGTTTAATATAAAAACTTAAAATAATTATATAAACAATATATAATCACAAGTGGTCAGCGAAATACAGGTGAAAAACAAGTATTTTATTAGAATAAAACGTTCTTTTAGCATATTTCTAGTTCCGAAAAAGTGGTAATTATATTTTCCCAATTTAAGATATTTAATACCTTGTTTCAATACGCAATATTTAAAATCGATTAAACGATCTTGTGACACTACCAACCGTGTATATCACTCAACCATCTTTAGGTTTCGAACATTGAGAATCTTCATAAATATTTTTTTAATATGCCCTTGTACGTAGAAGTAGCTTCATGTATTTCCCATAATGCAGTTTCACTACTTGGCACACTTAATGTTCCGTTTCCACATTTCAAAACTCAGTTGAACAATATCAACTTCATTCGATAAGATATTATTAACTTCATATTTTTCTTTTTCAAAAATAAATGAAATTATTTCAGCATCTGAATATTTTCCTTCTCTTTGTTAGTGGGTATATCAACAGTTGTACCCCAGCCATTACTTGAACATTCAGTTCTACGGTATTTTCGCTTTTATCCCCATTTTATATTTAAAAAAATATCCAGTTTTCGTGTTTCATTTAGATTTTAGAACTTCTGCAGAGTCCACTTCTAGAAGAGCTTGCAATTTCTTCTCAATAGCTCAAAAGTAGAGCGTTGGCTGGCCAGTTCAAAAATCAAGGGTTCAATTGGCGCCCAAACAAATAAATCTTGTAGGTTAGTGCAAAAGTGTTGGAGGTTTGAATGTGATCCTAGTACGACTAGTACGGATTCAGTGGACTCTGGTGTATTGAGCGCCGATTTCAAATCGAAAGGATAACGACCACGTAGAAAACTTACCTGGAGGCTGGCCAGTTCAAAAATCAAGGGTTCAATTGGCGCCCAAACAAATAAATCTTGTAGGTTAGTACAAAAGTGTCGGAGGTTTGAATGTGATCCTAGTACGACTAGTACGGATTCAGTGGACTCTAGTGTATTGAGCACCGATTTCAAATCGAAAGGATAACGACCACGTAGAAAACTTACCTGGAGGATAAAAATAGCAACTGGAGATGAACTCGGAGTAAAAATAGCAGAAGGTGGTCAGTCAGATTGTCAATTGCACGCTAATTTGACATTAGAGAGTGGAGAATGCAAAGTCCACTTCGAACTTGCGATTTCGTCCCAATAACTCAAACGGTAAAGCGCCGCTAGCCAGTTAGAAGCTCCAGGATTTAATTTCTGACTGGTTCAGAAAGGTTCTTTACACTTCTTGTTCTTTATTTACTTTAGATTAAACATATTTTTAAATACAACACAAATTAAATACGGCACACAGGAAATGATAAAGTGGTGTATTTTTAACTCTACTGTGCTATTCACTTAATTAACCTCGACATTTTTACAAATTGCTCTTGTATTAATAAAATCCTCATTTTTTCTTGCAGAGTAATCAACCTATCTAATTTGAACCTGGTGAAGTAAAAATACCTCTAACATATCTTGAAACGTACGTGAAACGTCAGTTATTACAGATTTTATACTTTATTATTAATATGATAGAATTTATCGATATTTTTCATAAGACTGGATTAATTAAAGAAATAAGAAACAGAAATACATTAATCAAATGAAATTTTTTACAAGTTTTATGTAGAGTATGAATGCGTAATGAAAGAAAATATTTTCCCCCCAAAAAAACGAAGTTGTTAATCATAAAGGATATGCAAATGATGTAGCATAAAAACGGAATTTTATCAAATAAAAAGTACCTGTCTGTTTTTTAGGCGAACATGCTGTGACAAAATATTAACAAGGTATAACATTATCGCGTTTATAAATTAACGAGGTAAAATAAAAAGGGAGTTAAAAAATTAGTGTTTTTCGGTAACAGCTGAATGGGGTATTAAGACAGTGTATAATTATCACTACCAGCTAACGAGGGTGGGAACGCGTTAATTTTTACTTTCGTCGCTGAAGGAAAGTATTTGTTATTGGGCAAAATATTTTATATAAAAGAAAAAAGAATGTGGAAGAAAAAGCTTTTCTCTTCCGCATCCATTCCTCTTTTGGGCAACGGGTTTATTGATTATCTTGCACCGAAGAAGGGGATCCAACGTATCTTCGAAACAGCTGTATACTGCATCATTTTGTTATTTGTTCTTATCTACGCTGCTGTTGTTTTCCTTATCCTTTGAAAAAAGTGTTTTTTACTTATTGATTAGAATTATTTGTTGACCTGGAAGTTAAACTTAATTTGGTTTTTAGACTATTTTTTGCACTGTCACCCTAATTCCACTTTTTTTATATTAGATTTATTCTTTGACCTGGAAGTCAAAATAGAGTGAATGAGACAAATACCAAATAGCGGTTTGCTTAACTGCTAATTTCATCTGTGATATTAAAAAACAGGTGGGGCGTGATTACACTGTTAAAAATCTGATGTGGGCAGCACATGACTCTCCTTATAAAATGCAATGTATTTACTTCTTTTACAGTAAAAACGAAATAGGTTATTCTTATAGAAGATACTTATTTTTTTTTTCAAGATATTGAATTTTCGTCAAATACTCGTTATTTTCATTGATTTAGAGTTATTTTTATCCATTTGGCGAGATTTTCTTTGATTTGGCAACATTTAAAAAGTCGCCAAGTTGGCGACATTCCGCCAAATTCGCCGTCAAAATCTCGCCAAGTGTTATGGATGGAGAAATAATTTATTCTTATAGCAGATAAATGACTATTGGCGTTCAAATACAAAAGTATTACTCAAAGTACCTTTTTTCATGAATGGAACGAGCTCGGATCCACGAAAATGATGTCACCAAATTTATCGCATGATACTACATATGAAAATTGAACATGTTTCTCAATAGGATTTTTTTTTATATATATATATAATTTTTGATACTTTTTTTTAAATGTGCAATATCTCGAGAACGGTTCATGCTAGCTTTCTAAAATTTATGTTAATCGTTTTCTAATGAAAAATTACGTAAGAAATGTCTATTTGCGTAAATTTATTAGAGGTTTTGATTTTTTGATGATTTTTTCAAAATTTTACTCGAAAATTTAGGGAATTCTGAACATTCGATTGCATATAAAAACAAGAGACTTCTAGTATTCACGTATTGTAATGTTTGTACCAAATTTCGTTTAAATCGGTCCATTCGTTCGTCATTTATCGTCTCCACAGACTCACTGATACACACACACACACACACATACTTTCACACACGCACACGCACACACATACTTTCACACACACACACACACAGACATCACCTCAAAAATATTCAATTCGTGATCAGGGATGCTTGAAACGTGCTCTCTCGGCTAAAACTCGAATTCGAATTTTCGACCCCGTCACAATACTTTCCTTATACATTATTGTATATAAGGAACGTAAACATTTTGAGCTACTTTACACCAAAAAGTGGCTACAGTTGTATTGCCTACATATTATTGTGCAACATTGCAGCACTGGGTTGGGAAAGCGAGTAAACTTAATTTAAGTGATACATTGCATGGATTTTTGGTGTAACCATGACTTGAAGTTATATACAAAGTTAGAGCATTATTGCACTTAAAAATGGTAAAGTTATAATTAAGTGTGGTATATTTCACCCCTTTTTAGTGAATTTACAATTAAAATGCTCAATATTATATAGTGAAAGTTTTACTTGCAGATAAGCCAACTAGTGATGCAATATACTACTTAAATTTAGATTATCAGGTTCACCATTTTTAACACTTTACAACAAAGTTGAAAAGTGTTTATGACTTTGTTCATTCTGTCTGTCTGTCTGTCTGTCTGTCTGTCTGTCTGTCCGTTAGCACGATAACTGCCGTAAAAATGACTTAATCAAAATGAAATTTTAGTATGTTGTTCAGACGGTCTATAGGACCTATGGGAATATAAATGAATAATATCACCCAATTAGTTGTGGATTGAACCCGGGTTGAAAAAATGGAATACATTGAGCCCTATGGGACCTAATTTTTCAAGCATTTTTTAAGCGGATTTAAAATTCACAAATTGCTTCGAAAATTTTAGGCAATATTCAAATTGTTCCATAAAATATATAAAAAAAAATTCAGCGAAATATATTCAGTAGTTTTTTAAATAAAAATTAAAATAATAATAACACCTCTTATATGAAGCGATCACGTGTCCGTGATATGAAACGATCACATGACCCACTTCAAAATGATATATGGCATCCATCTTGTCTCAAAATCGTGATTTTTAAAGTTCTTTTTAATTCATATTGAGTGTTGTATCCATCCTAAAACTACTTTATTTTTGCCTAAATTCTGTGCATCTACATACTTTAACAACGCAATGACAATATATTTCAGTTTAAATGCTCATACAAATTTGATTATTTCTACTATTAAGCCTATTTTTCACCTATGTAAAATGTAAACAGCAAAATATATAGAATGAGTTGTATTAGAATCGCTGTAATTCTTTAACACAAAATCATTTAGTCCATGGAGTCTGCATGGCTGATATGAATGAAATATTCATTGATTTTAGAAAGAGAAGGACGATAATTTTCGATGAAGTTTTACGCATAGAGTTTTACTTACTTGTAGCTCCATGGTCTTAATTTTTAAATAATATAAATTATTATAGTATTGTGATGAATGACATGAATGGGGGAATTATTTATGAATGAAATGTTGCTTTTATAGAGAGAGCCAGGCGTGTTATTTTTTTATGACGTCATTTGAATGAATTTCAGTTGTTTTCGATAAAGTTTTCAAATATAATAAATTATCGTAGTATTATGATAATTCTAAAATTATTACCGAGGAATGTATCACATTTTAGAGATGTTTAAACCAGGCAATTTATATTTTAATGCCGTCATTTGAATGAAGTTAATTTTTTTCGATGAAGGTTTAAGGTTTCAAATATAATAAATTAATGTAGTATTGTGATAAGTTTTAAAATATTACCGAGGAATGTATTGCATTTTAGACATGTTTAAATAAAATTGCATTGAAGTTGGAAAGTGTTTCATAATCAATGCTTTAAGCATGATTGATCTTTCTTGTTAAAAGAAACATTGTTCTAGTTTGAACAGCAACCTCAAGTCAAAGTTACACCAAAAATGAGTGCAATGTCTCACTTATAATAAATACTTACAATTATACTTAAAATGACTCAAAAGTGCATGAAAATTAATAGTCAATACAAGTATAGTCACTTCTTAGAGCAATGTTGCACAAAACTACCAGCAGAAACTGGTATAATTTTCCACTTACATTATGTGTATAAACTAACCTCATCGAGTAGCATAAATGAATTACAGTGCATTATTGCCAGAAATAAATATAGGAAACAAATGTAGAACTTAATTTTTACTTTCCTTCTATACATAGTATAATGTATAAAAATGGGGTCGAAAATTCGAAGTCCAGTTTTGACTGGACAGCACGTTTAAAGCATCTCTGACGACAAATCGAACGTTTTTAAGGCGATGTCTCTCTCTGTGTATGTGTGTGTATGTGTAGACCATATCTCATGAAAGTATGGAGCATTTCAAAAAAATTTATCACAAAAATTGCAGATTATCGCCAACTTTGAGACATTTTAAATGTTGCCAAATTGGCGAAAATGTCGCCAAATTTGTAAAACTGACGCTAAATCAATGAAAATAACGACTAATTGATGAAAATTCAGTATTTTGGGTAGAATATAAGAATCCTGCTTGACGAAAAATTTGGCCGCGGATTTAGCGGGATATTGCTACCTTGGGGATTTTTTAAATGTTGCCAAATTGATTAAAAAAGTCTCTAAATTGATAAAAATGATCCTAAATGGGAGAAATATTTTGAAATGTTTTTATTCCGACATATAACTGGCATATCGTCTAGTATTTAAGAAATGCTCTTCTCTCTATTTGTTTGTAGCACTTGGTGATGCACTTAGCAAACTTGACGAATATTTTAGGAAAATTTCGCCGACTTGGCGATATTTAGCTTCAGATTGACGAAAATGTCATCAAAATTGCAAAACTGACGCCAAGTTAATAAAATTAATGAATTTAAGATTAAACTATGAGAACTGTACTGCTTATTGAGGTTGCTGTCAATATTGATAATTTTTTATTTAGAGTTAAGTGCAATATAAGTTAATTGAGTACTTTACATGTTGTCATCCGAAAACCCGCCAAATATACAATTCAATGTTAAATACACTGTACCGTGAATCCTATACATAATATTTTCAAGCCGGTTAGTAAATTCCTTGCATTATATAAGGAAAGCCATGTGCTGCCCACATCATATTTTTTTATTCCAGCTGCGAAAATAAAAGATTTCTTTCATGGAATAAAAGCAATTTGAGGTTAGATATTTTTTTTATATTTCTATTTTACCATAATACTGCTATAATACAAATATTTATACTTCCTTGAAGAAGAACATGACAAAATTAGAGGAATATACAAATATTCCAAGGACATCGTAAACCCTCTTTATCAGATCAAAATAAGGATGAGGATTGGGGGAGAAAATGTTCCATAAAACTTTTAAATTATTCCAAATTTGCATTTCATTAGGAATTTTGCATTTCGTCCAGTCACTTGCAAGAGTATTTATTCTTATATTACAGCTACAGTCAAACGTATGCACAGTTGAGTTACATTATTGTGACCACCAGCTAATATTCTGAGTAACAGCTGCGGACAGCAGCTAGAGAGTGACTGAGTAACCGCTGCTGACAGCAGCTAGAGCAGACTGAGAGTGACTCAGTAAGGGGTTGGAAGGTGTTCACACGTATGTAGAGTCAAGCTGACTGCAATGCATCTGATAGCTGCTGGAGGGTGCGTGCTAGAGAATCCATAAAGCGAATAACCCGATCGAGCTGGTCCCAAGTTCTCAATTGGGTACATGTCTGAAGAATTAGGGACCAGAGAAGTACTTTGAAATTTTTATTATGTTCCTCCACCCATTCTCGAACAGTTGTCGCTGTGTGATACTTCACATTGTCCTGCTGTGAGATGCCATCTGCTCCAGGGAAGACAATCAACATGTATGTGTGTACGTGATCTGCAAGGATAGATTCATAGCGAATTCGGTTCATAGTGCCTTCCCCAAGAATGAGTAGACCTAGAGAAGGCCCCAAAAACATTTCACAAACCATAACGTTGCCCCAACATCCTTGTGTTCTTCCAGCAATGGTTGTTGATGAGTGTTTGTTCTCCGATCTTTACTTATACGCAAACGTCAGTGCTATGAGGCAGAAAACAAGACTCATCGGAGAAGGCAATCTTCTGCCAATCAGCAGAGGTCCAATTCCGATACTGCCGTGCAAATGTAAGGCTTTTCTACCGATGCACCTCTGTTAGCATAGGTGAAGTGATCATCCGTCTGCTTCGGAAGCCCGTACGCACGTACGCAACAGGGTTCGATGAACTGTCGTTTGAGTCACACTTCCGGTAGCCCCCTGCTTCATTTGGCTTGTGAGTTGCTCCACTGTAGCGCAGCGATCGGCCCTCGTGAACCTTCGAAACGGTCACCTCTCACATCAATTCAAACCCTTTAATGCGAAGTATAGCATGGCATAATGGTAATCGTTGGGAACCACGTTACCGATATTTCAAAATATTTCTTGTAAAATTTGAAAAAAAAACTAACTACGAAAAAATGGATTCCGGTATGAGAAACACGAGTTGAGACATACTCCAATTAATTTTTCATAAGGCATCCACGTTCTGAAAAGAAAAGTTATCTGAAATGTTAAATCAAATTCTAACCACAATTAGGTATTAAACTTATTAAAAATTAAAATAAAATTGAAACAAATAAATAAGAAGCACGAGCTATAAATCAAGCTTTAAACAAAAGCTAGGATAAGTATTCAATATTTATAAAATAATTTAAAGCAAAATATTCATAAAAAATATAATGAAACCCATTATAAACTCAATCACTAATTTTACAGTCGATGCTAACATATGCATTGAAATTTACGTTTACATACACACTTCAAAACGTAACTCAACAACGAACATTAACAACACCATGAAAATAAAGTTCCATGGTACATCAGATTATGTTATGTTGAAGTTTCTTAAATCAACTAAAACACAAAAATGTAGTTTTCCACCCCTTATGTTCAATAATAATTCAGATCAAATTCATTTTAAAACTGCTATCTTTTGACAACTGTTATGAACCGGAAAACATCTACGCGTGCATAACTTTTCTCGTGCTCTATGAAAATACGTAACTACTTCTGAATATATGTTTCAGAGATCAAAAGTAAAGAATTTTCTGTTAATAACAGTTATTTCTTGCAATATACATACAGGTGTCATTAAAATACAGAAAATTCAAAAATGGCATTTTAGCATCCTTTTAATGCTGAAAAATTATAGGGCATCTCTGTATTTTACAATATTTTTACATTGTAAGAATACAGTGAACAGGACGAAGTTTGCGAAAGTTACTAACTTTAATAACTACAAATTTACCTATCTTAAACGTCGGACAAGATTAAAAACAAAATCATCAATATATAAAATATTTTAAAAATCCAAACATTAATTTACCTTGAAATTCAGGAACAAGTTTTTGTAAACATAGATAAATATTAATTAGGAAAGATGGGATCGACAGACGATACGAAAGGATTTACTGTGCATGTACTGAGAGTTCCATCTCATTGGCTAGTGATAGTGAGTTGCACCAGATATAGGTGAATAATTTTACTATACCAGAAGTGGCGACACGTCAAAATATCAAATCATTAAATCAATTAAACAAATGACACATCTTAAAACCAAATTCAAAATTTAAGCAGGTAACATGTTGAAAACCAAACATTTTTACTTTCCTTATATACATAATGTATAAGGAAAGTATTGTGACGGGATCGAAAATTCGAATTCGAATTTTCGACGGGAGAGCACGTTTCAAGCATCCCTGATCACGAATCAAACATTTTTGAAGTGATGGCTGTGTGTGTGTGTGTGTGTGTGTGTGTGTCAGTGGGTCTGTAGAGACGATAACTGACGAACGAATGGACCGATTCGAACCAAATTTGGTACAAAAGTCACAATCTATAAACACTGGAAGCCTATTGTTTTTATACGCAATCGAATGTTCAGAACCCCCCTAAATTTTCGAATGAAATTTTAAAAAAGTCGTCAAAAAATCAAAACCAATAATAAAGTTACGTAAATAGACATTTCTTATGTAATTTTTCATTAGAAAACGTTTGACATAAATTTTAGAACGCTAACATAAACCGTTCTCGAGATATTGCACATTTTTCAAAAAAATTATCAAAAAGTCATATAAAATAGAAAAAAAAATATTTCCTATTGAGAAACATGTTCACTTTTCATATATAATATCATGCGATAAATTGGGAGACATCATTCTCGTGGATCTAGCTCGTTCCATTCATGAAAAAAAATACTTTGAGTAATACTTTTGCATTTGAACGCCAATTTATCTGCTGTAAGAATAACTTATTTCTTTGTCCATAACGCTTGGCGAGATTTTGGCGATGAAATTGGCGGAATGTCGCCAACTTGGCGATTTTTGGAAATGTTGCCAAATTAACCAAAATCTCGCAAAATGGATAAAAATGACCCTAAATCAATGAAAATGACGACTAATTGTGGAAAATTCAATATATAATAAGTTATATAATATATAAATATATAATAATAGTTATATAATGTATGTCGAAAATTCAATATCTAATAAGTTATATATATATATATATTGATATATATATATATATATATATATATATATATATATATATATATATATATAACTTATTCCTTCGTCCAAAACGCTTGGCGAGATTTTGGCGACGAAATTGGCGGAATGTCGCCAACTTGGCGATTTGTTGAAATGCTGCCAAATTAACGAAAATCTCGCCAAATGGATAAAAATGACGCTAAATCAATGAAAATGACGACTAATTGTGTAAAATTCAATATCTAATAAGTTATATGATATATAAATATATAATAATAGTTATATAATATATGTCGAAAATTCAATATCTAATAAGTTATATATATATATAACTTATTTCTTCGTCCATAACGCTTGGTGAGATTTTGGCGACGAAATTGGCGGAATGTCGCCAACTTGGCGACTTTTTGAAATGTTGCCAAATTAACGAAAATCTCGCCAAATGGATAAAAATGACTATATAATAACTTAAAATATATATATATAACTTATTTCTTCGTCCATAACGCTTGGTGAGATTTTGGCGACGAAATTGGCGGAATGTCGCCAACTTGGCGACTTTTTGAAATGTTGCCAAATTAACGAAAATCTCGCCAAATGGATAAAAATGACGATAAATCAATGAAAATGACGACTAATTGTCGAAAATTCAATATCTTGGAAAGGATATTAGTATCTACTAGAAGAAAAACCTATTTATTTTACTGTAAAAGTAGTAAATTCATTTCATTATATAAGGAAAGTCATGTGTTGCCCACATCAGATTTTTTACGATATAAATACCAGAAGTGGCGACACGTCAAAATCTCAAATCATTAAATCAACTAAACAAATGACACATCTTAAAACCAAATCCAAAATTCAAGCAGGTAACATGATGACAACCAAACATTTTTCACGATATAAATAGCTAAAGTGGCGCCACGTCAAAATATCAAATCATTAAATCAACTAAACAAATGACACATCTTAAAACCAGATCCAAAATTGATATCCGTTTTTCTGAACATGCAAGAGACATAAAAATGGTAAGCAAACAACTGCCCTTGCTCAATTAGTAAATAAAGATAATTTTCGCCCCTTTTTTGAAAATTATTTTCTTTTGTTTAGCTGTACTAACCCTCGTTCTATCTTACTTTACGAATCCCTTTTCATTTATCTATATCGTTCTTCTATTTGTAATTTTGATCCTGTTCAGATCTTAAGCTATGCTTGGCGACTCGTTTTCGATTCCGTGCAAGTTAAACCTTTACACAGTTATCTTAATTTATAATATCGTTCTAAAATATTTAATACCTTTAAACAGTTTCTTAAGGTATTTATTTTTGAGCTATGTATATATTGTATAATTTATATCTGTTTTATAATACACCATTTTGTACGGCTGACAGTTTCTAAGATATGCAAATTTCGCTTAACTGCGGGGGATTGTATTTAATCATGTTGGCATCTGTTTTTAATTATATCGCCACTGAAGATGAACATGAGGACGTTCGAAAGAGCTTTGGCTGTATATGATATACGTCTGTAGGATGATTGTTTAATAAAGTGATGGAATTTATCACTTTGTATTGGTTTTAGGATGTGTCATTTGTTTAGTTGATTTAATAATTTTACTAATTTTCAGTAAGGTTAAAAATCGAAATTTTTACATGCACGAATTTATAGCGCCTTCGTGTTTATGGAGAAATTTAGTATTACCAGTTTATGGTGCAATTTCCAAAAATTCTGTGAACTGCACCATATTTTAGTGAAAATTTGCTAGGAAATTTTTAACAGTGTACGGTGTTTTTAAAAATTGAATGAATGAATTCAGTTAATACCTAATTAAATCCCGGTCAACGTCGGGTATATTTTCTAGTAAACAATAAAGTGCGCAAAAGTTAAATTGCTTTGAAGTAATAAAACGCACGAACATTAAGAAAAAATAATGGGCTTTTTGAATATGTTAAAGCTAACATTTGAGTGTTAAATAAAAAACAAGTACAAGCAACAAAGCTTAAATACAGCAAACCATCTTAAGATGGAAAAAAATAATAAGGAGTAAGAAAATAAAGACGATTAATTCATTATTTATTTTTGTTTGTTTTTGCAGCTCTTTAGCCACAATATGTGTCGCCGCTACTACTGTATTTGAAAGTATTTTATTAAATTAACAAAGTTCTTAGCTTGTTTGTGAAGAAAAAACATGCGTTTTTCAAGTAAACTTCCACTCACTATTGATCATTTCACTTAATCATTAATTTATTTTTATTTTATTGGTTATTAATCAAAATCGCTTACCGAATAATCAACCACAAAAACCGAGACGAAGACCTTATTGATATCATGGCCCCAAGCATGTGTTTACTACACACAATTAAACTTGTTTTTTAAGCTCACAAATTTACTGCTACTTTAATACTTATACATCACCTGTTTCATATAACCATATCTGAACAACAACCATATGCCGAAAAGTAGGACAAGATTTAATTAAACATGATATCTTCAGTGGACCCATCTGTTTGTCTCATCGAAAAAAACCCATAAAAATATCGTGTTTTAAGACAAAACATATTTGATGGAAACAGAAATTTTAGTTCTCTGTTGTTAATTTATCAAAGGAGAGTTTTAACCATACCTAACTGGCAAATACAGTCATACTGAAAATGATCAATAAATACTCAAAACATATTAAATATTTTTAAATCAATTTCGAATTTTTAAACATTCATGTACAATGTTACTTTCAAAAGAGTAAAAATATATTAATATATACATTCTACTATACCCAAACGTATTATCTCTTCAAACAGAAAACTGCTCCTCTAGGCCTGAAGAAAATGAAGTATGTTGATACATATCCTTACTGATCGAATGCGGTTTGATATATTGAACCACTCGATCACAATCCATGGATTCATTCTGTCACTACCACAGAATAACAACGTCTTTTGTTATAGTTATCACAACTTTTAGATATTGTTGGAGGAATATACATACATATATATATAAAATATATGACACAAAAATATAAAAACATCACAATATGCATATTAATAACCTTTAAAATATTAATAAATTATATAATTGCCCAGTATATTTTGTAAATAGTATTGTGAAACTAATTTAAATTAACTAAACATTTTTAAACGTATATTTTTTTATAATTATGTATAATTTTAACAATCGCATACACTAATCATATCAGGTTTGACATTAAAATCACCTGTTACATATCACTAAAATAATCACTCTTGCATAAAATCGCTAGTTACATATAATTAGACATCATAACACATATCATGTTGAGTGCCGAATAATTTTTCAAACTTTAACATTGACTTTCATCTTTTACCTGAAAAAAAATTAATTACTTACCTTTCTTTGTTTCCTTAGTTCCCTTATTGTTCCCTTATTAAGGTATTGTATATATATATATGTGTGTGTGTATCATCATACCTATGAGAATAGCGGTATATAGGTCGAATGTCCACGAATTTATGTGGCTGTATATCCCCTAAACTACTCAAAAATTTTAATCAAACCCATATTTTTTTTAATGTTTGCCGGTAAATCATTATTATTAGCGTTATCATTTAATATATTTATATCTTCTCAATTCACCATGACTGTAGATTAAAGTTAAAATCCCAATGTTTGACAACTGTCGTTGAATAATAAAAATGGCATTGCCTATCTCTCCCGAACTACTGTTGACAGATACTCCCTACATGGGGAGAGATAGCCAATTTTATATCATCAGGAAGTTTCTTTTGTTGTGGAAATTGACTTATGTGATATCATGAAATCGTCTCCTGACAACTCATCTTCTCCAGAAAAATTTAATTCCCTTCTGCCTAATTTAATTTGTTTTGTATGGTTACACATCCTCTTCCTCGTCCTGCATATTTACTTTCTCGGTACTTAATTGAGTGCTGAATGACTGCGTTATCCCATCCATTTTTCTTCTTTATAACTTCTATGGCTTTAGCCATGGATTCTCTAACAAAAATGCTCGCTTTATATTTTTCTGTCTTCCATCGCCTGCCATGGTTTTTAATCTAATCAGTCTAACTGAAAGAAATTTTCAAAAATAGTGGGATTCTAAATTTGGGAAGTACAGGTATTCTACTTTAGAAAGCATGGGAGTCCGAATAAAAAATGGAATGGTTTCCCCGTACACATAGTGCCGTCAATTGTGTACCAGAAACCATTAAAAAGGCACATAAACAGTTAGCTATTTAATATTTCTACATATTAGTAATAAGAAATGGGATGTGTACATATTTACAATGAGATGAATACAAGTTTAGAAGTGTAGTTATGACACCAAAATGATGCTTTAAGAATTTTATGAATATCAAAAATTGTAACCGATATATAGCTCACAAACGATTACATGGAATTGAGTAATGGGAACCGAACAAGATGGTGATATCCTTATAAGCTAGTTACACCACTTACTACTAATCAGCAATAATCCCTTAACAAAATAAGACAGGGGTCCTACTTAGGCGGAGGGGTCCGACTTTGGGTGCACTTTCCGACTTTGATGCACCCCTACAAGTATTTCACTATTTATACGCTTCAAATTACAAATGTATATATTTCTTGCCTGTTAAGTATTTTATCGCCAGCGGTATTAAAGCATATCTCTGATGATCAAAATTTTAAAGATTACTTTAAAACATATATTACAAATGACATTTAAAAGTACGTAAAATACAAATTTAAGTTAATATATACCGTTGATCACACGTTTTAAACATTTATATATGTATTTTTAAAACTTATTGAAATATTTTGTAGCGAACTGTGTGATTTGCATTATTTTTACTTTAACTACCATCGCTGGTATATAGACATAGTATATGATAAAATAAAATCATTTAATGTTTTATGTATTTATAAGCACCTTTGAAAGCAAATCAACCGCATTCAAAATGATGCCTATATATATATCTGTCAGTTTGTGAAACTGTGGGAATAATAATTTTCAAACCCAATGAAATATTAAAAGTAGGTATAAAACGATCCCATAAATCCTACTAAAATAACCGTATTTAACCCACAAGAAGACGTTGATTTTCAAGTAGTTCAACAGAGTGGGGATTTTATCTGCTTCAAGAAGTTCCCCAACCGTTGGAACTTTCTGATAAAAAAATGCACAGTATAAAATTAACTATTATAAGGCAGCATAATGCAAAGTAAGTTTATTTAAGTTGTGCACAGTATATAATTAATGCACAGTATAAAATTAACTATTATAAGGCAGCATAATGCAAAGTAAGTATATTTAAGTTGTGCCATGGGTTTGATGCCACAACGGTAACTTCTTAGCCTCTAGAGGACGTATACAGTTGTACTTCCAGTGATTGAAGCACACCCATATTACTATTTGCTGAACTTAAATGTTTGACGTTAACAAAAAACATCAATTTTTAACACCTGAACTAACTAATTTAAATCTCACCATATTTATTCTGTAGTCTTTAAGGTACACATTGGCATGTTATTTGTTATAGAACGTCGAATCATATGTCTTTATGCATTATTTATTGTTTTAATTTTGAACATTGAATCTCCACGAAATTAGGAAAAACATGTTAGGGGGATGGGGTAAGTAGTCTCATTTTGCGAGGATCAAACTGCCACATGTTAAATAGATCCCTGAACATTTAAGCCCATGTCCAGAGTGGGTTGAAAAGAATTGCTTGTCTAAGCGGTTGGTAGCTTGTGTTAGCGGTTGTCTTAGCTATGAAGAAGATTAAGCGCTTTTATTAAATTTAGTATGTTTATTTTAATTCCTAGAAATAAAGCTTATATTTTTAACATGATATAGAAATAAGAAAATTCTAGAATGTGTCACTGTTTCTTTGAAATATAAATATTTGTTACATTTTATAATTAAAGTCACGCGCAGGACGCGCCAGCTTCGCAACTTTTTGTTAGAAGTTAGAACAACTTCACAACTTTTTGTTAGAAGTTACGAATGTCCAAAATTTTATATCTACTATTTATAATTTTTAGTTAAACAATTGCATAATAAGTAATTTTAATTCGTCGTAAAACGTTTGTTTCTTTAAATACAAGATTTGAAAACACCGAGCTTTTAAAATCAAATTAATATTTATCGAATTTCGAATTTCATTGTTATATATTCTTTTAAATTCTATTCCTAGTGTAATAGCCCCCCCCCCTCCCCACACACACACAACTACCATTTCTTGCAGCTTTTTCTTGTCCCAATTTTTTTACGTACATGCGATAAGTTTGAAGATCATTATTACTAAATTTATTTCTAACGACAAATACTATTTAAATCCATTAACATTGCACAAAATATTTGAGTGACAAGCTCTGTTTAGCAGAATCCCAAAACTGCATGTCAACCAATCAATCACCATTTTCCCAATTTCTCCAATAATCTGATAAAAATGCAGCAAACTCGGCTGTTGCTGATGCAGTATTCCGGCTTACGCCATTTTAAAACTGTCTGAATTCCGCTTGAAGCTGAATACAATTACCAACTCTGCATTTTCTGTTTTGAAACAGAGCCAAATTAACTGCCGCTTCCCGCAGGTCTTGGAAATTATGCTAATTACGCGATCGGAAAAATGACAGTATTAGATTAGCGTCACAAAAAATGTTTCCTCTGTACTTTTATGGATCGCATATTATCCATTTACATGTTGTTCCTTTTAATGTGTGGCATAAAATGATATAATTTCAGCCAATGAAGTACTTCGGTTTACTGAAAATATTTAACGAGTTTTACTTATCCTGCAACACGTTGTAAAAGAGTTTTAATACAGTTTTTTCTACTGTTTTGTTTTTCTTTTAGAGTAAAATTTACCTAAATAATATTCAGAGTCTACATTATAAAATGCACTTTTACTTTTGTAAAATAATTATTTACAAAATGGGATTCTGCTAAGCAGAACTTGTCAATCAAATATTTTGTGTAATGTTAATGGGTATAAACATTGTAATAATGATCTTAAAACATATCGCATATACGTTAAAAATTGGGACTAGAGAAATCTGCATGAAGTGGTAGTTGTGTGGGTGGCTATTACACTGAGAATGACATTTGAAAGGAAATTTAACAGTGAAATTCGAAATTCAAAAAATATTTGTTTGCTTTTAAATTCTCGGTGTTTTCAAATCCTGTATTCAAAGAAACATTTTACTGCGAATTAAAATTACTTATTATGCTACAAATAACAAATAGTAAATATAACTAATTAACAAAAGTATTAATTAAAAATAAAAAAATAGTTGATATAAAATTTTGGACATTCATAACCAAAAGGTTGTGAAACTGTTAAAGAAATTACGAACTTCTAATTCCGCCTCCTGATTAAGACTGTTGAAATATACTTTTGCGTTGAAAGAAAATAAGCGTATTGATCACAAATTGTAACATACTTAGCGGGAAATTATTGGACATAATATTCATTTCCTAATAAAATAGTTTAACTTGGAAATCGACTTACGTGGGTTTTAACTTTCTACTGATTTTTTCTCTTACAGAAAGAGGTGTCAATATACAGGGGTTGGACAATATGATATGAACACCTGTTAAAAGAGAAAAAATCTTTATTAATAGGCTGATGGCCCTCCTTTTGCATGAATTACTGTTTGTATCCGACGTGGGATGGACAAATATATGTCATGCACAAGAGTCACAGGGATACGGAGCCACTCCACCTTCAAAAAGTCCGATAATTCAGAAAGTGTCCTTGGAGGTGGAAACCGACTGTGCAGCTTGCCCTCCAAAATATCCCACAAAGGTTCAATTTTATTAAGATCAGTGGACTGAGGGGGCCACACGAGGTGGTGTACTTCATCATCGTTTCCATTAAATCAGTCTCGGACAATTCCAGCAGTGTGAATGGGAGCATTATCGTCTTGGTACACAGGTCGTTCATCAGGGAACAAAGTTTGTACCATTGGATGAAGATGGTCGATCAGAATACTGACGTAATCCCGTACTGTAACCCTTCCATACAGGACAAGTGAGATGAGACCACAGTGCGACATCGCGCCCCACAGCATCACTTATCCCCCTTCATGCTGAACAGTAGGAAGGAGACAGTCAACATGATAGGCTTCTTCTGGCGTTCTCCAAACGTAAACAAGTCCGTTGGTCTGGAATAATGTGAGCGACGATTCGCCTGACTGGATGACATTCTCCCATTGTTGTGTCAAATTTTTATGCTCCCGACACCAGTTTCGTGTTTTCAAGGTATTACATGGTGTAACTAATGGTTTTGAAATCGCCGAGCTACCGTGAATGTTTGACGCATGCAATTCCCACCAGATAGTTTTCGATGATACAGCTTCCTGTAGATGTGTGTTTATCTCAGATGTTATCTAAGATGCTGTTATCTTGAGATTTCTGGCCACAATCCGCTTCAAAGACCTTCTGTCTCTATCAGTCAGCTTAGACCGTCGACCACTGTTGTGCTTGGCAGATTATGTCTTTCCCTGCTTGATATAGGCTGTCATTACGGTCGACATGGCACTTCTCCCGACACCAACAAGGATGGCCGTTTTCGTTACTGAGGCTTTGGCAAGACGGACCCGAACAATCATTCCCCGTTTGAAATCTGAGAGGTCAGCCGTAACGAAGTTTTAACGCAGCAATTTATTTTGCATCCGACCGTTATCACTGCTACTCACAGACTGCTGTGTGTACATTCTCGTCCGCTAGGTGGCACGTTTCAGCACAATAGCAAACAAATAGATCATAAAGAAGAATACTGTATAATGCATTATAAAATTAAAAAATACGATTCTATACCTTTTTCAGGAATATTTCAAAACTATAATAACTTTATGCCAATACAAAATATTAAAATATACGTAACATACAAATATCAAACTCCATTATGTCGTAAAATATATAATTATAATAGTATTAGTAAAACTTTCAACGAAATTTATGAAAACGAAATTTATGATTGTCACTGTACTAGGGATAATGAATTTTATGATAAACATCACGAACACATTATTACCGGAAATTTAGACTTAATAAAAATAAAACAACTAAAAAATTTATTAAAACTGGGAACCAAATTCAGATTCCAAGAATTTAAATATCTGATGTGGGCAGCGCATGACTTTCCCTGCAGACTTATATCGACGTTCTCTTTATTTTAATTAAATTTAATTCACTTTTAATTCATTTGATAACTGGACTTATTTTCAAAGGTGCCGTAGGGAAAATACGAAAAAACTAAAATATCTCGAGAATGGCTAGTCCTAGTGTAATGGGGTTGGTCTTATTCTTTTCTTCGTTAAAAATTACGTATTAAACAAGCATTTAATGGATATATTTGATTATACGTAGTTTTTTATTTTAGATTTTGCCGATTTTTGCGGACCATTTTGCAAAAAAAGGCAGATTATTTTTTTCTGAATCCTACCAAAATCTAATCAGGGCCATTTCGCAAAAAAGGCGGGTTCTTTTATCTCGAATCGTATCCAAAACTAATCAGCTCCAGGCTCGCCCACAATTGACTTACCTACCAAATTTCATGAAATTCGGTCAATTAGTTTTTTAGTTAGAGGGGATAAAAATCTGCGCAGACAGACATACAGACACATAGAAACACACACACAGACGTCACGCTAAAAATGGTTTTTTCGTATTCTAGAGGTCTTGAAACGTGTAGATCCGTCGAAAACTCGAGTTGCGATTTTCGACATGATTCCAATACTTTCCCTATATATTACCATGTATTGCAGGGTAAGTAAAAATGTAAAAAATACTATTAAACAACACATAGATGAATTTGCATATAAATTAGCAGTGAAATATAGTATGCCGGAAGAGGCTTTTAAAGAATGAAAATCCCCTTCAATTCATATTATTACACATGGATACCATTCTGATAGGTCTAGGATAAGTTACACTTCAATATATAAAAAAGAAATTTCTAAATTGCAAAATAGTTACGTTATAACTTATGTGGACAAATTTACCACTAATTATGCGTTTACATACAAAAATGTATATCAATATTACGAAAATGAAAATATGTACAGTAAATTAAATCAATCAACACAAGAAATAAAAATCGTATAACAGCACTTTATAAAAAAGCGGGATACACAAACAAAATTAAAATTTTCTTATATAACTTTAATACCTAAATTGCATAAGAATCCTATAAAATTTCGACAGGTCCCTATTGGCTGCAACACCTATATAATAAGAGCAAACAAAAAATTACATAATTTATTAAAAATAGTTCTAATAAAACGAAAAAAACAAGGAGCATATTTTATTTCAAATAGTTGGGAGGTTATAAAAACTTTACAACATATACCAGACAAAATTTATTTAAAAAGTTATGATTTTAGTGATCTATACAATAATATAAACGTTAATGAACTATATAAAATAACTATAGACTTATACCATCAATATGATCTACAAATGTATATCCATTTAGGTAGATATACAGCTTTGATGCAATTAGTCTTTCACGAAACAGAATTAAATAATGGCCATTCCTACTATCAACAAATTTATGGTATACCAAGGGACGATAGTTGCTCATCAATTTTGGCAGATATTTATCTTAACAAATATGAAACTGGCACACACATACTAAACGAATTATTATATTTACGTTACGTTGATGACATTTTAATAGGTTTTAAAAGCCCAGATTTCATACCAGATTTTAGTTTTTACCCAAATAAATTACAATTAATAGAAATTGCACACAATTATGATAGTAGTTTAAACTTTCTCGATTTATGTATTGATACAAATAATACGAGTAACAATACCAACTTTAGATTATACGATGAAAGAAAATATTTTAATGTCGATATTAATTACATAGTTTCATGGAGTTCAAGCCTACACAAAAATGTGTTCAGAAACATTATCTTAAATTACTTAATAAGAAGTCAAAAATTAAACTCAAAATCAATACACAGGGATAATAATATCAAAATTTACTTTGCAGAAGCAGTAAAACAAGGATATCCTCTAAGATTTTTATGTAAAGTAGTTTTTTTAACATAACCATAACTGAAAGTAAGTACAATTATTTAAAAAACAGTAATACAAAAGTAAAACTGGGTGAATAACACCTCGTTCAGCGTCTTTAGTTCCCGTAAGGTACGTGTTCATATAGTACTAGTCTTTAAGCAGTTCAATGCAATGTCTAATTGCAGTATATATTTCTTATAGTGAGTAAGTCTTCATATTTCTTATTGTGATGTCTTGTATATTGATGTTAGTTTTACGATTTCTTATCATTAATGGGTAATGTACCGGTTCCCGGGAGTGTTGCTGCTGCGTAAAGCATTGTTTAACTGGTGAGTGGAGGGTCACAACCCTCCCCAGCTAATTTGTGGTACTTTCTCTTCAATTTATATTGTATTCCATGTTCCCATTTGCATAGCTATGTTAGTATTCGATTGAGTTCGGCAGCTTAGTGCCAACATTTCGAATATTTATATTGATATTATTTATTTAGTAGTATACTAAATTGTATTACAATTTATATAATATATATATATATATGTGTGTGTGTGTGTGGCACCTGTATATATAACCTGTATGTGAAAATTTTCATATAGAGGTTTGATAAATGTGGGGGCATCTAATGAGATTCCACAATTTTGCTGATAAAATCCCAGTGCAGCAAAGACCATCCATGGGACTAGTTTCCCAATCTTCAAGATGAAATAGTCCACAACTCTACAATTAGCAGAAAAACTTCCTATAAGCTTCCTAAAACTTCCTATAAGGAAGATTAAATTTCTGTCACAGAATCTGTCAATAAATGGCGTTTCGAAAGCTAGGAATTGAAGTGGCTAGCAGCGTGGTATGACTGATTTTTACATGGGGGCTATCTTAAAATTTCAAAATCTAAATTCTTCATACAGTCATTTTACTGAAAAATACCCAATTAGGAAAATATTCTTCACACTTTCTATTAACCAAATAAAATTGTTCCTGACATTTATTTTCAAAATGCATGAAAATTACAGAGTTGACAATTTTAAGCAATTTTAAGCTTTTTTACCTTTTTGCCATAGATAGATAATGCAAATTTTCAAAATGAGATGAATCATAACAACACAGAATAAATTTCCATGGGGACTACTTTTAAGAAAAATTTAAATTCTAAATTTTGTTATGTAGTTCCTCTACTGAAGAATACCCAATTAACAAAATATTTTTCACACTTTCTATTATCCAAATAAAACAGTTTTCTTACATTTACCTTAAAAATTCATGGAAATAAACAAAATTAACAATTTTAAGCTTTTTTCAACGGCCGTATAAAACCAAGATTAAGTAAATTTCTATTAATCACTTTAAGTGCCGTATGTGATCTTAGAGGACCCCCCAGTACCACTCAATTTAAACCTGGGGCGGCATTCTCATGGACAGTACCGTCTTTCCCCCACCACTAACCTATCCGAAGGACTTTCGGACCCACAGATTTAACGTGTCAGTACTCCGCGTTAACACGGGGATAGTTTGAGTAAAGCCGGGAATCGAACTCAGGTCCTCCGAATGTGATTCCCGTAATTTCACCACTGAACTGTGCAGTAACAAAATACATATCTGGACACTGTTTCTGAAACTTTTGTTGAATTAAATGTGTCTTAATATTTCTTTCTAATTGCCTTTCTCAATGAACCTATGCATACTCTTTAAACCATGTATGCAGTTTTCATTTCCAGTTTCGAAAAAAATAATAGCATTATTTGATGTTTTGATACATTTTGAGATGATTCCTAATCTTGCTGAGATTTTAGGTATCAAATTTTGTAATAAAATTATTAAATCACAATGTTTGACACCCTGATTCATACAGGTATGGAAAACAATATTTTTGCAAACAACTAATGGCATAGCAAGAAAAATATTTCCACTCAGGTATTTTTTTTTCGGTAGGTAGGCTGTATGAAAGTTTGGATTTTGAATTTTTATGAAAATACCCGCCATGGAGCCATAATTATAACTGTGATATTATAATTATTCAACTTCTTTTAAACCTCTTACCTATTTACATTATCTATCTATTGATAACGAAATAAACCTTATATCCACCTTTTATCCTGTATATCAAAGTGTCTACTACATGCAACAAATATAACAACTGTCCATCTTTATTAATATGTGTCCTCTCACGCATCTTACTAGACATGATTGATCGTGTAGTACTCCATCTCAATCCAGTAACAGGTACTGTCATCATAGAGAAGTACTATTACCCCTATTCACTTCAGTTCGTAACCCCTACTTCACACAAATCTATTTATATATAATTGGTCATTAAAGTACATATTGTATAATGATATGTACTACCCTTTAATCATGAGTATAACTTTGCTATTCTACACGCAGCACAAATTGTGGTGCACATTTGAAAAACATTAAGTTGGAGTTAGTTTACTTTTAAAAAAATAAATCTTTAGATTGAATTATTATTTTTAATTACTGACCGTGAATCGAATATTCGTACGTTGCATATCTTGGCCGCAATAATCCACCATTATTTCTTTTGCTCGAGTTCCAAAAGCATAATCATTAATTACAAACAACACTACACATTAAATTCCACATTTTAACTTTTAAAATAAATATTATTTATTTACACATTATTGTTAAGATTAAAACTACATTGATTTTAATAAACGCTTAAGGAAGAGAAAATGCACTTGAGAGACGAGGCTTTTAATGTTATATCAAAATCATATATTATTTGACCTAATATATACTCAGATATGCACATACCTCTGTTTGTAGATCTGTTGCTCATCATGCTTAAAATATTGGCCGTTTCTTTTTTCGACATTTTGAGGTCAGCTTTCTCTTTTCTAACACACCACTACATAACCACTACACGTTCTTATATCTCCACGCTTCTGCACCATGATGTCCAAAAGTGCGTTCCAAAAGCTTATGGAACGCACTCTTGGGCATTCATTACCTAAATATCAATGCTACTTGGCAGTCATTCTTGTTGATTACTCTCTCTCGTTCCTTGAATTCCAATTTTTTAAAGCACCAGACATCCTCAAACTACTTCAAAAATTCCACTGTATTGAATTAAATGCCATGTCATTCACACCTCAAAATCCCAGTCTTTTTTAAACAAAAACAAAAAAAGACGAACCGATATTTCGACAGAAACTCCATTCGACGTGGTTTGACAACTTGATGGTTAATTATACAGACAGGCTATGCCCTCTTCTGACGAAAACCCCTCTCCAGGATGACCTCTTATTCGATTCTAACCAGTTCAACATGTAATTGACAGAGGAAGCAACAACATTGTAACTTTAACTGCAATGAAACATGTGTTATTCGACCTGCACTCTGCACCTGCAATGAAACAATGGATACCCCTGGGAGCTTTCAACAAAGGATTTTATATATATTTGAACTACTGTCTAGTGAATTTGTCGTCGTAGGACAGAGCACCAGCCGTGAAGAGTCTTTAATCTCCAGTCTCAACTTCTGGTTCTTATCTTCATGCTGTGACATTATTTCATTGACCCATGATATGGAGGCTCGAAGTTTTTATTTACTATTTTATTATTTTGACTTGGCTCCTAGTGTGGCAGTTTGCTGCGCCTTTGGGTTTAGTCAGTTTGGGGGGTTGATGCAGATCTGAGGGTTACCTAGTATTTTGGCAGTATAAGGATTAAGAACATTTTTTTTAATTTAAAAATATTGATCACGATTTTTAATTAATTTTAGAAGTTGGGGAAAGGGCGTATCTAATTCCGGTTATTCAAGGTTAAGTACTGCACGAGATTTGGCCTTTTGATGATCATAGTCTTGTAGACTGAATAAAAGTTCATTTGGAACTGAAGGCAAGTTGTTGTAGAATTTTATCGCTAGCTTTTTAATTTGAGTTCTCACGGTTTTTATTTTGAAGTCTTTTCTCATCACCGAGTTTCTCAGATATCTAGGGGCTTTCCTGATGCACCTTAGGATTTTATTTTGTTTTGTTTCTAATAAGTCTATGGTAGTTTTACAGGCATATCCCCATACGGGTGCTGGATACAGCATTCCCGGGAGGATGACCGATTTGTATATTAGAAGTTTGTTTTGATTACTAAGATTCCCGTTTCCTATCATTGGGTATAAGGCTGCTGTGGTCATATGCGCTTTTTTGATTATGTCTGTTAAGCGCAATTTCCACGTTAGGTGTGAGTCTATCGTACGCCTAAGTATTTGGTTGATTTTTCCACTCGTGCTCTTGGTTATTTATATACAGAGGCGGCGAAGGTTTACGTTTCCTAGAGAAGTAAATCCAATGACATTTATTGGGTTTAATTTTATTCGCCATTTTTCCAGCCATGTTTGAAGTATGTCTAAGTATTGTTGTAGCTGTCTGTGCATTACTGAGAGATAAGGGTGTTTTGCAAGTATCGCACTGTCGTCTGCATAGAGTGCCAGCTCAGTGTTTGGAGTCCTGGGGATGTCGTTCAGATAAATGTTAAAATATGTCGGGCCGAGGATGGATCCTTGTGGTACACTACTTTTTATGAGCTTGGGTGTAGATAAACTATCTTTTACTCTGACTTGAAAGTGTCTGTTATTTAGGTATGCGATTAAAAGTTTGACTAGTGCGTCAGGGACTTTTAGAGTGATCAATTTGTATGCTAAACAACAGTGCCACACTTTATCAAAGACTTTTTGTATATCCAGGAAAATTGCAACTGTGGGTGTCTTAGTATTAAGTCCAAAAGATTTGTACTTTGCCACTCTCAGCAATTGATGAGTGGTAGAGTGTTTTGGCCGAAATTCAAACTGCTCCGAAATGATAATGTCATTCTCACTAATATTCTTAGGGGAAATAGTTTAGTTTTAGTATTTTGCTTATTAATATGGCCACAAAAAATATTATGTTTAAGGGTAGATTTTTGATCGCTACGTACCTGACTTTGTCGCACCCTGGGATTTTACGGTTTTTTGATAATTACGACTATCTCTTGCGGGGTAGCTGAGTTAATCTCAACCGTGACCAGGGAGGTTCTGAAGTTGTTAAAGTTTGTCTAACCATTTTTAGGGTGTCCTGACACATTGAGTCGTGGTTTGGTTCTAATTGCTTTTCGTAATGCTTTGGAAGGACCTCGGCTTTCTCTTCATCTGAGCAAGTGGTATTATTGCCATCTATTAATGTCGGAAGTTTAATTTGCGGTTTTCTAAGCATTTTAGCGAAGTTCCAGAGCGATACGTCTTCTGGGTTAAGGGATTCGATTAATTCTTTGTACTGTTGCTGCTTTTACGCGACGATTTTTTCCCTGACTTTATACGTGAATCTGTACAGCTCCCTTTTAAGGGTAGGGTTTCTATTAGCCTGTCATGTCTTTCTCATTTTATTCCTCTGTCATACTAACTGTCTGACATGGGAGAATGTGGGTAATTTTGATGACTCACGATGTGTTGTAGCAGAGGCAAGTGCTTTCTTGATTTCTGTTGTGAGTGTGTATGTGGCGGAGTCAATATCCGCAGTGCTCATTATGTCAGGTACTGCTAAATGCGGCTCGAATAGTGCTCTCTTGAATATGTTCCAGTTCACCCTCTCTTGTCCCAGAGAGGCTGGAAGAGGTGTGTTCAGATCAAATGTCACTAGTACCGATAGATGATCCGAGTCGAATTCATTTAGGGTATAATATAGTGTGAGCATAGTCTATGTTTCTCGTAAGGACGAAGTCTATGAATGAACCATTGCCGTATTGTAATCAACGAGTTAGTATATATGGAGAGAGCTCTATCCTATCTTCCCCATGCTAGCACCGTGACCAAACATTAAGTTGATGCTGTAAGTCGAGGGGGAGAAGACCATTCATGATCTGGCGATTTATCGCCTAAACTGATGTGTACCTTCTGATGTTTTAACTTATAGACGAGGATGAATGGGAAGTTGTTACACGTGTTATACGTTATAAGATTTCAAAGAATATGTTTGAAATAAAATAAGAAATAAGATTAGAATATTTTTATTACCAAATAATTTTATTACTAAAGAATAATTTTGTTAATGAAGTCAATTTCTTAAAAACAAATTGAATTACAAAACAATTGCAAATAAAATATGATATAAAATAGATTGCAAATATACAAGTTGAAGAATATGTATAATATATTTAAAAATAATTATAACGTATATAGAAAAATTATGTGCATGCTTGCGTGAAATATAGAATGTTCCACTTTTATCCAGATAAAATTTATCTTTGAAAGTTATGTTAGCAGTATCCAAAAAATTTTTTGAGGTGTAATACGATTGAATCATTTTTATATCTAGTTTATTTTAATATATTATATGCGTACCGTCAAATAAGAAAAAATGCAATATTTGCAGTAATACAATATTTAATTTTATCTTTTAACTTTATTTGCATCTTTTTGTTTATAAATTGACGTTTCAAAATAAAATACAAAATTTTTCTAAATTCATAAATATGGGCTCAGATATTGAAATTCCATGGTTCCTATATTCGAAAGGTTTTTGCATGTTTAATCGATATAGAATTTTGAAAGTTTTTTGAAAATGTTTTTCTATAAACTATTGGAAATAAATAAAATTATAACATATTATCGCACAAAATACAAAAATTGCATTTCATTGTAATAGTTTCAAAGATTTGGTTGTTAATAATTCGTTCGAAAAATCCTTTGAATAAATATTGTGAAATTTGCATCCAGAATTAAAAGACCGTAAACACAATTGCAGTGGGCTAACTCAATGTGGCATAAAAATATCAAATGTTGCACAATTAAAGATTAAAAACTTAGTATAGTAAAGTCTGCAGATCAATCACTCCCAAATAATTTCTAAAAATTTAAAAAACAACTAAAGCATTAGGACCAAAACTATAGGTAAAGTTATGCGCAGAATTTTAAGTTTTAATTACCTTTAAATAGAGTTAATTTTGTATTAATGCGTTTGCAATTGTTTTGTTGAAGGTTTTCAGTATGGCATTTTGCAGTGTGACACAGTCTTATTTATAAAAAATTCAAAGAGTATGGATTTTATTAATAGAACTTTATACTTTCGCATTGGGTCGTGGTTTAAAATGTGATCATTTAAATTTGAGAAAATATGTAGATCCATCTGCATCATTGAATAAGTTATAAGTGTTTGCATAATATTGTGTTTGTGTAATTTTCCTGCGGGTTCAATTATACGAAAATATTTTTCTGAAACTTTACAAAGTTTATGAACATCATCGTCAGGCGATATTAATCCACTTCTCTTTTTAATTTCAATTAAATTGGAAAAATAAGAGTTCACTATTAATACCAAAATACATTGGATCACTTGAGTGATTTGGTTGGTTTTTTTATGATGAATCCTGAAATATAGCCTACAATATCAATAATAAATAGGTTCAAATTTCTTAGGTCCATTATATTATTTCTATGTCTCTAATATTCTGTTCAATCATTTCATAATAAAAAGTAATATCTTCATTTAGAGTGTTTGTGCATTTGTTCATAGATAATGAGACATTCAGAATATTGGTTTCATCTAAAGGCAAGCAGTTAAAATTATAGGTAAAGTTATGTGCAAAATTTTAAGTTTTAATGACCTTTAATGTCTCATTATCTATGACTTTGATACATGTTAAGGGAGGATAAAATCTGGTGGTGAGAGAGTAATCTAATGTATGCTGATTTAAATTGTATTGGTGTAGGGTTATTATTGTGTTTGCCTTTGCTTCGAATTAGACTAAAAACATTTCAATGTCATCTTGTAAAATTTTGTGAGTAAAAAATTAGAAGCTGTGATTCAATTACAATGCCATACAGTAATTTTGTGCTGTTGATACATGTTAATAAACCTAAAAATCCAGTTTTTCTGTTACTATGAAAAATTAAAGGACCATTTAAAGATGTTCTTAAACTTTTGGTATAAGTTTCTGCCTCAGAATATAATGTATATACAAAATTTATAATTGAAGGATTTAAAGGGCATTTAAAATCTCGAGATTTCAAATTTCTTGAATTCAGGATGTCGAAAAGGTGTTAATCATATTGAGAAAGTCAAATGCTTCTTTGCAACCTTTAAACTCACTTGCATAATTTGCATCATTTTCTATGTACAATAAAGCATCAGCAACACTAGCACTTAAAACTTGAACTGCAAGACTGACTTTCATTTATTCACGAGCCCATTCAATATGCTGTCACCTTAATTTTTGTTGCCGCCCGCAGATCTTCCCGTTGTACTCTTTCTAATGAGACAATATAGTCCCATTTTATCATTATTCTTTGACTGTCATACATATGCCCTTTAGAAGCAGTTAGTAATTCTAATAAACTTTATCATATGGCACAGATCTAAAACTACACATACACCTAAACCAGTAACGGGATATTTAAAAGCAGATTTCATATTGAATATATCAGTATTGAATCCAAGATGTTTTGCAGTACCAATATTTGTAGTTGTGCCATCAAATGTCAAGTAAATAATGTCAAAACCTGTTTCATGAACTATTTCCAGACATTTTTTATTAAATTTGACTTTTCAGGAGCACTTAAGCTATTTATTAAAAAATAGCCAACTGTCACTTTCCAATTTCCATTTACGGAATTTAACACAAATGTATAAGCTTCAGTTGCCACTGGCAATTGATCATCATCAAGGCCTGTTCCATAATCTACATATCCGCTAAATTTATTTTTATCCTACTGAATGTGCTTACGTATGGTCATTTTATCGACTATAAGAGAGTAAAAAAGTATCTTCTGTTCCTTATTAGCATCCATGGCTTTCATTAAAGCCTGGAACCCCCATCCATAGATTGATATCTTTTCTTACAGTGGTAGAATGTGGCAAGCATCCGCAAAATGATTTCCTGACATTATTTATAAGCTTTATTTAAATAAAAGCTTAGCGTTAGAGAAAAAGCTTGAAGTTCTATTCAAAGGCAAAAGCTCAAAGTATTTTTCGTTTCCTTTATTCTGCATTCTTTTAAAAAGATAGGAATTTTCAGCTAAAGAGAATTAAAAATTAAGCGTTTAGATTTTCCCCTAAAAATAATATTCATACATATCTAAATATAAATGTATGCAAGTTAAGTAGATAAAATTATATTAAAAGTTATTAAATTTAAACGTAAATGCATATTGCACAACTAATATATCATAAATTATAAAACATACCAAACCAACTTACTTCTAAAATGATATTTGCAGAATCTGTAATCAGATATTTTCTTTTCATTTCATTTAGCATTTCTCTTAAACTTGCAACACGGTTTTCTAGTAGCTTTGTTTTATGTTTCAGTCTTCTGAGCTTTTTCTTCTGTTTTCTAATTTGATTTTTTGCTATAAATAGAGCTTTGCAAGCCTTTGAAGGGGATTCCATGTCTTGTTCTGTAAAATCACCCAGATAACGGTACTTCTTCATAGTCACCGAATCTGATATATCTATACACAAATTAGACAGATTTTTTTAATGTATTTAACACAGATACATGTCATATTATAAAATATAAAAGAAAAATAATTTAATACATAATTCTAGTCTACATATCACACGATGAATTCTTTTTAAGCAATGAGGCTGAGGCCTGAAAATATTCTGATGTAAATTTTATCACCCTATAGCGAAGTGCAGATTAACAAGAAGAAAAACAAATATCTGTCTCTCATAACCTCTTATAACTCGAGAACAACTCAATGGATTTACATAACAATAATGTGTAAATTGATAATATTTATTTTAAAAATTAAAAAGTGAAATTTAATGTGTAGTGTTGTAATTAATGATTCTAATTTAAGAACGCGTTAAAAAAAATAAATGGTGGGTTATTGCTGCCATGGTATGCAATGTAAGAATATTTGATTCACGATCACTAATAATTAAGAATAATAATTCACTCCAGAGATGGTGGATTGTTTAGGGTTTTCCAATTTTTGAGATTAATGATTATCTTCTTTCACCACACATATATATGTATGATTTCTTTCAGTTATAATTTTTGGTGCGTATCGTACAAATTCTCAGATAATAAATATTCACTTTCAGAAATATTTGGACTATGAACCTTAACTTGATAGTGAATATATATATATATATATGTATGTATTTTATTTATTTATATTTATGTATTTATTTACATAGTTATCCTCCTTTTAAGGTCTTCTTAACACAGTTGTTATCTTTTTTTTATTTAGTTTTCTATTTTGTTTAGGTTTTTGATATCCTTCTGTTACAAATGGTTTATATTTCATAGTTACTGTGTCCCAAATGGCAAAAGTTCGTTCTTTTTAGGTTTTAGTAATTTAAATTCATTTAAATAGGCTAATGTGTGGTTCCATTAATTGCCCTTTATATTCCCTTTGATTTGATTCTAAATTTGTTGTTGTCGGTTAAGATTTCGATGATTTATCGCGATTTTTCATTTTTATTCGATTTTCAGCTTTTTGAATATTTCAGAATTGTCCATATTTAAATTATGCCGAATTCGTATATTCCAAATCGTTTCATTCCATTTCTTTTTAATTTTCGTCTGCTTTAAAATTCCTATTCTCTTTAAAATTTTGAGTTTTTGATTGATTGGCCGTGATATTAAAATCGTCTGTCATTAATTCTTTTATTGTTCATCGATAATTTCGTTTACGATAGATGGCAGCTATTTCTGTCAGTATATAAATAGATTCGCACTTTTTTTCATTAACTTATCTTCTTCTTATTTGGATTCGAACTTAATATGTCGAACTTACAGCGCGCGCGCGGTTTATAATGGAACAATGCGTTTTGTTTATCAAATCTTCCTTTCGGAATGCGGCGGTATTTTATCTACGCCCTGAAAACGAAAATCATATTTAAAGAGTATCTGAAATGTTGTATCTTCAATGACTGAATGGAGATGTTTGAAACACCTGTCTTCCATTCCCTGTCTTCTAAATGCTGATCCAAGATGTTCCGCGTTTTATGCGATGTCTGTAAAGGAGGTTTTGCCAGCAAATTCTTTATTTTGCCAAGTTGTGTACCTCTTATTATGAAGAATGAAATCAACATTTTCGTTATTTTCTAAACTGACATATGCCTTGAGTTCTGCAGTTCTGCTCTGATGCCAAAAGTCCTCTGCTACGGCGTTAAGAAATTATTTTACTTCGGCATTAGTGGACTTCTGGCTGATGTGGAGAATCTCCCTTGGAGTTGGACCTCGTGGACCGGTCGTAGTCCACATTTCTACTGGACTTAAATGTGATCCCGCGACATGGATTTCCTCTACTTGTTTTCTCTGGATCTGCAGCACGTCTGGCGATTTTTTTGGTGATAATGCCTCCCGCCGATCTCTGTAGTTTATCATGGAGCCTTTGGTGAAACCTTTTCTATTTTATTCTTCAGTTAAATTAATTTTTATTCTAATTTTAATTGTCTATCAGTTTTACATTATTTTAAATTATTTATTCTAATTTGTTTGAAATAAGATCTCTTGACCTATATATTTTAGGTCTCCAGAACCTGTGGTTTTCTTTAACTTTTAGTTGAAATTTTTATTATGTTATAAATTTCCTTTTTGGCTAACATGTTATTTTTTATTCTAAATTCTAGTTTGGCAAATAATTCTATAATTTTAACATAACTTAATATAAACATTAAAAGCTGTTTTCTTTAACTTTTAATATTCTAACGTTGTTACTACCACTATACGACCGGCCATTTTGTTAATTCAATTTATATATTTCATTTATTTATGATGTTTAATTTAATTTGTTTAGTTAATGAAATGTTAAAAAAGTTGTAAATTTTAATGGTTCTTTAAAAATAAAGTTAAAATTTTAATAAACGTTTGATTTTGAAAACTTAAACTCTGTGTTCTTTCTCTTTACTTTAATAAGTTTTAATTTTAGGAAAGTGCCATTTTAACATTTTGCAGGTTAGCATATTTTTATGCATTTAGGGTAACTAGTCATTTGACACCCTTTTAGTTTATTACAGATACTTTTCAGGTTTTGAGGAACTTTGCAAAATTTTAGGTACTTTACCAGTTTTGCAGCTTTTAGAACGTTTATAGCTGATTTTCAGATTTTAGGTACTTTTAGAAAGTTTTGCAGCATTTAGAATGTTTTAGGTATTTAATAGGTTTTTTTAGTATATAATCAATCAATTCAACCGAACACACACACGCACACACACACACACATATATATATATATATATATATATATATATATATAAGAAAATCAAAAAGATCGAGAGGTGATATAAGTGCCAACAGGGAAATAACAAATGGCCAAGGGGGATTGTGACCCATTGTTCCCGTTTATAGCCAGCTATTGCTCCTGAGGAAACACTCACGGAACCGTTCCGTGCCTGTGGCCATATTTCCTTGGAACATCAAAGCAAAAGACGTATGCCAGAAGTGAATGCATGGACTGATAATACATATATATATATATATGTTTTATATATATATATATATATATATATAAAGATGTTTTTAATAATATTAAGTTCTCAGACCTGTATGATGTAATTTTAGCTCCATATAATGATTATATTACTAATCTATCAAATCAAACCAATTTTATAAATTTTCCTAAATTTCTTCACTTTGTTATTTTCAATAATTATATTTTTCAAGGAAATAAATTGTAATTACAAGTCTCAGTTCCACAGGGTGGCTGCAGTAGCAGTATGTTAGTTAATTTATACCTTTATCATTATGAACAGTCTTTTACTTCAATAGATTATACATAATACAGATATGTTGATGATCTGATTTGCTTAGTATATACTGAAAATTATGTCATAGATATAGATTTCTATCCAGACAATTTGGAATTAATTACTAATGAAGCTGCTATTAGTAATAATATTAATTGTTTGGATTTAAATCTTATTATTGGACCTTCCAATAGAATTGTTACTAATTTATATGATAAAAAAGACTATTTTAATTTTAATATTAATAAAATCTTACCATTTAATTCCTGCAACTCGATTCTATTGTTTAGAAATATTATACTTAATCAGCTTTTTAGAATTTATAGATTATCTGATAAAAAATTTCATGCTATCCATATAAATAATCTAAATATTACCAACAATTTATATAGATATCCCTCTTATTTAGTAAATGGTATAATTAAAAAATTTAGATTAGCTGGATTTTCATAAAAACTATTGTTTTTTATTATAGCCTGACTTCTCCATTCTCTAGTATTAATACTTTTATTTTTACATCCTCTTAAACATTAGTCTTTCTATTATTAGCCCCACTTCTTAGTAGCTCTGATTATATATTATCACTTTTTCTTGCCGTTTCGCATTACTGTTATTTATTTCTTACGAATGGCAACAATAGATCATTTCTTTTTAACTTTGCGAATGGCAACACTAGTCTCTTCATTCTGGGTTCCCGATTTCGACAGGTTCGTGCTTTTGCAGTGTTTTTCTCCGGATATTTTTGTTTCTTTTTATTTTTTTCTTCTTTATGTATGTTGTCCAAGTAGAAATAGTTTATAGATATAATCTATCTATTTCTTCAGAAACATACATTTTTGTGTCTACTTCGACAAAATACTTGGACCCCATGAAGAGTTTTGAAGAAGTGAACAAATCCTTTTTAGGCCTAGCCCTTGTCTACGTGTATAGCATTAATGCTTGGATTTCATTTGTTTTTCATTTATCGATTCCATACCATTGATTTTTGATGATTTTCTTTAACCTGATAATTAGAAATTTGTATTTTTTTCCATTTGATTTAAGATTTGCTGATTTATACTTTTATTTTGTAGGCTTGTTAGAATGTTAGGTTTTTTCCAGTTACAGCTTCTCACTTTTCTTTCATTGGACTTACAAACTATTATATATATATATATATATATATATATATATAAGAGTGTCAAAAAACAGTAATTATCAATGTACAAATAGTACTAAATCAAATTCAAGACATAACAGCGCAATGCAGCTAGTTAATGTCGAGAAAAAATAACAAGTCAAAAATTGCAAGAACATGAATACTTGAATAAAGTGAAAAAGACCAACAGGGCATATATAAAAGGCCTAGAGGGATGGCGACCCCTAATTCCCGGTTACAAGTCGACTTTTTACACCTTAGGAAACACTCCCGGAGCCATATATCACCTGTGGTCCTAATTCAGAATAACGTCAAAGTAGAAGACGCAAATCACACAAGAACGTGCATCCGTAAACGGCAATGCCTCCATAAAGAAATAAAAGGTTTAAAAAATAAAGAAATAGATTTGAATTAAAACCTCGAATTACAATAATAAATGAAATACCTGAACAATTTCAATCATCCTACCAAAGCACCTAGACCTTCGATAAGACCAACTCATAATCCCGCTCAGCATCGTTGCCATTTATTACATGTAAATAACTGTGTTGCCAAAGTCTTTTCGAAATGCATCCTTAAATTTACTGTACACAACATTGTAACACTGTCTTATAAAAAGAAAAGGATAACTTTGCGTTAAAGCTTCCTTTATAAATAAAGTATCATGCCCAATCCGATCCTCTTTAAAAGAATGCATACGTGCACTACGCTTAAAATGATTAATTAAAATATTACGAAATATCTTAATACTTAAATTAGAATGCCAATTGATAATGTAATGTATCTTGAACTTGTATTGACGTCTTTTGTCGTAAATTGTATAATACGTAGACATGTTTTTTGAAAAATGTATACGAATATCCAGAAAATTAATTTCCTTTGACTTTTCTGCGATATTTTCGATCAGAGTTAAATCGGCTGGATAGAATCCGAAATCAAACATGACACCTATATTTTCTTGTGCAATAAGGACGTCATCGACAAAACGAAAGAATGGTAATTCGTTTAAAATGTGATTACCTTGTTCATAATGATGTAAGTATAGATTTGCCAATAAAGATGAACATCCTCCTCCCATTGGCACACCCTTGATTTGCTTGTAAAAAGCAACGCCGTTGTATAAAATGTTTTCGTATAATACAATGTCCAAAACTTGTTTAAACTTTTGCATTGGTACAATTCTCTGTAATTCAAAGACTCCATGTAAATGTGTCATAATACTATACAGATCCTCCAAATTGATATTATTAAAAAGATCTTGGAAGTCAAAGGTTTTAAATATTAAGTTGGTTGGCATTTTCTTCAAGTTTCTTATGACTTCATCGCTATTTTTTTATCATGACGGATCCGTTTTTTAAATAATGATTCATAATAGGTTGTAGATATGACATAAGAAGCGAATTGGCAGATGTTGTATAAGCTCGAAATGCCACTGTAACTGGGCGAAACTTCACGGGCTTCTTATGAAGTTTTGGAATCATAACTAAATAAGGATACCGTATATAATGTATATTGACTCCTATACGCTTATGAGCACTTCAGTTGATATAGATAATTAAGTGATATAGATAATTAAAAAGTTGTGATATAGATAATTAAAAAAGTTTTAATGGCATTGTTGAATTATATGTTTTTAAATTTATAATGCCGATTTTATTGTATATATGTTTTTAATGTTTTATATGAGTCGTGAAAGTAAATATAAATGGTTTTTTAGAATTGTTGATTAGATTTATTAAATAATTTTCGAGTGACAGGGATTTGACTTTTCACTTCGAGATTTTATACTTTGAAAATTTGAATTTTGATAATTTTGACTTTTGGATCTTTCATGTTCATTATTCGTGGTCACAATGAGATTAACTATGGATGTGTGCAGGCTTCCGGGAGTGGTGTCGCGACTGCGCAGCCGGCTGGTAACCGGAACTTAAATGAGGTCACTATCCCTCATTGGCCATTTTATTGCACCTAGCCCGTATGTTTTCCTTTCGTTCTTGTTTTCATCATGATAGTAAGGTTTTCAGGGTTATTGTCTTTTGAGTTTATATATATATATATATATATATATATATATATATATATATATATATATATATATGAGAATGCTGCAGATAATTCGTGAATTGCCCTATGTATTATGTAGAATCATAAGCGCTATTTTAAATTGGGTAATATGTTCTTCACATTATAATTCCAAAAATGTATTTAAAATATATATGCACATGGACAGACACTTAAGTAGAAAAAAGAGGTGTTAAAACAGGGTATTAACACGTACGTATCCTTTCAGTATGTGTTCGAACCTGCTTTTCTTTTGAATACTGGTCAAAATTTATGATCAAAAATTTATTATCCTCAAAATTTAAGAACAGTTATTTACAAACTAATTATACACAAACAATAATTATATGTATATCTATTTGACTGTTAATATCTTCAAAATTGCTCGAATGAAATTATTAACAATTTTAACGATTTAAAAACGTTCATTAAACATTTCAATAAACTGATAAAAATTCAATAACTTAACGGTTGCTGGATCAGTATTTAGAACTGAGTTTTCTTCATTGCATATGTTTCAATTCAGCATTATTATAATGGCAAAATTTGCTTTTTTCGTTCTGAAAGTAACTAAATTAATTATTTTATCCCGGAGGTATTTTGGAATTATGCCAATTAAGCTACTTGAAATGTCAATATATTAGATTATTATAAAAAGCATTGCTTTGATTTTATTAATTACATCTTCAGAATTCAAAAGCAAGTCCTAAACGAATTTGAAATGAAGTAATTTTACAACTAAGCATTAGTAATTTGAAGTATTCCAGCATATTCAAAAAAATTCGAAGCAAAGAATGTTTTTACTGCGTTATTAAACTGACTTGTATTTAATTAATAACAATTTGAATAAAATACCCATTTGCTTTAAATTTGCATTTAGATATTATAATCACTACTATCCATCAGACAAAAGCTAAAACGAAGCAATTTTTAATGTATTAATTTGCTCAATGCATTAATTTGCCCCAAAATTTGGCTTCACGTTTCAGTTGTGACGTTTAGAAAGAGTGCGTAAATATAACAAACAACAACGAA
Source organism: Amaurobius ferox (assembly GCA_951213105.1). Classification (NCBI taxonomy): domain Eukaryota; kingdom Metazoa; phylum Arthropoda; class Arachnida; order Araneae; family Amaurobiidae; genus Amaurobius; species Amaurobius ferox. The sequence continues at coordinate 95,175,828 of OX578134.1, forward strand.
ATTATCTTACCACTTAGAACAAAATACGCTCTTAATCCGATAGATATAGTTATTCATCCAAATTGCTCAGAAGTCATCAAAGAGCAACACAGAAATTTACTTTGCACTACTTTTTAAATTTACTTTGTTTTACAAAAATGTACTTTGTTTTTCTTTGATAACTGATACATAGTTAAAGTTGACAGTTACTCAAGTGCACACTGATAATGTGAATTCAGAGCTTTTCCTACTCAAAAGAGACAAATGCATGGGCGTCAATGCACAACTTCTACTAAAGCAATTTACCCGTTGTTGTTGTTGAGACCCAGACCGTCCGACCTACCAGAAAGGTGTAAGGTAATCTTTGGACGGCCGGTAAGTGCCACTCAATTTAGACCAGAACCCAGTGGGGATGCATCCACAGGGACCGTACCCTCCATCCCCTACCACCAACCTCTCGGAAGGTCTTACGGACCCACATGTTTAACGTGATCGTACTCCGCATGAACACGGCGGCAGTTGTGGAAGCGTGCAAATCCAGCGCGCAAACCACCGGACTACTGCGCCCAAAATGTGCCAACAGTACGCGGTGTTCCCAGGTGGTCACCCACCCAAGTACTAATCGCGTCCGATGCTGCTTGACTTCGGTGATGTAACGAAAACCGGTGTTTTCAGCACAGTAGGGCCGTTGGCTAGCAATTTACCCGTGTATCAACTAACTCCAATCTTCCCTTCATTAATTTAAGATGACGTTTCTCACATTCAGCAAAAATTTCAATATGAGATGTGTTTAAACTATGAAATGTTGTTCTAGTAATTATTAATTAGCAATTTCTATGTAATGTCATTCTAGTAATTAGTAATTTCTAAGTAATGTCTATGGCGTATAAAAATTATTAGAAGATGTTGACTTTGTGCCGCATTAATACACAAAGTTCATTTATTGTGCTTTCCGGTGTTCCAGATTAATAGACATAAATATAACTTAACTTACACATGTAACGACACAAAATTTGGCAAATTAAAATTTATTATAATATTCTTATTCATATTACATTTTCTCATTAATTTTATCATCAAATATTATTTACAAAATTCATCAGTTACTATTATCTTTCTAGTAATTAGTAATTAGTAATTAATATATAATGCCCTTATACATCTGGAGAAGTTTATTAGGTATTATGTCTGCTTGCAATCCAGTACACCCAAATTCGATCCCGAATTTGTCCAACAACTATGTTTAGAGAAGATTTAAATCTAACATTTTGCAACTAAACACTACTTTCTTTCGGAAAATTTATAAACGTATCTCAATCTATTATCTTGCTTACTTAAGAATTTCTGTCTAGTTATTCTAGAACTTCCCCGTGAGTAGTTAATAACTCTAACACCTAATAACAGTCCGTCTCTATTAATATGTCTCCTCTTGTACATAGCATTAAGATATGATTGATCATAACAATCAATCTCAATTAGATGGCATGTTCTGTCAGAATGAGGAAGAACTCATCAATCCCATATATTGAAACTATCGAAACTTATAGAAATATAAGGTCAAATTTGAGATATACTGTCTGACCTGCTTGTTAGAACATGTATTTGTATTCTTATTAAATGATTCTCCAGCATTTTTGGAATAACTAATTTAGTGTGATTGTATGCTGCAGTATAAAAAACACGGAACATTTAACAGCTTTATTTGTAATAGTTAGATGTAAATTTAGCAGTTAAATGTAAGATACTAGCAAATAAAATTAAAAAACTATTTCTTTCTCTGTGGTTATTTAATATGTTTTTTGTAGTATGTTTTTATCACTAACTAGAAAACGTATCCGACGTTTCCCGGGAGTATAAGCAGGGATAAATTGAATTCCTTAATAAATAAAATAATATAATATTTTATTCATATAAATAGCAGTGAAAATCGCATACAAATTTATTAGACAAAATGTCACTTATCTGTTAGTAGAAATTCAAACTGAATTCAAAATCTCAGGATGGATATCCCGAAGGTGACGTATTGATTTTACAGTCACCAGGGCAGTGCGCCCTGAGTATGGGTAGCTGTTTGATCGTATCGGTTCGTTGCGAATGTGAGGCAAAAGAGAATGTGGTGGAATATTTTCAGGATTTGGTCTCAATATCGGTAGCTGGTATATCTAGATGGTGGTGGTAGATCGTACCAGTAGTTAGAAATTAGCTGATTTTAGACTTTAAAAATTTTGTCAATTTTAACCTAATTCGAATTTCAAAAATAACGCCGAGTTGTACCTTCCCGTACACTGAAGTGCCTGTGAACCCCATTCCATAGCAGTTCGATGCTTAAACGTTTTACCGTTTTACTATAGATCGCCCATAAAGAGAGAGGGGGGTAGGAGGGAGAGAAAGGAGGGAAAGAGAGAGGGGGAGAGAGAGGAGGGAAAGAGGAGGAGGGGGAGCGAGAAAGAAGGGTGAGAGAGGGAGAGAGATAAATACATACATCTTATTTTATTATTTAAAACTATAATGAGATTACCCGCGATTGCCGAAGTCCTAAATGAGACCACGCTACTTAAATAATGCATTTGGAAAATCACCTCTTCAAATCGCCAGCAAATTTTTTCCTCCTGTAGTTACAAATCAAATCTCCACGCATGCGCTCCACAAACGTAAAAATATAAATAATTAAATAAATAAATAAATAAAAGAAATATTTCCTCTAGGAGAGAGATCGATAATGCGCAGTCCACCTTGAAGAAGTCGCAGTCCTTCTTAGTACTTACAAAAAGAAATACGTTAACGAGTTTTATACGTTTGCTAGAAAAATTACAGAAAATAAGATAATATAGTAATTCAAAAGCATTTTTTTTCGTTTGAATGCGAAGATATACAAACTTTTTGTCAAATTATAGAATTATGCTGATCTTCCTTTTTTGCAGGTGGCATAATAAGTATAAGATAATCCATAAAATGGAAATTTCGATGTAGAAGAGATAAATATGAAGAAAGATAAATATGAAAGAATTGTCCTAAGGATTCGATTCAAACATCGTTGGAAATAATGTTCTTTGATCATTCCGATAGTGTAAAGATGGAATGGATGTGATAATGTTCTTCGATCATTCCGATGGATGGAATGGATGTGATAATATTTTCGGTCGCCAAGTAACCAATTTGTTTAATAATCGCTCAAAATCGTGCTAAAATAGAAAGTAACTAAACAACTAATTCGTATATTAAACAAATCTCGCCCCAAGATATATCTCCCCAAGTTAAGCAACTCTGTATCAAATTTCGTTGCTGTCCGATACTTAGATTTCCAGCTACAGACAACACACACACACAAACAAACCGTATTTTATTTTGTTAGTTAAACTCAGTTTCATTCACTTTAACTTGCTACATCCACTTTTAGAGCAGCGTCCTAGTTAGACAAGATAAAGAAATCAAATATACAGTGATGGATGTGGGTTTCGTCCAGAAAAGAGCACCAGGCGCGAAGCGCCTTTAATCTCCAATCTCTAGGTGTGGTTCTTATCTTCATACTGTGACATTATTTCATTTGCCCATAGTTGGAGGTTCGAGGTTTTTGATTTACTATTTTTATTATTTGACTTAGCTCCTAGTGTGGCAGTTTGTTGCACATTTAGAGTTTGAGTAATTTTGGGGAGTTGATGCAGTTCTAAGGATTTCCTATCAATTTGGCAGTTTAAGGTTTAACAACATTTTTTAGAAAACATTGATCGAGTTTTAATTTAATATCAACTATTTAAGTTGGGACTTACCTAATTCCGATTTTCAATATTAAGTACCGCGCGAGGTCTCTTACGTGATTTGGCTTTGCGATGATCATAGTCATGCAGATTGAATAGTAGTTCATTTGGAACAGATGGCAGATTTTTATAGAATTTAAGCGCTAGCTTTTTAATTTGGGCTCTAACAGTTTTTATTTTGAAATCTTTCCTAATTACCGAGTTTCTTAAGTATCTAGGAGCTTTCCTTATAATCCTTAGGGTTTTGTTTTGTTTTGTCTCTAGTAAGTCTATAGTAGTTTTACAGGCATATCCCCATACGGGTGCTGCATATAGCATTCCCAGGCGGATGACCGATTTATAAATTAGGAGTTTATTTTGATAACTTAGATTTCCGTTTCCTATCATTGGGTATAAGGCTCCTGTGGTCATATACGCTTTTTTGATTAAGTTCGTTACGTGCTGTTTCCAGGTTAGGTGGGAATCTATCGTTACACCTAGGTATTTAGTAGATTTTTCCGCTTTTAGGGCATGGTTGTTTATGTACAGAGGCGGCGGAGGTTTACGTTTTCTAGAGAAATAAATCCAATGACATTTATTGGGGTTTAATTTTATTCGCCATTTTTCCAGCCATGTTTGGAGTATGTCTAAGTGTTGTTGTAGCTGTCTGTGTATTACTGAGACGTAAGGATGTTTTGCAAGTATCGCACTGTCGTCTGCATAGAGTGCCAGCTCCGTGTCTAGGGTCCTGGGGATGTCATTTAGATATATGTTAAAGAGTGTCGGGCCCAAGATGGATCCTTGCGGTACACTACTTTTAATGAGCTTGGGTGTAGACATGTTATCTTTTACTCTAACTTGGAAGTGTCTGTTATTTAGGTATGAGATTAAAAGTTTGACAAGTGCGTCAGGGACTTTTAGAGTGATCAATTTGTATGCTAATCCACGGTGCCACACTTTATCAAATGCTTTTTGTATGTCAAGAAAAATCGCAGCTGTGGGTGTCTTACTATTAAGTCCAGAAGATATGTACTCTACCACTCTCAGCAATTGATGAGTGGTGGAGTGTTTTGGCCGAAATCCAAACTGCTCCGGAATGATAATATCATTCTCACTAAGGTGCGTGTTCAGTCTATTAAGAATTATTTTCTCAGTAATTTTACTAAGTGTCGGTAGTAAGCTGATTGGTCTATAGTTGGCTGGAATTGTGGCATCCTCACCAGGCTTATGGATCGCTATAATTATCGCTTCCTTCCATTCTTTGGGGAAATAATTTAGTTTTAGTATTTTTTTTATTAGGGTGGTCAAGTAAAATATTATATTTAAGGATAGGTTTTTGACCGCAATATTCCTGATTTTGTCGTGCCCTGGGCTTTTACGGTTTTTAAGGTTTTTGATGATATCAATTATCTCTTGCGGGGTGGCTGGGTTAATCTCAGCCGTGACCGGGGAGTTCCTGAAGTTGTTTAGAGTTTGCCTAACCATTCTTAGGGTGTCCTGACACACTAGATCGTGGTTTGGTTCAAATTGCTTTTCGTAATGCCTAGCAAGCGCCTCTGCTTTTTCTTCGTCTGAGTACGCGATTTTAACGCCATCTATTAGTGGCGGGAGTTTAATTTGAGGTTTTCTGAGTCTTTTAGCGAATTGCCAGAGCGATACGTCTTCCGAGCTAAGGGATTCAATTAACGCTTTATACTGTTGCTGCTTTTCTGCGACAATTTTATCCCTGACTTTCCACGTGAGTCTGTTAAGCTCCCTTTTGAGGGTAGGGTCTCTATTAGCCTGCCATGTCTTACGCATTCTGTTCCTTTGCCTAACTAATTGTTTGACATGGTGGGAAAGTGTGGGCATTTTTGGTGACTCACGATGTGTTGTGGCAGAGGCAATAGCTCTCTTGATTTCTGTTGTGAGTGTGTGTGTGGCAGAGTCAATATCCGCCGTGCTCATAATGTTGGGTACTGCCAAGTGCGGCTCAAAAAGTGCTCTTTTGAAAACGTTCCAGTTCACCCTCTCTTGTCCCAGAGAGGCTGGAAGGGGAGTGTTCAGATCGAATGTCACCAATACCGGTAAATGATCCGAGTCGAATTCATCTAGGGTATCGATAGTGTGAGCGTATTCTATGTTTCTCGTTAGGACAAAGTCTATGAATGAGCCGTTGGCACCTGAGAAGCAGGTTGGTCTCGACGGTGCAATGATGTTGGTGTTTGTTGTGTTCAGTAATCTGTGTATCTGTGTACCGCGTATGTTGGCTCTCCTGCTGCCCCACGCTCGGTGGTGTGCATTGAAGTCGCCCGCGAGCATTGTGTTTGGATATCGCGAGAAAAGCAGTTCCAGCTGCGCAGCTACATTTATACCACTCATGTTTTTGACATATATTGAAGTTAGGATAAATGGGTTTACATTATTTATTTTAATTTTTATGCTAGTATTTTCTACTCCTTGAAGATTTATGTTGTTTATTTCCTCGTGGGGAATATTTCTTTTGATATATATTGCTGTTCCTCCATGGGGGTTTCTAGCAGTTGTATTTGAGCTTAGGTTGTGATAGCCAATATAGTTTGCTATATTTAGTTTTTTATTTTCTCTAACTTTAGTTTCCTGAATTAACAGGGCATCTACATCATTTTCATTTACGTAGCTCCTAAGTTCATTTATTCTTGGAGATATGCCGTTCGCATTCCAAAATATTATTTTAAAGCTTTCTTTTTGGGACCTAGCCATGGCGGGTTTGATTCTCACTGTTATTTTTAAAGTCCGCGATTAATTTAAAAGCCTCAAAGACCATTTGCATTGGATCACTCTTTTTTTGTATTAGCTCTGCGAACTGCATCAACAGGTGTTTTATTGCATCTAGGTCGAACATGGTGATAAACCCTCTGATGAGGTTGAGGATTTCATCCATCTTTTCATCATTGGTTTTACCAGCAGGTTCAGTCTCAGCTTCCATATCCTCAGCCTCAACCGCGATTTGGTCATTTTCGTGAGTATCCTTTTGGACCTCAGTAGTTTTTTGCCTTTATTCTAACAGCTGGGTTTGCGCGAGCTCTTCCTCTCTGACTCGTTTAGTTTTGGCTTCACGTGTTTTGATTTCTTCTTTTGATTTAGCATATTGATTTACAATTTTAGCTTCTAGTTCCGCCTGTCTTGCCTGTCTGGCTTTTTCGGCTTCCTTTCTCTTTATAATGGCTGTAGTAGCCAGTTTTACTTCTTCCGGAGTCAATTCTCTGGAAGACGAAGGTTTGGGGGCCTGCTCTTGCACCGATCTGGTGGGTGCTGAAGATTGGTATCTATTTTGCTGTGGCACAGTGTGCGAGGAGCCCTGAGGGGGTGCCTGGGAGTTTAATCCGAGGGCCTTTTGCCTCCAAGGGGGTATCTGATTTTGGGGAGGGGGGGCATACCCCGGTGCCTTTCCTCTGTTCCAGGGGTTCTTCGGGCATTGCCTGAAGTTCGCTGGGTGGTCTCCATTGCAATTTGCACACGTAGCCTTCTCAGACCTAGGTCTCTGGCAGTCCCGTGTGAAGTGTTCTTCAGCACACTTAAGGCACTTAGGTGGCATACTGCAGTTCTCCGAGGAGTGATTGAACTGTTGACACCGGTAGCAGATTTTGAAGCCCCGTGCTCTGAAGGCCTCTACCTTCACAGCCAAGTAACCTAATCTTGTTAGTCTGTAGACCCTCTGCCAGTCTGCCGTAGGCCTAAGGCTGACTAAGAAGATCGGCAGGGGTAATCTCGTTTTAGTGTTTCTCAGTTGAGAAACCCGGACTACATCTAATCCTTCGGATGTTAAAGTGATTTTTATTTCCTCCATGTTATAATTTGTTGGTAGCCCCTTCAGAACTACCTTTTTTGGCCTCTCCGTCTTTAGGTTTAAGCTGTGGAAGGGGATTTTCTCACTACTTAAATGGCGCTGTACAACCCTGTAGGTGTCAGCGTCATTTGGAATCAATTTTAGCATGTCTCCTGTGAGCTTGCCAGATACTTTATTTCCTGAGATATCATTTAGTTTTTTAAGGAGAACCTTGTAATTATCATTGAACTTTATGAAAAAACATTCAGCTTTTGGGTCTTTTTTCTCAACTTCAACTGTTGTTAGCCTGTCACTATTTTCGACCGTTTTAGGTTTAGGTGCACTTTTAAACACTACTGGTTGCGCGGCAATCTCAGCGTAAGTCCTAGTTTTAACATAATCATTGTCAGTTACATTTACAACATTATCAGCTATTTCATTACAGTCCATGTTATCATGGACATTTAAGTTTTCTTCTACAATCTGGCTTTTAGTAGGAGCATCCTTAGTGGATTGCCCCTCCATCTTTCTTTTTTTATTTGGATTTTCAACCGTTTTAAGTTTATCTTCATCTTTAATATCCTTAATTAAGCCTAGCTCTATCATTTTACTTCTGATTTGAACACTAGAATTACATCCCTCACATTTAGAAATCTCATAAATATCACAATCAATAAACCTATCCAATTTCCGGGCAAACAAAAAAGAGTTCACAGAAAGTAACGAACCTAGCATCTTGGAGACTTGATCCTCTTCCTGTCCCAGTAGTTCGTTCATCAGCAGCTCCCTGATGTGAAGAGTCATCACGTAGACTGCCAGGGTGCAGAAGTTGACGGCGGTCTTGATTTCTTCCTTCAGTCCAGTCATCAGTCCATCATCAGGTAGAGTTTCACAGTAATTCATCAAGGCACCCTTGAGAGGCCCGAATTCTTCCTCGTCCAGCTCACCAGCAAGTTCGCGAGTAGCTGCCACGTCGCCTCGTTCCAAATCCATATCGTCAGGGTGGAGAAGTTCCAAAAAATAGCACTACCACGTGGTAACCAGTGGCGCACCCACGGGGGGGGCCGAGGGGGCCCTGGCCCCCCCCTTGGGCTGACAAAGCAAAACGCGAAGGGCGCTGTCAGCACAAGGGAGAACTAGGTCTGCCTTCGAGAAAGTATAAAAAAAAAACATTTACAACCATTATTGTAATAAATAATTTTAATCATTGTGAAGAAAACAATTCCAGCATATCCCAACACTTACACTGAATGTAATTATACATATAAAGCTCTTTATCGTACTGTACAAATTATAAATTAATTCGCACTAAAGGCGCCAATTCTGGAAACCCGTTCTTCTTAAGACGTTTCTACCTGTGATTGAATTTAACTAATGGACTCGTCCAAAATCACGTAACCCAAATGCCTTCTCGCTATAGTCGTACTATACCAGTGCTGTGTAGAGTGACGTCACAGGCGCCTCCGTGGCCCTATATAAAGAGTGAACGGCGGGGAAGCGGCTGTTCGCTCGAAAACTCGAGGATTTCGTTTACCCAGTGAGAAAATTGTGGAAGTGAATAAATAGATCGTGCCAACGCTTCGCGAATTAAGTGTTGCTGTGAGTTGAAATAAAGTGCGACGTTACGACACAAGGTGATAACAGTGAATTGGTAGTTTCGGAACGAGGGCCTGCGTGGTGAATAGCTGAATTTAATAATGGTCCTGAACTTTCAACTGATCTTACAGTGAAATGCATCTTTAACGATCAGTGTGTGTGTTTATGTGCGTATTTCGGCTATATAGCAAATTTTGTTCTTGAATAACTGAGGAGCAAGGTAAAAAAAAAGACAATGAGTGAAAAACGAAAAGGGCTAGGCCAACAGACACTGGGAAATTATTTTAAAAAAAAAAGTAAGATTGAAAATAGTGACGTTCCCAACGACGTTTCCCTGAGCTCTTGTTACATTGATGAGGCTGCAGTCGAAGCAAGCAACAGCCGTGACCCCGGGCTGTCTTCAAACGCTTGTGAGGAGGTAAAGGTAGGACAAAACACAATACCAAACACAGTTGAAATAGAAATTCTGGCTGCAGATATTTCTAATTATGTCAAGAAATCTAACCTCACAGATGAAGATAGGATAACAGCGCTAAAAAATCTTTGGGAACCATATGCAAATTACAGTTTTCCTGCTACTGTCACTAGTGCTGTATCAAGTCAAGGAAAACCTCACCACACTCGGAAGTTCTGCTCATCTTGGCTGAGTAAGCATAACTGGCTAGCTTACTCAAAGGCAGAGGACAGTGCCTATTGCAAATTTTGTGTTCTCTTTGCACCCCATGAAGTCGGTTTAAGATCCACACAAGCTACAGGTCAACTTGTTTCAAAAGGATTTAATAATTGGAAGAAGGCCTTGGAGAAGTTCAGTCAACATGAAAAATTTTTCTATCATAAGGATTCAGTTCTCAAAGCCGATGAGTTCTTAAGGGTCACGGAAGGAAAAACGGTTCCTGTGGATCAAGTAATGGACAGAGGAAAGCAAAAACAAGTTTTGCAGAATAGGGCTATTCTTAAACCTATTATCAAAACAGTGATTTTTTGTGGAAGGCAAGGGCTGGCCATGAGAGGGCATAGAGACTGTGGGGATTTGGACGTATTGTCAGAACCATGCCAAGGCGAAGGAAATTTTAGAGCCCTTTTGCGACTCCGAGTTGATGCAGGAGAAGAAATACTGAAAACTCATCTACAAGGTTGTGCAAAAAATGCAACTTACATAAGTTGGAATATACAAAATGAGATTATTTCAGCATGCAATGATTCCATTGTGAAGCACATAGCAACTGAGGTGAATGAGGCCAAATGTTTTGCGGTTTTATGTGACGAAACCACAGATATTGCAACGGTAGAGCAAATGACACTTTGCGTTCGTTATTTGAAACGGTTTGAAACAAATGATAAGTATAAAATTGAATTTAAGATAGTGGAGAACTTCCTTAAGTTTGTGCCCCTGACTGAAACTACAGGTCGAGCAATTGCAGATGCTATTCTTAAAGGCCTTGCAGACTGCAACATTGATACGTCTTTCCTCCGTGGACAAGGGTTCGATGGAGCTTCTGCAATGAGTGGAGAGTACAATGGCGCCCAAGCAATTATATATGAGCAACACCCCAAAGCCCCCTACGTTCATTGTGCATCACACTGTTTGAACTTAGCCATAACTTATTCATCTAGAGTTCCGGATATCCGAAACAGCTTTGGAATAATAGGGAAAATCTTTAGTTTTTTCAACACACCAAAACGAAACCTTGTTCTCACCAGCAAAATTAATGCAGCTAATCAGGAAGAGACAGAAATCAGTGCCAAAAAACTGAAGAAATTATGCCCTACTCGTTGGGTGGAGAGACATGATGCCGTCACAGTTATGGTTTCATTGTTTGATCAAGTAATCGACGCTCTGGAGGAGATTACTACCTGGAATGACAAGGAGACATCAACAGAGGCTCATACCTTGTTATGTTCAATGTTAACATCACAGTTTGTCATAGCACTTGTTTCAGCTGACAGATTACTCAGCTACAGTGTTCGTCTGAGTGAAAAGCTGCAGGAAGTTAACCTTGATCTGGCAACTGCTGTGAGTGACGTAGAAGACGTTTTGAAAGCTATATCTATAATTCGAGAGAACGCAGAGAACGAGTTTCACCATCTGTTTGAACAAGCTGTTAAGAAGCTGGAACAGCATGGAGAAAACATTACTCTACCACGCCGTGCCACCAGACAAATTTATAGATCAAATTTCAACGTACAGACACCTGAAGAATACTACAGACTTTCTATTTTCATTCCATGGATTGATAATTTCATCACTCACCTCCATGAAAAATTTCTCAAACATAAGGAATTTCTACAAAGTTTTGCATCTGTCATTCCGAATGGAAGGCAGCCGACACTGGAAGAAAACGAGAGATTTGTTGCCTTATCAAGGAAATTTGCAGATGATTTAGGACCCAGATCAGATAATACTCTAAAAGCTGAACTACATCTGTGGTACATGAAGGTCTTTGCATTGAACAAGAAAACTAAAAGCCCAATCGAACTGCTTAACTTTTGTGACCAAAGGACTTTTCCAACTGTGTTTGAACTTTTAAAAGTGTATGCCACCCTCCCAGTATCAACAAGCAGTGCTGAGAGGTCATTCTCCACAATGAAGAGGTTGAAAACTTACTTGAGAAACAGTATGAGTGAAACCAGACTGAATGGACTGGCGTCAATGAACATTCACCGTGAAGTGGAAATTGATCCAGACCAGATAATTAATGCTCTGGCTACAAAGAAAAACAGGAGGCTGGACTTCGTTTTATGAATATGTATAGATCATAATTGAATAATATAACAATATGTAATCATGAGAGAGTGGTTGAAAACAAGTATACAGTATAAGCAGACCAGAACAAATAATTTTATCTTCATCTATTTCTTAATTTGTGTTGTTTTGTATAAATATCTACTACTACTTCTTCTAATCATTCAATTCTCTTGCACTGCACTAAAGAATTGTTAGTAATTTGATAAAAATAAATGTACAAAAAAAGACAACCGCCTTGTTAATTGATATGGCCTCTGATCATTTTTTCTCGGAAAATTTATCGAGGAGTCATCCTCCTTCATAAAAATTTTGTGCACCAATGGCCCCCCCCTTAGGAATATTCTGGGTGCGCCACTGGTGGTAACAACACACGTGGCACTCCAAAATGGAAAGCACAAAATCCAAAATGGCGAATCGCCCGTACACAACAAGCTGTAGAATTGCTTTGCCCGACGTGCTCTATCGAAACTAGATATAACACGCCCAAGCGGAAGCAAGAAGATCACCAACTGGTAAAAGCAGGAGCAATACTAAAGTACGTCCACACAACTCGAAGTCTAAGCTCCGAATGTATACAGTGATCAGCCGAAATATTTTATTATATATAATGTACTTTTAAAATATTTTTGGAAGATAATAAAAACTTTAAATTTTCGACGATAATATTGGCTTAATCGAGAGTCACACTGAAATTTTTGTGAAAATTTTGAAAGTAAATAAAATGGAATTGACGAGAGAGCATTATCGAGCTATAATTTTCTATGAATTTAAAGTGGGGCTAAATCAAGAATAATGTTTTCAACATCTACAATTAGCATTTGGAAATGAAGCTTCCCCTGCCATTGTATTCAGATGATTTACAAAGTTTAGAAGAAATCAAAATTCTCTCTTGGATGAAAAACACACAGGAAGAAATTGACCTTTGTCAGCTGTAGTCCCAGAAAATGTGTAGGTCATTCGAAAAATGTTATTCGATGATATTCGCTGTACCTACCAAATGATATAGAAGGAACTTAACTTTGGATCCGCAGTTATACATAAAATTATTCATGAAGAACTGCATATGAAAAAATTAATTTTTCGTCGGGTCCCCCATAATTTAACAGAACCCCAAAAAGCGGAGAATATCAAAATCAATAAAGAAACCCTAAAGTTACTTGATGATGAAACGTACATACCGTTTTTTGACGTTCCAACATGTCAAGAAAGTAATGTATGGGTCTTTGTAGATGACCTCAAACCAACAATGGTGAAAAGACAACGATCAATGAAAAAAGTAATGTACGCCATATTCTTCAGAAGTACAGGCCCGGTCAAAGCCATAAAGCTAGAGGGGCGGGCATAAGACAGTTACAGCCAACTGGTACACCATTAAGTGTCTTGGGCGCGGTAGCCCATTGGTTAGCGCGCTGGAGTTGCACTCGGTAGGCCCGGGTTCGATTCCAGCCACTGCCAAAACTGCCGCCGTGTTCACGCGGAGTACGATCACGTTAAACATGTGGGTCCGTAAGTCCTTCCGAGAGGTTGGTGATAGGGGAAGGAGGGTACGGTCCCTGTGGATGCCTCCCCCACTGGGTTTCGGTCTAAATTGGGTGGCACTTCCCGGCCGTCCAAACAGTTGCCTTACACCTTTCTGGTAGGTCGGGCGGTCTGGGTCTCAACAACAACCATTAAGTGTCTTCCAGAAATTCTTCAGGAAGTGAATGTTAGGGGACTCATGCTTTACCATGACAATGCATCTTCTCATTCAGCAAGAATGACAGACGAATTTCTTGAACAAAAACATCAAAGTGATAGAACATCCACCCTATTCTCCTGATCTTGCTGTGTGTGACTTTTGAATATTTTTTAATTTAAAAAAAATTTTACTTGGGCATCGTTTTCATTCCGAAGATGAGATTGATGAGGCTGTAAAAACATATTTTTCATCGATTCCAAGAAATGGATGGTTTGAAGCATTTAATCTTTGAAAAATCCGCCTACAAAAGTACATTGATGTTGGAGGGGAGTACTTTGAACACTCCTAAGAGTTGGTAAGTTTAATTTGTACCACTTAGCCGTATCTTAAAAATTTCAGTGTGACCCTCGTATAAGACATGATGATCCTAAACAAGTGACCGCTACATAAATTACGCAGATTCATTCACACATCCCTGGCAACCTATTGGTATAGGGTCTGGAAGAGATAGTGTACCGATCGAGGTGAAAAACGGGTTCCCTAAAACCGGCTCTGGTCTCGAATAAGAGATCAAAAGCTGAGGAGTTAACATTGAAACTAGTGGGAATTGAATGCAAATGAAATGTCCGAAATCTTTGGAAATAACTGAAGAATTTGTGTGAAATTTGGTATTATTATTGTAAGTGGTATACACAAAAAGCCATTTGATTTTTAGAGATATTGAGCTAAGTATATATTTGCACTTTAAAATTTTATTTAACTTCATCTGGTGTTCATTCAAATCTTTGAGGTCTAAAATAATCAGGTTCATTTATCACACTAACATAAAATTCGGTATGACGTTTTCTCTTCTGATGGTACATTTCAGTTCTTTCGATTTTGAAGATTATCGGGCTCGATCTAGCGTCTGTTTATTTAGTTACTCAGAATTTGAAATTTGTGAACCGTGCTATTGTCGAGAAAATATCTGTAAAAGGAAAAATAATTCATTCCAAGGAACGAAATGTGGTCCACAAAGTCCTCAATTTTTTTTAGGTCGAAGCAACTCCAGAAAAGTTATGCATCCCCATCCAACAAGTCCGGAAGAGAACAGCCGCTGCAACTGGTGTGTCAGTGAGAACAATTGCACGCATCACGAAGGAATCAAATAAATCACCTATCCCAGTGTCGCCAAGTAAATGAAAGAGACCCGAGAAATATCGAAATGCAGTTTCAAGTATGGATGATTTTGATTTATGTGTAATTCGACAGAAGGTGAACTAATTTTATGCCAGCATTAAAATACCTTCGCTCAATACTTTGTTACCTGCTATAAAAGAGAAAATTAATTTTCTTTGGAAAAAAGAAACGTTGCGGAGAATAATGCATAAAATTGGATTTCGGTGGAAACGCTGTCAAGACAAAAGGACAGTGGTTATAGAAAGACCAGATATTGTGCAGTGGAGATATAGATTTTTACGAGAGATGAAAATGTACAGACAGCAAACGAGTAATAATTTATTTGGATAAAACCTGGATAGACAGCAATCTGTGCTTCGGGAAATGTTGGCGGGTTGATAAAATCGGAGATTCACAAAAAGACGTGCTGTAAATAGACTCATAGTTGTACATGCAGATAACCAGGATAGATTCATACCCGGAGCAAGTATGGTATTTCAATCTGGCATACCGCCTTAGAAGGCTATCACGGTCAAACGAATTTTAATATTTTTTCAAAGTGGTTGCAAGAAAAACTATTGCCAAATATACCGTCTACTAGTGTAATCTACATGGACAATGCCCCTTACTATACTAAGATTTTTAACCGTATGCTATCAAAATATGCAATCAAACAGAAACTGCTTGAATGGTTAGAAGAAATACAAATTTCTCACAGCCTTGATATGAGAAAAATTGAACTTTATTATTTAGTATCCGCGAATGCGCTCCCAACTAAAAAGTACTATGTTGATGGAACTTTTGAAGGATAGAGGTCATGATGTGCTACGAATACCTCCTTATCATTGCGATTTAAATGCAATAGAAATGATTTGGGCTTATATTAAGAGGTATGTGCGACAAAGGAATGTTAATGCTGAACTTAGCTTAACAACAATGAAAAATCTAACTTCTGCAGCCAATGCCAGTATTACAAACAGCAGTGGAATAAATATTGTGAGCATGTAATAAAAGCTGAAAATAAATATTGGGAAATTGACAATTTAGTGGAAGGAACCATTGAGGAAATAAGTTTTTTGGTAGGCGCCGACAACTCTTCAGAACATGACTCAGAGTCAACTGAAAGTGCAGAATCAGATTTCGAGAATAGCGACATTGATATAATTTTTTAAATATTTTATATATAAAATATATATATATATATAAAATAAATATATATATATATATAAAATAAATATATATATATATATATATATATATAAAATATAAATATTTTATATATTTTTTAAATGTTTTATATATGTTCATAATTTCCCAAATTATGTATCTCGGGGGGAAGGGGGTGATAGATTCCTTAGATGACACGGCCACATGGCCATGCAATCTAAGCTCTAATGCAGAACTGTCCACATGGTGAGTAGCACACAGTACTTTTTACATGGTTCGATAAAATATTTAAAATTAATTAAATTACAAAAATGTATTTTAAAATGAACAAATATTAATACTTTATGAAATATGTAACTGTATAAAATGTGATGCATAGATATTACTGAAAATATTTTCAATGGCAGAAAAAGTATTTGGATCGAAAATTTTTCTCTGTGTTTGATAGAAGTTAAACGCGTTATATAAAGAGTAAAATATATAATGACAAAAATATAGAGATGTGTGTATGTCACGGTATTTTTTTTTCCTTTTTGGAAACGGATCATTAATTTCAGGGCCTTTCCTAAAGTAAATAAGTAAATGTCGTAATACACAAGCGCGCAGCCCATAAATTGCGGGGGGGGGGGGGATCTCAGTCAAAATTTTTTGAAAATTTTAAGCATAGTTTTTCAGTAATTTTGCAAAATTTCTCTGAAAAAAAATTGAATTAAAATTGCAAATTCAATGTAATCTCTTGTAGGGAAAGTCATGGGGCTACCCACATCAGATTTTCCGTTTTGGAGATGAATCATTAATTCATGCACACAAACCGTGTTGTGCATTTCTCACTAAATAAAAAATTTAAGTTACAAGAAAAATATTACAACCCGAACTCTTCAATTTTAATAAAACATTTACGACCATTATTGTAATAAATAATCTTAATCATTATGAAGAAAATAATTCCACCATATCCCAACACTTACACTGAATGTAGTTTTACAGGTACATATAAAGGTCTTTATCGTACTGCACAAATTATGCATTAATTTGCACTAACGGCGCCAATTCTAGAAACCCGTTCTTCCTAGAACGTTTCTACCAGTCACTGAATTTAACTAATGGACTCGACCAAAATCACGTGACCCAAATACCTTCTCGCTTGAGTCACAC
Source organism: Amaurobius ferox (assembly GCA_951213105.1). NCBI lineage: Eukaryota > Metazoa > Arthropoda > Arachnida > Araneae > Amaurobiidae > Amaurobius > Amaurobius ferox. The sequence goes on from OX578134.1 coordinate 95,192,828, forward strand.
AGTATTAATGTTATGGATTCCATTCAAAGTTTGTTTGAAGGGAAATTCTTCTGTCTTTCTGATGGTGTCAAGATTGAAACTTTGTGATAACATTTTCGATACCTAATAACTGATTTGTGTGAAACGTTAAAATTAGGCTTCGTTGAAGGAAAAAAGAAAGTTTAGTAATCATTTAAAATCAAAAATATCATAATTGCCCTGGCACAGAATTGTGATACACAGATAATAAATAAGGTAGTTTTAAGACGGATAAAATAACGGATGCAACACTAAACATAGTCAAACGGCCATTAAATATTAAACAGCGGAAAAAATAATTAATTTTGCATGAAAAAATTTCAGAATTTCTTATACAACTCACCTTACAATCGCTTGATTTGTTTACATTATCTATGCTATAGTTTAGCTTTAAAATAAGGCTTCGTTGTAGGAAAAAAGAAAGTTTAGTAATCACTTAAAATCAAAAATATTATAATTGTCCTAGCGCAGAGTTTTGATGCACAGATAATAAATAAGGTAATTTTAAGATGGATAAAATAACGGATGCAACACTAAACATAGAGTCAAACGGCCTTTAAATATTAAACGGCGGAAAAAAATATTAATTTTGCATGAAAAATTTCAGAAATGCTTATACAACTCATCTTACAATCGCTTGATTTGTTTACATTATCTATGCTATAGTTTAGCTTTAAAATAAGGCTTCGTTGTAGGAAAAAAGAAAGTTTAGTAATCACTTAAAATCAAAAATATTATAATTGTCCTAGCGCAGAGTTTTGATGCACAGATAATAAATAAGGTAATTTTAAGATGGATAAAATAACGGATGCAACACTAAACATAGAGTCAAACGGCCTTTAAATATTAAACGGCGGAAAAAAATATTAATTTTGCATGAAAAATTTCAGAATTTCTTATACAACTCACCTTACAATCGCTTGATTTGTTTACATTATCTATGCTATAGTTTAGCTTTAAAATAAGGCTTCGTTGTAGGAAAAAAGAAAGTTTAGTAATCACTTAAAATCAAAAATATTATAATTGTCCTAGCGCAGAGTTTTGATGCACAGATAATAAATAAGGTAATTTTAAGATGGATAAAATAACGGATGCAACACTAAACATAGAGTCAAACGGCCTTTAAATATTAAACGGCGGAAAAAAATATTAATTTTGCATGAAAAATTTCAGAATTTCTTATACAACTCACCTTACAATCGCTTGATTTGTTTACATTATCTATGCTATAGTTTAGCTTTAAAATAAGGCTTCGTTGTAGGAAAAAAGAAAGTTTAGTAATCACTTAAAATCAAAAATATTATAATTGTCCTAGCGCAGAGTTTTGATGCACAGATAATAAATAAGGTAATTTTAAGATGGATAAAATAACGGATGCAACACTAAACATAGAGTCAAACGGCCTTTAAATATTAAACGGCGGAAAAAAATATTAATTTTGCATGAAAAATTTCAGAATTTCTTATACAACTCACCTTACAATCGCTTGATTTGTTTACATTATCTATGCTATAGTTTAGCTTTAAAATAAGGCTTCGTTGTAGGAAAAAAGAAAGTTTAGTAATCACTTAAAATCAAAAATATTATAATTGTCCTAGCGCAGAGTTTTGATGCACAGATAATAAATAAGGTAATTTTAAGATGGATAAAATAACGGATGCAACACTAAACATAGAGTCAAACGGCCTTTAAATATTAAACGGCGGAAAAAAATATTACTTTTGCATGAAAAATTTCAGAATTTCTTATACAACTCACCTTACAATCGCTTGATTTGTTTACATTATCTATGCTATAGTTTAGTTTTAAAATAAGGCTTCGTTGTAGGAAAAAAGAAAGTTTAGTAATCACTTAAAATCAAAAATATTATAATTGTCCTAGCGCAGAGTTTTGATGCACAGATAATAAATAAGGTAATTTTAAGATGGATAAAATAACGGATGCAACACTAAACATAGAGTCAAACGGCCTTTAAATATTAAACGGCGGAAAAAAATATTAATTTTGCATGAAAAATTTCAGAAATGCTTATACAACTCATCTTACAATTGCTTGATTTGTTTACATACTGCGTACATTAAAATTAGGCATCTTTGTGGAAATAATCAAAGTTTAGTGATCATTTAAAATAAAAAATGTTGTGATTGCGTTTGCACAGAGTTTAGATACACAGATAATACGCAAAAATAAGGCTTATTTATGACGCAAATCTAAATATTAATTGAAACGATCTTTAAATATCACGATCTTTACACAGTGCAAAAAAATGGATGCTATATTTTATTTTACGATGAATCACATGATCTCTTATTATTCTCTCATTATTTCAATTTTTCTTTAAAAATCTACCCAATATATTTTTTTTAATTGTTTTCTGCATTTTATGTGATAATTTGAATATTTTTAAGCATTTCTAAAGCAGTTTGTTAATTTTGATTCAGTAACTATGGTTTAACTCTGGTACACGTGTTTTTAGTTGCCTGTTCCATACTTAATAAATGCGTTGTTCTGGTTAATGGTTGCCTTATGGTTCTTTAAAAATATAGTTATCTGTAAATAAAATTTCTTATTAACTATTAAAATTACTCTCCAGATGGCTCAGACACAATTTGCAAGAAAAAAAGAATAAAGAAAAACAGCCCCTTGCTTGTAGCTTAGACATGACTATCAAAGAACTGTCATAGCCCTGGTAGCAGTTGCGCGCGCATTTCTTTCAGTTAAATTTCCAATTGCATATCTTTTAATGTGGTAAAACAGAGAGAGATTTGTCTCTTTTAGAAATCCCGACTGGCGCCTAGAAGAAACAAAACAGACGCCGGCATTGAGTTCAACGCCAGACGAAGTAAAAGTATGTTTATTTATTTACACAGAAAATAATTTATACGTTTATTTCCGATAATATATAGTTAAAATGAAAGTTACTTGATCATAACTTGTTTGAATATACGCTATCTACCTTGTCTCCCCTGACGTTTCGCCACTGATTTTACTTCTTTTTAAAATTGACTAGGATGTACACGAACTGGACACTGTTTACTGTCAAACCGAACAACCGTTGATGTTTTGCATTCTGGAATCCATCCAAAAACTTTTGTGATACAAACACACAGTTGGGACTCACTTCCAAAACGCGATACGCCGAAAACTTTATTTCCATCCTAAAATAGAATCCGACCGCTTGTCAATCAGAAACTGTGATTTGTCACTCACCTAAAGATCTGATAGACTGCTAGTTTACAGTGAAATCATAACCTCAAGCAAATGAGGGAAATAATAAAGGATGGATTATTGCGACCTCACAGCTGTTGTTAGTTACAAATTTACTACAGTTCCTAAATAATACTCATATAATTAAAGAAATGGATATTTATTGTTTGCATAACTAGAAAGAAAGTAAACTGTACTAATATCAGTTTTATATTGACGTATAAAGATTAGAGGCCGAAACAATGTTTTACTTATCGGCAACAACGAATGATAAATTCCCCTTCAATCTCATTAACAAACAAATAACGCACGCTTCCCAATGACGCTATAAGATTTTTACTCTACAAAGTGGGAAAATTAAAAGCTCATTAAATACCATAACGTAAGAGAGGAAAACTAATTTTCTTCTAGGAAAGTCTTTAATATGTATTTAAAGAAGCCATGATGAGATTATCTTTTATTAATCATGTTTATACGAATATTGATTTGGAACACGCAAAATTAGATTCAATATGAGACTAAGAGCTAATAGCTTTAGTTTTCTTAGGAAAGACAAACGTAATTAGCTCTCTTAAGTAATACCTTATGTACATTCTTGTTATATAATCCTTTCGAAAAAAGAATCTATATTATCATGATCCCTCTTTTAATTACTGTCGGTTATTTATAGAAATATGCTCATGATTACATAAGAAAAGATATTTTCTATGAAATGAATGCATACACGTAATTATTATAATAAATGTAATTAATTTCCTTCAATAAACTAGTTATAATTCTAAACTTCCATTGCCTACTGGAATACAGCAAAACTCGTGTGGACAATAAAGAACTTTCCTACATATCGTTCTTATTTTTTCGGATAATTGTAGAAAATAAAATTTTATCGCTCATTTTAGCGATTACACGTAACATGCCTGTAGCCCAAAGTGAAGCTTCAGCAATACTTAGCCATAGAGTTACACTTTAGCGACTTTGTTGGCCCCCCTCTCCCTTAAAATTATTTATTTAAACTTACGTGCAAAACCATCAGGAATATGTTAATATTTTATTAATATCTCACTCATTTATACGTTTTCACATAACAAACCTGTAGCACAAAATAAAACTGCCGTTTTGTGGTACAGTTGCACTTTGGTTACTTTGTTAACTCCCCACACTCACTCTAAAATTAACTATGTAATGTCCAAACTCCAAAAGAAAATGCAAAACTCCATCAAAAATACATTAATATTTAATTAATATCTCACTCATTTATAGATTTAAACGCAAGAAACTTGTAGCACAAAATAAAGCTTTGGCACTTTAGCGATTTTGCTACTCCTTTTGTTGACTGACCAAACTACTTAAGCCCACGTGCAAAACTCTGTCAGAAATACGTTAACGTTTAATTAATTTCTCACTTATTTATACGTTTACACGTAACAAACCTGTAGCACAAAATAAATCTTTGGAAATTTAACTACTTTGTTGACTCTCCCTCCCCCAAAGAATTAATTATTTTAACTCGTGTGCAAAAATACGTTAATATTTAATTAATATCTCACACATTACTCAAATTTGTCAAATTAGTTGGTGTTGGAATCAAACAGCAACTTTTCTCGCAAGTGGCGAAAAAACATGTTTCGCAAACGAGAGAATAATGTTTTCTTGCACGAGAATAATGTCAATAGAAAGCATGTTGTTGTTGAGACCAGACCGTCCGACCTACCAGAATGGTGTAAGGTAACTGTATGGACGGCCGGGAAGTGCCACCCAATTTAGACCGGAACCCAGTGGGGGAGGCATCCACAGGGACCGTACCCTTCTTCCCCTACCACCAACCTCTCGGAAGGACTTTCGGACCCACATGTTTAACGTGATCGTACTCCGCATGAACACGGCGGCATTTGTGGTAGCGTACAAATCTAGCGCGCAAACCACGGGGATACCGCACCCGAGATGGCCAACAGCACGCGGTGTTCCGAGGTGGTCACCCACCAAGTACTAACCGCGCCCGATGCTGCTTGACTTCGGTGATCTAACGAGAACCGGTGTTATCAGCACGGTACGGCCGTTGGCCCTTAATAGAAAGCATGTATAATACTTCACTCTCAGTCAGCTTCATAATTGCACAGCTTTTTAGTCGGGTTCACCAGTCATCAAAAATGAGTTATATCAATGTTCTAAAATGCATGTCATTCGTTTTCTAATAGACAATTACACATCAAATGATTGTTTTTAACAAGTTTATGTGACATTATGTTTAAACGAACGTTCGAAACTTTTGTGACCTACCTATTGTGTTTAAAATAAAAATAATAGGGCTATAATACGTAAGTAGTTCACATACACTCCCCAGTCAATTATTTTTGGCACTTTCTGTATTGACTAGTCTTGAGAAAATCTTGATGTCACACTGACGACAAAGAATGAGTTACACATAAAAGAATATACATTTCTCGGAGACAACATTTTCAGCAATTACACCATACTAGGAAGCAATCAACTTTTTTGAAAACAAACCTGGTACTTACTTTCTTAGCCACGGTGGGTACGTCTACTAGTATAAACTGATATTGGATGCAAAATAAAATTTACAATAACCTTTACTTTTTTCTTAGTATAATCTGATACATATATTACAAATATGAATACGTATATGTTCCTGAGAGTGGACAGGAATACAATACCTATTTATTCCTATCTTTTTAAAGTTCCTATGAAAGACATCTAAAGTCTTTATGATCTTTTATCTTTATATAGGAGCTCCATTATAGCTATTTACTTTTCTGCGAAATCTAATTAGTTCGGAGAGAAAAACATGCATGAGCATTTATTTAGTAATAAGCCTTTGATTTGAAACTAATCTAACTAACAATTTAACTGTTTTGGTAAAGTATCCATTGTTATGAAATTAACTATATCAAATATAATTATGGTACGACTCATTTTCCAGAACAAGATTATCTATAATACAAAAGAGGAGGTTTTATTGAAGAGAAGAAGGAAAATATACTTTGCAATATTTTCATAATCATGCGAATAGTCTAAACATGAAAAAAATACAAAAGAAGGTCATTTAGGAGCAATATTAACTTCAAAATATTAATAAAAAAAATCTGATGTGGGCAACACATGACTTTCCTTATATAATGTAATGAATTTACTACTTTTACAGTAACAAAAACAGGTTTTTCTTATAGTAGATACTAATATTCTTTCCAAGATATTGAATTTTCGACAATTGGTCGTCATTTTCATTGATTTAGCGTCATTTTTATCCCTTTGGCGAGATTTTCGTTAATTTGGCAACATTTCAACAAGTAGCCAAGTTGACGACATTCCGCCAAATTCGTCGCCAAAATCTCGCCAAGCGTTATGCACTAAGAAATAAGTTATTCTTACAGCATATAAATTACTATTGGCGTTCAAATACAAAAGTATTACTCAAAGTATCTTTTTTCATGAATGGAATGAGCTATATTCACGAGAATGATGTCACCCAATTTATCGCATGGTATTACATATGAAAAATGAACATGTTTCTCAATAGGAAATATATTTTTTTTATGTTATATGAATTTTTGATAATTTTTTTGAAAAATGTACAATATCTCGAGAACGGTTCATGTTAGCATTCTAAAATTTATGTCAATCGTTTTCTAATGAAAAATTAGATAAGAAATGTCCATTTGCGTAACTTTATTAGTGGTTTTGATTTTTTGACGATTTTTTCAAAATTTCATTCGAAAATTTAGGGGGGTTTTGAACATTCGATTGCATATAAAAACAATAAGCTTCCAGTGTTTACGGATTGAGATTTTTGTACCAAATTTGGTTCGAATCGGTCCATTCGTTCGTCAGTTATCGTCTCCACAGACTCACTGACACACACACACACACACACACACACACACACGCGCGCGCGCACGCACACACACACAGACATCACTTCAAAAATGTTTGATTCGTGATCAGGGATGCTTGAAACGTGCTCTCCCGTCAAAAACTCGAATTCGAATTTTCGACCCTGTCACAATAATTTCCTTATACATTATGTATACAAGGAAAGTAATAATACCCACATATGTTTAAAATTACTTTGTATAGATTCTAGATTTTTATTAAAAAATTAATCCATTTCTACTATATCAGACATAGTTTCATTAGTTTCTCGAACTTTTTTATTTTTTCTTATTTTATGTGTGTGTGATCACCTATATACATGTACTCGTAGATTTCAAAACCAACAACATTTCATATTTGGGATCTTTTATGCAGAGATGGCGTCCACATTTGTGTCCTGATGTATGGTAATTTTAGCCATTTAAGTATTTTACGCAAACCAGTATATCTCTATTTACAAGCGATGGGGGGTATTTTCTGAGTAAGAACTCATTCTAACCGAATTGTAACGTTCTTTTCCAAAGTACGATTTTTCCAATCTGCCCCTGGGTCCCGTCTCGGTAATTTATGAAGAAGTGAGGTTCCAAATTTTGTGAAGACAAGATGTGCAAAAGTCGATGGAGCTCCGAGGAATTGGTCATCGACCTCGCTAAATAATGAATTTCAATTCCTTTTAATCATGTGGTACCCACTCTATTACTGAAAAAAATCCAGCAACTTCCTGTAAAGCCCGATGAATGATATTTTACCGTGAAAAATATTTTAGTTGGAAAATTACAACACCCTGATTTTCGATACCGAATACCAGTAACTTAAGAGGACTCCTGGTACCAGCCACAAAATACCTATTTTGCTCATCGTATCCAGCAATGTACATAGGCTACTTGGATGAGAATGAACTGACCAGTCTCAGCTTTACCATGATGTTGCCTGTAATTCTTAGACCAAGAAAGTGTTTTATATGTTAATCAATTATCACGTGCTCCTTCGAAGGGGAAAGTTTTTCTAGTTTACAAAGATCCAGAACTATGACCGATAATCAGATAAGTATTTTTATTTTATTTGCCAACTGTTTTTGATATATTCAGAAGAAATTTTAAATTTCTTAAATTATTTAATTTCCAATTTAAAAAACATTTGATTCACTTAAGAAAGTGTGCTTCAAAAGTAATTTTATTTTAATAGTTGTTTATACTTTACTTTGCTAATGATGTTTTAAAATTACATTTTATTTTCTAATTTTTGATTAATATACTCTTTTGCAAAAAAAACGAAGCACTTCTAAAAAATAATCCAATCATCTCGAAATTTCGCAAGCAAATTCTTTTACACCAAGTATGCAAATGATTAAATTTGCAAGGCCAATGATTGTTAATGTCGGTCATAGCGCAACTAGCTCTATGACCGAACTACTGCTAAACTAGCATCCTATAAAAAGAGTTAAAAATGGGGACGGTTTACCTTTGCCCATTATCAGCTTTGCAGTTCCATGGAAACATAACCAGTTATGCCGATACGACGTTGCCGAAGACCTTATAAGCAATTAGACGAGTTCGAATGTGGTCGTATAGACGGAATGCGCGAAGCTGGCAGGTCATACCGAGAAATAGGCTGTCACCTGCACCGAACGCATACTGCTGTGCAAAGGTGCTGACAGCAATGGTTGTTGCAAGGAAGTGTTTATGACTTTGTTCATTCTGTCTGTATGTCTGTCCGTTCGCACGATAACTGCCGTGAAAATGACTTTATCAAAATGAAATGTTAGTATGTTGTTCAGATAGTCTGTGGGACATATGGGAATGTAAATGAATAAAATCACCCAATTCCTTTTGGATTGAACCCGGGTTGAAAAAGTGAAATACATTGAAACCTATGGGATCTAATTTTTCAAACATTTTTAAGCGAATTTAAAATTCACAAATTGCTTCAAAAATTTTGGGAAATATTCAAATTATCCCATAAAATATATAAAGAAAATATCAGCCAAATACATTTAGTAGTTTTTTAAATAAAAATTAAAATAATAATTACACCCATATTATATGAAGAGATTACATGACCCACTTTAAAATAAAATATGGCATCCATCTTGTGTCAAATTAGTGATTTTTAAAGTATATTTAGTGCTTATATTTAGTGCTGTGTCAGTCCTAAAACTGCTTTACTTTTGCTTAATTTTTAGAGCATCTGTTTTATGAAACTACGCAATTACAATATATTTGAGTTAAATGATGAATGGCATCCATCTTGTGTCAAAATCGTGATTTTTAAAGTTCTTTTTAATTTTCAGTGTTGTATCCGTCCTAAAACTGCTTCATTTTTATTTAATTTCTGCACATCTATATTCTGAAACAACAATATGACTGAATTATAATATATTTGAGTTTAAATGATCATCAAACCTTGATTATTTCTACAACGAAGCCTAATTTTTACGTATGCAGAATATAAACACATCAAGCTGTAAGATGAGTTGTATAAGAATTGCTGAATTTTTTAACGCAAAATTATTTAGCTCTTTAGTCTGTAATAAAACTGATATGAATGAAGTATTCATTGCTTTTACATAGAGAAACAGACGATTTTATGGCATTAACTTTTCCGATAAAGTTTTAAGAGTACAGTTAAAGCACTTTTACCTCCATGGTTTTAAGTTTTTAAGGAAAATAAATTATTGTAGTATTGTTATGAATGAAAGGAATGGAATAAAAGTGTATGAATTGATTTTACATAGAGAAGCAGACAATTTTATAGCATTAACTTTTCCGATAAACTTTTAAGCGTAGAGTTAAAGTACTTTTACCTCCATGGTTTTAAGTTTTTAAGTAAAATAAATTATTGTAGTATTGTTATGAATAAAAGGAATGGAATAAACGTGTATGAATGAAATATTCTCGCTTTTACATAGACATACAGGCGATTTATATTTCGGTGACGTCATATGAAAAAAGTTCATTTATTTTCAATGTTTTAAGTTTTCAAATATAATAAATTATTGTAGTATTGTGATAATTTTAAAACTATTATGAATGTATCGCATTTTAGAGATGTTTCAATAAAATTGGATTGCAGTTGGAATGTGTTTCATAATCAATGCTTTATGCATGATTGATCTTTCTTGTTTTTTTATTCTGCAGCGAAAGTTTGATGCTGGCCATATCAGAATTGTATCATATGAAAAAATTTTATTCTTATTCACATATAATCTTATTCGTCGGCGTGATCAAGATCATTCAAAAGGGCTTATAAAGCACTTCCAATTTATTTACTCTCACGAATATTACTCAGGTTTTCCTTGTAAATATATTCGACTCGCCCTTAATTAAAAACTCCGTTGAACCAATTGATTTTCCTGCAACAATTAATTAAGCAAAACAGAACGCATGCTGGTAATAATCTAATAATAAACCTTGATTTGCAACGAACATGCTAAGATGCGTATGTTCATAAACTATTTATTTTTGCGAAATTGACGAACTCTATCATATCAAAGAAGTAGGGTCAAGCTGTAACATTTTTATATGAAAACTAAATTATTATTTTAGAAAAAGTCAAAAAATATTATACGGAATATGCATATTGATGAGTATTAAAGAAATGTTGGCAGCTTAATTAAGTACAACTTAAACTATAACATAGCTGACAGCTATTTTTATATTTCGAATGCAAGAAGAACTGGCAGCTCGAAATCTGAAAGACAAATGAGCATAATTATAAGAACCAGAATGGATATACATGATAGGAAAAATGGATTAAGAACCCACCAATTACAAAGTAGCAAATTTAACGGCGCATTCATTGCCTACCAATCCAAAAGCAGAACAAAAATAACCCAGCAATCTGATTTAACATATAAATTAAAGGGCAACAATGCACAACTGAAACACCACAACATAACGAGACACAATGACGCTGGGTTATCACCAAAGGCGAAGACCGACAAAGCGACGAGTGCAAGACCGACCAGTGAATAGGAATAAAAAACGCGTGGGAATAGCTGAATATTTTCAAATCCACAAGAATTCTAGTGTCCGCTATGTTTTCCCATTGACTAAATGATTTCGCTTCAGATTTTGTTGAAAACCCAGATTAAAATGAAATAAATCCCGTTATGACGAAACAAATACAAAAATCACAGTTGTAAGATTTTATAAAACAAATAGAATGAAAAGGAATAAAAATTACAAGCACCTAGACAAACAGGAAAATATGGATTATTGAAAAGTTAAGGCTTCAAAAAGTTATTAGATTGGATGTTAAATCTGTCCTCTGGATTGCTTTTTTTTCTAACTGGTGGACCCTAATCTACTTTCAATGCTTCTTACATATATATTCATTTCGTCTTCTAGACTAAATGATCACACTTGTAAGATCACTAGTCCTTTTAGTACTGATGAAGGGGTTCCAGTGTATCATCGAAACAGCTTTTAGAAGTGTAATTTACTTAGCTTAACTATATTAGGGAATTTTTCTTTAATCCTTGCACAAAGAGTTTCTATTTTTGGTATTTGTGTATAGTATCTAGAAAGTACATATTTAAATACACATTTATACACATAGTCATATATTGCATTATTTTCTCAATGGTATAAGTAAAATTTTTATTCATATATATTTACAAAGATAGTACAAAATATTCCAATACTTGCTGTGCAAATGATTTACATTCGTTGATAACATATTGTTTTCTCAAGAAACATTTTTAATATATCAAATACTTGTAATGAAAGACAATAACTCAAAATATTGCAGAAATGTTACATACAACTAGTTAACAATATACTAATTAACAGTTACCAGTTATACCGCCATACTAGTTAATATAATTATGTTGCATCTGACGCAATATCTATCTTTGTAAATACTTCTGAATTTGAAAATGCACTTAGAATTTTCATATGACACATATAATTCGAATTCTGCACATAAAATTATTTGAAAGGCATAATTTAATTTCATGTTATTTTAATGTGTTATTTTAGCGTTAATTTTTAAAATAAAAACATACAATTTAGGTCGCCCTATTTATAAAAAAAAATATCCATTGACACAAACTAGGATTTCCAGTGTAACGACATTAAATGCAGCCAAATGTGAAAATTCAGATAACTTCTTGCCACATTAAACACTATTTAAAAAGGCTATTTGTCAGTTCCCTGTATTTTTTACCACAATTACATGAATAAAATATAGCATAAATTATACATTTTTTTCCTTGTTTGTTGCTCCTTTACAGTTCCTTATACAAATTTCACAGATATGAAATACGGATATATCTCAGAAATGTGACGTGACAAAGCTATTTAGAAATTCGTTTTGGGTTGTGTATCGCATTTGTATAGATCCCCATGCAAATTAGATACAGATAAAAATTAAAAATGTAACGACTAGTGCATCATAATTATTGATATATAATTGTGAGACCAGAAATAGATCTCACACTAGATATTGTGAGACGGTTTCATGGCATTATTTATTGTGTCTGAAACATCAGACAATACCTCCAGTCTGAATGACGCCAGTGTTTACGACACGCTGACCCAAAGCTCAGCTAAAATCATAAATTTAGGGGTGTCGAGACAAGAAGGGGTCGAAGGACTCTTAAGAAAATGTAAGGAACGACATTGGATAAAAAGGCTGACCAATGGAGAAGATGCTTGTGGTGTTGCTGTGAAGGCTGCCAATAAGAGCAAAGGAGGAGTGTCAGTTCTGAGGCAAAAAGAGACACAACCTGTGACATAAGAAAGAGTACGATACTTACAGAATAAAATATAAATATGTACACAAGTGTGACATAAGATGTAGAGAACGACTTTGACTTCCAGAGAGATATGACTTAGACTTCGAGAGAGATGGCAGTATGACGTCTACAAAAGACGACAATGTCCAGATTACAGGCTCCAGAAGTGTTTGATATTAACACCTAGACAGTAGTACAATATGATCGGCGAATTATGAGTGGATAAATTACACTTCCAGTAAATTTCAGTAATATGAGCGACATTTAGTACGTGCTGATGACAAAGTCCCAGACAAACTTGAAGGTATGTGTTCCTCAAATAAGGTACCAGGTCTTAAATAATTTTAAGTATTTTTAATAATGGTCTCACATTGTCTCTCCCCGCCGAAATAATATGATTAATTGTGTAATGAATTCAATAAGTATTCTATGTTGTCAATAAATAGTTTTATTGTTAAATTTAAAATGGTTCAATTAATTTAGTATTACATTAATTAATATTATTTTATGAAACTCGCGCGAAAGATAAATAATTGGAGGAATATCAGCGGCAAACAACGCAATGTATAATTTAATAATGAGTTCCACTAATACGATCAATTTACGGCGATGTCAATATGTTGAAAACAATCTAATCTAAATTCCAAGTTTAAGTACCTTTCTTATTACTGCACCACAATAATACAATTAGTTTTTGCTTATAAAGTCTTCAGTCTCTCCTAATATCACATTGTCAGCCGAAATTATTATAACCATCTGGAAAGTTCTTTAGCGTATACGATGTACAGAGAAATGTATGTTATGAAGCTATATCTGACTTGGTCCCTGCTTCATATAATCCCTAATTTGTCAACTTTCGGCTCATCTGTTGAACTAACCAAGCCTAACAAATCTGCGTTTTGCTGAAGCACATAGAAGCGCTTGACCATAATACGTCTTTGAACAGACCAGTGCTTTTGTCTACTTGATCACTCTAAAATTCTACCTGCTGCTCTTGAACAAATCATAAATGCAGCCGCTTTACCAATGTTTTTGCTTAAGCGCTGTGAGGTCTAAACAATCTTGCAATTATTATTTACCTCAGTTTCATTATAATTTGTTATTTATGATAATAATCCTAACTGGTTCAGTTATTTAGACGAATCACAGACCTAATCAGCATTTTGTGCGTTCCTGCTTTTAAAGTAGGATAAGTTTCGCTAAGAAGGTGATGGAAGGATTTCGTATAGTGGAGTTCAGATCGTGTAGATCGTATCGAGGATCGAGGATTCTAGTGGGTTTGGCTTAGCTTTAGTGTTTTTTTTTTGTCTGGCGTGAGTTCGTGAGTTGATCGTGGTTAAGTATGTTGTCGTGAAGGAAGCCAATGGTAAGAATAATAGCTTTAGGATTAATTCCTTTAAAGTGTGGGCACCAGGTTAGTTAAGTGTAAGGTGAAAATTAGGATGGACGTGAATAAGAAGCTTTATTATCTAGATCTGCCATTGCTTTAAACAGCCAGATTCTGTCCTTATGTGAAGTTTATATTAAAGATTAGTTTGATTCTATCCATTACATTTCTGTGTTATTTTATTGTCCTTGGACCAAAAGATCGAAATACCAAAGTTTAAGTTAAGTCACTACTGACATATAAAGTAAAAATGTCTCTACAAAGAGATATTGGAGGAGAAAGAGACATCTGTACTTTACAATGCACACAATCAACTCTCACGTCCACAATCTATCCGATCGGTGCACACCTTCAATTATTTCTTCTCAACCGAACCAACAATTTAACGCTAGCTAATCTGTGTGATAGTTACTTTGTATGAAATGACTTATTGTCAATATTGGTAAATCCGTGTGTAGTATGGAGTACAGAAGCAGTAAGTGCTAGAGGTAGTGCTACATCCATAGAGTGTGCCAACTGTTAAATATCATTGTTCTTCATGGTACCAAGAAGTGGAGTTACTGTTTTACCAACCGAATACATGCGTTGTTATATCCGTAATTGGTGAAGATCTTTAATTCTGAATAATCAACTTCATATTTTTCGCCACAAACAACCAAAGCAATCTTTTCACAGACCTCGCGCCACACTTCGTTACTACCAAATCATCTCGATCACGATACATTATTCTAAAATTTGCAATCTTTCAAAATTGAATTGTTAATGCACAAACATATATCTTATGAAAAGTCAGAAACATATTTTCTCTTTTACCACATTTTTTTAATTATTTATTGCCGACTCATTATTCTTAAATTAACTCCTGAGACGAATATAATTTAGAAATATTTTTATAAAATAACTGTAAATTATCTACAAGAACGGAGTTCTCTAATAAATTGTATATAATTATATTCGAGTCTTTAATTAGAAACATTGTTGAATCTGTGGATATTCCTCAAACACCTAATTAGTTCGAAAAATAACAAGAAATACAAAGGAGTGCGAAAATAAAACAAAGGAAAATCTCATACCCATTAATCTAATAAACCTAAAATCTCAATCTGCCAAACACTATATAATCAATGAAATATATTTTTTATCAAAATGAAATAATAGTGCATAAAGATAATACACATTATTCAACAGAATGAACATTTTGTAAGGCTAGGATTTTCATTAAATAAGTAACAATGCTGTAATGCAATATTTACAAAGAAATACGTTTCTTCTATGAGATGTAAAACTGTATAAAATATAATTTTTGGAACATCAACGTTCAACAAAGAGCAAAATCATATTAAATTTATATTTACAATTGAATAATAGCTAAGTTTCTTGCTCACTCGATCAAATCATTATGACTAGCTGCGGTGCTTTTTTAAACAGCAACTTTTAGTAGTTGTATTTTAAACAGCAACTTTTAGTAGTTGTATTTTAAACAGAAACTTTTAGTAGTTGTATTTTAAACAGCAACTTTTAGTAGTTGTATTTTAAACAGTCACGACCAATGATGGACCCCAATATTACTGACATCGGACCGATAGAACAAAAAATCAATTTCCGCTTTCGAAATTCCCGATATCAACATGTTGTATGGATTGTACCATACAGGGTGGTCCAAAAAGTCTTAGACAAATTTTAAGAGTAGGTAAGGTATACAAAAATAAGCCCGTTTTGCATAGGAACATGTGGCCAGTAACGCCACAGTGTGGTGCTATAGCTGCAGAAAAAAGCAAGAAGAAATGAATGCAGATAATACAACACAGGTCTATTGGCCATAATAATTGCAAGTATCAATTACAATTGTTTATAATGGTATTAAAGCAGGTGTTCAAAGTTCTTGCCATCCAAGATATGTATGTATTGCAACGTCGACACATGGATTGGCGAACAGGTTAAAAAATGCCAGGACGCTCGCCGACACGTTCTGCTGCCTCTACGACTCTATCGATAAGGTCTGCGTCAAATAGGGTCTCGTAAACAAGGCTTTCGGCTTAACTCCAGGAGAAAAAATCAATGTGGGACAAGTCGTGTTGCTGTGGTGGCGACCTGATGGGTCCTTCCAGGCCGATCCATCTTGCAGAAAAGGTCATATTGAGATAGTCCTGCATATATGCTGAATTATCTGCATTCCTTTCTACTTACTTCTTCCTGCATCTGTAATACTCCGCCGTGGTGTTTGTGGTCGCATGTTTCTATGCAAAGCGGAGTGGTTTTTTTATGCCTGACCTGCCCTTAATGTCTGTCTAAGACCTTTTGGACTACCCTGTATACGTTTTTTCAGTCAAAAGAATTGAAATTTCAAAGCAAATGGTATAAATATTACCGAAAAATTATTAATAGAGGAATATTACCAATTAATTTCAATTAATTAAAATTCTATTACTTTATCGAAAGTTACATGCACATCTTAAGACTTTTACATTTAAAATTTGAAACTCTTAAATATGGGGTAGCATTTTTACGAATAGTTAAATATTCATGGTCTTTTTTTAAGTTTTGGAAATATATACGAAACTCACGATCTGTACTTTCCATTTAAGACAAACAGCGTTTCTTACGCCAATAATAGTCTTTTCAAATCCCTGAAGTGACCTTCCATACATAATGGGACACATTCTTCCCGGCCGTCCAATTAGATACTCAAGTCCTCTGGATGAGTCGGACGGTCTGGGTCTTCACACTCACACATAATGGGACACGTTGTAATAGAGAAGGTTCATAACTCGCGATTACTTTTTTTATTAAACAACGGTTGACAGAGCGATCGGTTTACGTTCCTTTTTTTCTTGCATTTTAATTTTTGTTGCATTTTATTTCTCCTTGTGAGTAAAATGAACAAATTGACCATTAACACACTTGTGCAGTTGATTTGGAAAAATTAGAAGTGAGATCTATTTCAAGTTCAGCAACGTAGAATTTTAGTCTCTACAGAGTTTACACTATTTTAAAACGCTTTATGTAATTCTATGAAACATTTACTCAAGATTTCTTGTACAGAAATCAAGCTTATAATTTTTAGATCATGTTTCAAGTTAAGTTAACATACAATATATGAACAAAAGTATCCAAACCCATGTTAGTCACATGTTAGAATATTTTTCGAATTTCTAAACAAATACTTGGAGAATTGTTTTGTAACTTTGGCAATTTAAAGAACATGCTTGAACGCATACTTTCCAGTAAAGTTTCGGTGACTTGTGCATTTAGGGGATCACCAAGATATTGAAAAAGAGGGGAAATATATTTGATCACCCTGTATCATAAAAAGCTGGAAATAATTTGTAACTTTCACAAAATAGTTAACTAGCTTTGTTCAATGTGCATAAGCATTTTCGTAAAACAAAAACGTATATTCATGAAGATGTAATCGTTTCTTTAAAAAAAATTATAACATGTTTTTTGCTTATAATATCCATAGATTGCAATCAAATGTCACGAAACTTACAGAACATTTGTCAACGTCCAAGAAAAACATACTTCAATTGAAAATTAAAGCCTTGAATATACGATGAGATACAAGCATTTGATGAAACTAAGTTTTTACTGCGCTGGCTCGAAACATAGCAATAGTTTTCTATCATGATTGTATAGTGAATACTGTAGGGCAACTTCTATAAAAACAAATCCACTGAAATATTATGAAAATTCACAAAATATCGACTCTATAGTTGTCAATTTCTCTCTGATTCTCTGAAAGTACCTGGATAATAAGGGGATTCCCGCAAATTGACATTTTAAATCGTAAATCATTGGAGAGTTAACCTGGAGTAAATACAATTAACAAATATAAATACATATCCACGATCTAATCAAAACTTTCCGGACACCTGTATGTTTTGCTTCTCATTCTAAAAAGTCACAAATTAGCATGAAATGGCGCCACCATTTGCTGCAATGACGAATACCACTCTATCAGGAAGGCTATCCACTAGTTTCTGGAATGTTGTAGCAAGAATTGCACGCTATTCTTATAAAAGAATACTAGTCAGCTCTGCCACCGATGTGGGACGTTTCGGCCTAGCTCGCAGTCGATGTTCCAATTCATCCCATAGGTGTTCTATGGGATTAAGGTCTGGACTCTGAACAGGCCTGTCCAATTATACAACATCCATGTCAACAAATCAGCTCTGCATAGCTCGTGCTTTGTGAGCAGAAGCACGATCTTATTGAAATAAGAATGGACCCACTCCAAACTGTCGTCACAATGCAAGCAGCATGGAATTGTCCAAAATGTCAAGATATCCTACCGTCTTCAAAGTTCCCTTCACAGGGGTAAGAGGGCCAAGCCCGAACCATGAGAAATAGTCCCAAACCATTATGCTTCCACCACCAAACTTAACTTTCGGCGCAATATAGTCACGTAAAAGGCGTTCACCCAGCTTTCTCCACACTCAGATTCTACCATTGAATTGTATCGTGTATCTACCAGAGAGTGTATCGTGATTCGTTGCTCCATAACAGTTGACGCTATTACTGAAGGCTCCATTTTCTGCTCGCTTTGCACCACTGTAAGCGAAACTTGGCATTGGTTGCCGTAATGCTTGGTTTATATGCAGCTGCTCGTCTATAAGAATCAAGACATCGCAGCTCACGACGAACTGTCATTGTGATGACATTGCTTCCAGAAGCTTCCTGAAATTCCGAACAAGCTATTTCCGCTGATTGCATGCGGTTCACTTTCACAACTCACTTCAGCACTCTGCGGTCGTTTTCTACTAGACGGAATGGTCGACCATGTTGTGCATGCACAGTTGTAGCGCATGTACGTTTCCACGATAACATCATTTACGGTGGAACGGACCACTCGTAACATGACAGAAATATCACGAACAGATAGATTTTCCACAGCGGTGACAAACAATCACTTTACCACGTTCAAACTCATTTAGCTCGCATTTTCCTCCCATTTTACTTTTCTGGATTTGAAATTAAATTGTTAACCCGTCTGACTTCTTTTATACTTGTCTGAGAGCTAGGAAGTTGACGTCACTGGTACAATCCACCACGTACAGGGGTGTCCGCAGACTTTTCATCATTATTTGCATAAAATTGGACTAATTCATTTTCAGAACAGGGGTGTACGATGAATTTGTGAAATGTCAATTTGTGGAAACCCCCTTATCATTCATGTACTTTCAGAGAGTCAGAGAAAAGCTGATCACTATATCGTCGATATCTTTGTGAATTTTAACGATATTCCAGTGGATTTTTATAGAAGTTTCCCTACAGTATTCACTACAAAATCATAAAAGAAAACTATTGCTATGTTTTGCGCCTGCGCAGTAAAAACTTTATTTCTTCAAATAATTATATCTCATCGTACATTCAATAATTTAATTTTCAATTGAAGTATAATGTTTTTCTTGGACGTTGACAAATGTTCTGAAAGTTTCGTGAAATTTGATTGAAACTTATGGATATTGTTAGCAAAAAATATGTAACAAAATTGGATTTTTTTAAAGAAACGTTTATATCTTCATGAATATACGTTTTTGTTTTATGAAAATGCTTATACACATTGAACAAAGCTAGCTAACTATTTTGTGAAAGTTACAAATCATTTCCAGCTTTTTATGATACATGGTTATCAAATATTTTTTCCCAATTTTCAATATCTTGGTGGTCTCCTAAATGCACAAGTCACTGAAACTTTACTGGAAAGTGTGCGTTCAAACATGATCTTCACATCGCCAAAGTTACAGAACACTTCACCAAGTATTTGTTTAGAAATTCGAAACACATTCTAACATCCAACATGTCCGGATACTTTTGATCATATAGTATAAGTTAATAAAATGCTTATTTAAAATCTTGGATAACTGAGCGTATGCAGTAAATATTTAACTACAAAAAGTAACAGTTCTTTCAGAACCTTTTCAATAGAATCCAAAATGAAGCTTTGTGGAATACAACAGATTTGCATCTCGTTTATATAAAGCTTCCAATAAAGATTCCACAATTTTCTTAAGATAATGAACAATTAAAAAAATTATACTACATGAAAAGAACATGGATTTAGTCGTAAACACTTGAAGCGTTGGTTACAAAACTCAGACATCCAAAGACATTCCAAAATCATCAAGACATTCCAAAAACTGAAATTTTCAAGATTTATAAAATACTATATAACTGGTTTTGTAATGCATGAAACAATAAATAAATTTATTTACAATTATGGCTCGCTTATACTAATAAATGCGTATACTAACTCGCTATGTACTAATAAAATCATCATAGCAATCATCAAGTTTCATCAAAGCAATATATTTAAAGACAAAATTATAAAACCTTTGGACATGTCTGGTTTTTGTACAATATTTTAAAAAGGATAATGCTATCTTCAAAATTTTTATTGATGATTATGTAAATATAAAAAGAAAAATTACCAGTTTTTAATTAATATTGTAAATCTTTTTATTTATCATCACAGCCATCAAAATTACCACCGTTATCAATCTCAATATTTTCCTCATTATTTGGATCTTCAGCATTCGATACTAGTTACCCTAATAACTGCTCATATTACTAGCAATGTGCAGGGTCTTCGAAATACTGATCAAGTTTCAGCAAGTGCTTTTTATTAGCAGGCTTCAGACCAGATGGTTATATGTAGACCTTCGGTAGATCAAGCTAACATTATTCTCAGTAATTTTTATTTATCACAATATATGTCTTTCCAATGGTTCATAGTATGAGTTTTGCAGGTTAATATAACGATCACTTTTATAGAACATCTTCATCCACACTTGTCGAAGTTTCAGAAAAAGTTTGGACACTTAAGAACAACGGTTCCATAACAGTCTTCAGCACAAAAAATCTTCGTGGAGTGTTTTCTCCAGGTCAAATAAAAAATGAATTTCCACTTCAACTTCGCATAAAAAATAGAAAATTTAATTCGGTAATTATCAAAATTATCAAATTAATAGAGAACAGTCTGCTAAACCATTATGCAAAACTCAAAATCATATAATGTTTTAGAGCTGACGTTAGACATTACAGAAAATTTGACATACAGCAGCGGCTGTGGCGGATCTAAGAAGTTACTTTTTTTTACTAGATAGATACACTTTTTTTTCATGTCAGTTTCCTTTCTATAAATAGAAAGGAAAACCTGCATATTGTGGTATCACGACTTGATCAGATAATATTCATTGTAAATAACAAATAACAACCTACTGTCTTTGCGAGAAATGTTATGTATATTCGTTTAACAATGCTATCGTGTATAGTGAATTGTAACCAGGCAGACTGATTCTAAGCTTTCAATATTTAATATTCTTGTAAATACTCAAATCGTTGATTTTAATATCCTTTGTTGTATTTCCCTCGTGTAGAATCTCCGGCATAATAACTTGCTAAACTAACGACATCATTATATTGTGATTGAAGATGATTCTGATAAGTTAACACCGATACAATACAGAAAATTCAAAAGTCAAAAATGGAATAATTATTATCGTTGATAGTGATACAAACATGTCATTCTCTGGAAACGTATGAAATGCACATCTATATAAATAAAAATGAAAATCTGTCTGTCTGTCTGTCTGTCTGTCTGTCTGTCTGTCTGTCTGTCTGTCTGTTTGTCACACCATCACGGGAGAACGGCTGAACCGAATTTGATGAAATTTTGTGGGTAGCCCAGAAATAGCCCCACTTAAAATTATATCCGTGTTTTGAGTTTCTACCACCAGTGGTTCTCGAGATATTAGTAAAAAACGAAATTTTCGTTTGTCTCATCATCACAGAAAAACGGCTGAACCGAATTTAATGAAATTTGGTGAATAGCCTTGAAATATCCCCCCATAAATTTTGTCCAAGTTTCGAGTTTCTAAGACCTGGGGTTGTCGAGATATTAATGAAAAACGGAACTTTTTCCTAGGAGTTCTACTCCCTAACTCCGTGGTTTATCCAAACGAAAAGCTTGAAAATCGTTTGAAAGTGAATTAAAATTTAATCTCTGAGTTTGATGGGAGATTTTTTGCGTTAATTAGTCACTTTCTGAAAACATGAATTGTTTGAAACATGATTTAAAGGGGAAATCTATCTCCATGGTTCATGGTTTATTTAAAACACGCTTTTACGGAACAATGAGAAGTATAGAGAAATCAAAATCGTTATTTAATTTCGCAGTTTATGTTATAAGACATGACATATTTAACATGTTATAAGATTCTATCTTATATCATGTTACTCAGAAACGCAATTAAATTAAATCTGTCTGTTAATTTTAATAATTATTTTTTCGATTTGAATAATAAATAAATGGATATAAAAATATATTTTAGAAAAGAACGATTTGATTTTTCTTATAGCATTTTTGACTGGATAATATCAATTACGGTCTTCAGGTTTAGAAATTATTATTATTGATATTTTCGGGGATTATTGATTCAGGGATTATTGATATTTTCAAGTTATTATGCAATTATTTTATTATGACAAAAATTGTTTAAACTCACATACTGTATGTTGAACGAATAATCTTCTACAAACACACTTGTATATCTTTTAATCTACGAGAATATAAGTAGTACAGGTATATTGACATATGTTTTGATATATATTGGCATATATTGGAATCAATTACGACCTTCTGGTATAAAGAGTACGGATATTATTGATGTTTTCAATTTATTACGTCATCTCTTTTATTTTGGCAAATATTTTTGAGACGCATATTGTAATACGGGTAATCTTCTACTAACACATTGGCATATTTTCTGATCTGCGACAATATAATTAGTACGGGGTTGCATATATTCATTAAATTCCTATTTTTTCTTCTGTAAATTTGCTTACAAAAGGGGGGAGGATGTTTTATTCTTCAGATCTGATTGTGAAGATAATTTTGCATAGTGAGAACATATATTCTTAAACTTCTCTTTAGGAGCAATAAATTTAATATTTTAACAGAATTTGCACATGATTGCGAACTTTAAGTTTCTTTAAATTATACACTCCGTACGAATAACGGGTGTGCTGTTAGTGGTTAATAAATTTTAACATTTTAGGAGGATATATCATGTTGCTCGGCATCGCAATTAAATTAAATGTGTTTGTTAATGTTTTTATTATTTTTTTTCGACTTAAATAATAAATAAATGGATAAATGGATATAAAAGTATATCTTATGAATGGACGGTTTGATTTTTCTTTTAATTATATTAATTGCTGACTGCGTACATCAATTGCATTTATTTTGGCAAAGAGTTTTCAAGCTTATATCGTATTTAGCTACTAAACTCATATATTGTGTTTAGCCAATAAATTCATATAGCCGATTGTTGAAACAGAAAAAGAGTAGAGCGGGTATATCTTCTAATACAATTGTAGTGTTTTCATTTAGTATATTGAAACGGGATAAGAATGTTTCATTCAGATCTGCAAATTCAAAGCTACGAATTTGGAGGGATATCGCTAATTTGACAACTTTTCTTAAACTTTGCCAAATTGACGGAAATGTCGCCAAATTGATATAAACGACACACAAACAGCTGCCATAAACCTTCGGGTTGGTCGTGTGGCTTGGGTCTTCTACATATCAATGAAATTTTTTTTTGTTTTGTTAGAAGAGAGTACTGAAATGATGTTTATTTAGCATTTCTCTGTCAGACCAACCATCCTACTTAGTAATACATTTAGCGAATTTTTAAAATGTCACCAAATTGATAAAAATGTTTTCAAATCTATAAAAATATCTTAAAATTGATAATATTAATTGATATTAATTGTTTTTTGTTAGGGGTTAGTATTGTGATGATATTTCGTCAATTTGTCGCAAAGTGGAACTGTCAGTTCTATAGTCCCACTTGGCGATAAATTTGGCGATTTTTTAAAATGTCGCTAATTTGACGAAACTGTCGCCAAATGTTCAATAGAAATATAACTATTTAGACGATATTTTTTCTACCAATTTATTTGAAGCAAATGATATCATGTCGCTTAGCAACGGATTTAAATCCAATGTGTTTATGCGGCAGACGACTTTTATTAAATCCTTTCCGATTTGAATAATGAAGATATGTATATAAAATAAATTTCATTGACATTTCATTTTGGACTGGATAATATCAATTATACTCTTCAGGTTTAAACATTATTATTATTGATATTTTCCGGAATTATTGATTCAGGGATTATTGATATTTTTAAGTTAT
This sequence comes from Amaurobius ferox, assembly GCA_951213105.1. Lineage (NCBI taxonomy): Eukaryota > Metazoa > Arthropoda > Arachnida > Araneae > Amaurobiidae > Amaurobius > Amaurobius ferox. The sequence continues at coordinate 95,217,273 of OX578134.1, forward strand.
TACGCCATTGTTTTATTGCGGCAAAAATTGCTGACACACGCATATTGTACGTTGTACGAGTAATCTTCTAGGAATGCACGGGTATATCTTCTAACCTACGAGAATATAAGTAGTACAGGTATATTGGCATATATTTTGACATATATTGGCATATATATTGGAATCAAGTACAGTCTTCTGGTATGAAGATTAAGGGGATTAATTATATATTCAATTTATTACGTTGTATGTTGTATTTTACCAAAAAACATTTGTGACTCATATTGCAAAACGGGTAATCTTCTACTAATAATCGGACATTATAAGTAGTACGTGTATATCTTCCCATATAATTTCAGCACTTTAATTTTGACATATATTGGAATAAATGACTGTCTTCAGATTTAAAGATTACGGGTGTATTGGTATTTTCAATTTATACATGTAACCTACTAATACAGGATATATTTTCTAATATTCGCGTATATAATTAGTACGGGTCCCATACAATTTTAACGCTTTTATTTTGCATATATTGATTCAATTCCATATTTTTTTTTATATTTGCTTACATAAGGGGTCCAAGATGTTTTATTCTTCAGATATGTCCATGAAGATAATTTTATATAGCGAGAACAGAGATTCTTAAACTTCTTTTTAGGAGCATTATATTAAATATTTTAACAGAATATTGTGATTAAACATGTCATTTAGTATACTATAAGAATTTGGGCATGATTATGAATTTCAAGTTTCTTTATATTATATACTCCGTACGAAGAACGGGTATGCTGCTAGTATTAACTAAAACTAAAATTAATTTTTTTTCAAGTCATTTTTGCTATTCTTAGAGACAGTTTGGCAAATGTCAACATCGTTTTCTTCAATTTTAGTGATTTCACCAACATGGGCTACAATAATTTTTGTTTAAGGCTATTCCATCAATGAAAATACAATATATTGTTACGAACCTGTAAAATGCTCCTGAGTGACGTTTCCACTCCTCAACTTCTTTCGTCGCTTTCAAACACCAGACGGATAAAACACCCATACGGTCAATATTCCCTATGACGTGAGTCCAGGATTGCCAGAATGCCGAAGGTTGAAGAAGGGTGTCCAGATTTGGTGATTTATCGCCAATTTGGTAACATTTGATGAATTTCCGAATGTTCCAGAAGCAACCCGAAATAATCAATATTCTACGAGACATGAACGAATTCCAGAAGTTTCTATAGAGAGTTTTTAAAAGAAGTCATCACTCAGTTGGAATAATAGTGTCGCTTATTTTGCGAAATTAGCATCTAAGTGTCGTTTTACTGTATATTATTCTTGTGGTTGTGAATAAACATGTTAGTTATCCAGGAATTTGGACTCATTATTGTATCCTTAGAGAGCACACTCACTATTCCAGAGAATACGGGCAACACATTGGTGTCAGAAGTGGGATTTTTGGAAACTTAAGAAGAGTATATGGTAGTGACTAGAAAAGCGACGGAGGAACAGTTGACAGACATGATGGCTTTGATTCAAGTCTAACAGAATGAAATGAAAGAAAGTGAGAGGAGGGAAAAGTCATTCATGAGCATTTTACATATTCGCTTTTGGTGGACTGGAGAGAGACCCCCCCCCACACACACACACCACCACCACCATCCATTATTGGTATATAGGTAAAAAGCCGGGATTGACTCTAGACCCCCCCCCCCCCCCCGTGTGACAGAGGTTCCTAGACTGTACTTTCTAGACTGGCTAGCGGTCACATCAAGTGCCTCTCTTATAATGAGGGCAGGAAGGTCTTTGCAGCCTGCACCAAGTGCCACGACCATCAGGCTTCTGCAGAGCATATAATGGATTGAATGGGTCTCTCCAAGAAGGATATCTATCGCGATCCTCTTCTTATGCTCGACTTTCTGAGTGTAAACGGACTTATGGATCTCGTCTGACTTTGTCAGACACTGAAGGATAAGCAACAACAACAACAACAACAACACATATTCGCAACAATACGTAGCAATATACAGCAATTCTTGCATATTTTCCTATACATATCAAACAATATGTATTTTTAATATGTATAGCAAACAGTATTTCATTAATTAAAAGGTACTAATATAGTGAACGTATTAATATAGTGAGTATGCACAACATCGGGTACCTAGATAGCTTCAAATAAAAGTATATCTTACTGTTGCAATGCAAGAACATTGAAAGTTAACTGTATTATAACCCATGATTTCAGTCCATTCTTCTTAAACTATAGTGAATTCACACAACATCATGTAACCTTAAATAAAAATACATTTTAAGTTTATTTCCAATAGAAATTTCAGACACTATTCATATGCAACAGAAAGTTTAATTTATTTAAACAACAGTTTAATTTGTTTAAATTACTATGACAGAAAACGAAGAACTTTTAAATGACAGTAAAGTTATAGTCTTCAATTCAGTGTTGTTCTTCTATTTTAAGCTAAGTAATATATAATTGAATTCACATGTAAGAAAATAAATAATTCATATTTATAATGAATATAAAGGAAAATAACTTACACCTTCAATAAACTGAATGTAATTAGTCTGGCAATATTGTAAAACTCCCTGTACACAGAAAAAAACTGTATGCTCAAATAAAATTATTACTTCCTCCAATTATTGTGTTTTCAAAATATATTTTATTGCCCAATTTTAAGGATAAATAAAAAAAAGTTATGATTGATATTTGACAGCCATTACGACTGTATGTGATGATAAGTTACGCCCTCGGAATGTGATCGATTGCTGCCATCGATCAAATAGAGATCTATTGATAAAGTTAGTTTCTTCAGGTTAGTGTTACACGCTCTTTTCATGGAGTTTCTGAACAATCTATTTTTGACAAGTTTCACTTTCCAAAAGTCTATTTTTGCAAAGTAATATTCATCTGATTTATTCATTTACTTACTATTAGCATAATAAATTAACATGCTTGTATTCTTAGTAAGTAGCGATGATGATAATAACTAATGTACGTACTAATATGTTCGCTTTCTGTGAAAGTATCTAGTGACAAAATCTAGGCTAAATATAGTAGTTTTCTTTAAAAAAACATGCTAAAATAATTTAGTCAAATTTAATTTCACTGGAATATTCACGCCAGAAAAATGATTTCGCTCTCAGTTAACAAAAGCACAAATAAAACTTGCTACAATGTGTGAAAAAATGTGTAAAATGCCCATAATATAAGAAAATATTATATTTTCATTGAAACAAGTAATATGAAAAGTTCCCCTTCCAATATTTTAAATTAAGTATAGCATAAGAACTCAGGACCAGGCAGGATTCGAACCACGGATCCCCACTAACCTATATAGGTACAGATATTATATAATTTCTCTCTATATATGGAATGGACACAAGACAGGGAATTTCACCTAGAAATAGACAAAAATTTATTTGCGAGTTCTTGATCTCAGCATAAATATTCAGTCAAATTGAGCTATCAAAGGAATACTATCAAGCATGCATAAAAATATGATTATAACTGTCCTTCATATTACAAAACCATTTTCAATTCGAAAATAACAAAATCATAACGTAATTAAATCAACACAAATCATTCTCCCAAAATTAATATACTATTATTTAATTTACATCTTATAATGCAAATCAGTTTTCTCTCAAGAAACCATTTTCATTCGATGAGCATAGGTATTAAGTTGTCATTGTTTTGGAATTATGAATATCCAGCACTATTTCTCTACATATCCATTATCTTACCAGAAATTTTTATTAAGTATGTATCTGACGCAAAATCAATAATTTATCTCAATACATAATATATAAGAAAAGAATAGGTTTCTTCAAATCATGAGGAATCGTTAAACTTTTAGCCCGTCATCGTCATTGTATGAGGGAAAAGCTGCCAAATACAATGCAGCAATTTTGCCTTTTCTGTTACAATTAATGATACATTTTTATGTGACAATTGCTTCTATAACTTAGAACATAGTGACGCTTTATAAAGAAAATACACGTCAAAATAAAAGCGTGTTTCTCCATTAAAAGCATTGATCTAAAATATTTATAAATACAAATAAATCATTAGCGTTAAAACTTCTCGGAAGAACTCTCAGACCCTCAGATTTAACCTACCCGTACTCACCGTAAACATGGATATAGTGTAAAAAAAGCCAGGAATCGAATTCGGGTCTTCCATATCTTAACCACTGGGTTGTCCAGCCCTAATCAGTAAGAATCGACACTAGAAACAAATTAACTAAACGTATACACTTAAGTCAATGAATACCGATCATATTACTTAACTGAAGCACTATACGCAGCCACGCCACAATACTGTTTGACGTTGCAGAACTTTCAACAGTATGCCAACGTTTAACAGATTTGCCTGTTTATCTTATCGAATACTGGGAAATATACACGACGTTTCCCGGGAATTAAAATGTAAACATATGATTAAAATTACACAAGAACTTGCAGCGAATGCTCGAAGACCAAAATACCAAAATAAACATGTCCATTTATAACAACAAGTACGCTGTGATGATGGTGTTAAGATGGAAACTTTGAAGAAAGCTTGAAGTTCTGCGTGATTACGTGTTCAACGCACGAAAAGTATATGTTTTAAAAATTCACAAAAATGTATTTATTAATCAATGTATTATATTTAAAATTTATTTGAAAGAGAATTTTTCAATCTTTCCAATGGTGTTAATATGGGAACTCTGTGATAATATCTTCGGTAGCTAAAGAACCGATTTGTGTGAAAATCACCAAAAATCATTTTAAAACGTAAAATAGCTAAGAAACTAATTCGAATTTTAAAAAATCTCGCCGACGTACATCATCCCGACCGCTAAAGTAATTGTATACTAAATTTAATTGCAGTATGATGCTTAGATTTTCCGCTACAGTCAACACAAGCAAGCAGACAGACAGACAAAGATCTTCCCTATTTTTATGGATCAAAGTACGAGGATTAAAGTATTTTTAGCATATTCTTGCAGAATATAAGATTATTTTAGCATTTGAAACCAAAACGCTGACCCTGAAATGGAATCTGGAACACTTGGATTGTACTCATGCATATGCTTCCTACTGTTCTACGCTGACTCTGTCTAACTTAAATACTTCGTATTCCACTCTGATTCTGTCTAACTTCAATACTTCTTCTTCCACTCTGGCTCTGTCTAACTTATATACTTATACTTACACTCTGACTCTGTCTAACATATATACTTATACTTACACTTTGATTCTGTTTAACTTAAATACTTCCTCTTCCACTTTGATTCTGTTTAACTTATATACTTCCTCTTCCACTCTGACTCTGTCTAACTTATATATTTATACTTACACTCTGACTCTGTCTAACATATATACTTATACTTACACTTTGATTCTGTTTAACTTAAATACTTCCTCTTCCACTTTGATTCTGTCTAACTTATATACTTCCTCTTCCACTCTGACTCTGTCTAACTTATATACTTACACTCTGACGCTGTCTAACTAATATATTTATACTTAAACTTTGACTCTGCCTAACTTATATATTTAGTTCGCACAGAAATGATTGACACAAGCCCTCTCACGTCGTAAGCAAACTCCACATGACAGCGAAACGCCGAAAAATAGACACCAGGGGTCGTAAGCTACGCGGAATGCACAGATGGAGCTATCAGCTGGCGAACGATTGAAGGTGTCTACAAACGATCAGTGCATGTTTGTCAAAGATGTCGATTCTCAGAATTGTGTTTGAAGTATATTTTGCCCACACGGTCAAACATAGTTGACACTTTATGATGATGAGATAGTTTCCCCTGATTCTAGTAGATTGGCGCCATCGCACTTGTTTCTTAATTTCGCTGCAAATATCGTTTGTCATATTTATGTTTTCAGATCAAGAAATTGAAAAGAAATCAGAAGTATTCCAAATCGTTACAATAAATATTAATAACAAGACTCAAATGCATATTTCAAAATTGAAAGATTTAATAATATGAATTATTCTCATATAATTAAATGCGACAGTGGATTTTAGTAAACATTAATTGAAAGTAGAAACTATTCTTCCATAATACATAAAATAAATATGTTTGAAAAAGGGCAGCAATTTTTTTTAACTCTATGTACTAAACTTCTAGTTGCAGCATTGGGCACAAGCATTAATTACTTTAATGTTTATTTCTTAAAACATTCTACTTAACGTATGTGTGGAATGCACTTTTGACAATAAACATGCACAAATAATTTGAATCAGATATTTTTAGATGGATAATTTTTTTAAAGTAGAAAAGCAAACAGTCTATTAATTAAAATATTAAGACATGTACAAAAATAAAAAAAATCGAATCCGTGACTTTTTATTTTTATAATTAAATTGTGTAATTATAGTATTTTTTTTTTATATTTTTGACCTCCTCAGAAGACAAATCAACAATTTCCGCTATTTCTGATAAGCACCGGTTTCTAAAAATTTTATTGTGATACTTTGACAAAAAAGAGAAAATCTTTTCTCTATAAGCTTTCATAATTTGGTCAGTTTTATCTTCAGTTCAACTCATTTTTAATAAAAAGAATAAATATAAAAATTTAAATTAAAAAAAAGAAAAAGATTACACATTAAAAACAAATAGGCAAAATAGAAAATAGCAATATTCAATTGACAAAACTGTAATCGACCCGCGATTGGTCAATACAAATGTCCATCAAACTGGCTCCTCAATGTTTGACGGAAAAGTAGGACGCTGCTCTACAAGAAAAATGTTTGACATCACACTTTGACAAACACGTCAAACACGTGTTCAGATGATCAAAAATCAGTGATCAAGCCTATTTAACAAACATTTACCGATCGTTTGTAGACACCTTGAGGAGAGCATTTATTCATCCCGTCGCCGTCATCGCAAGCTTAGAGAGCAAAGATGGAAGGTAATTATCACGGACAGCGCTGGACAGTATGTGTTTTTGTGGAAAGAGGGATTTAAAGAGATGATATCCATCATCGTATGGTGTCGGTGTGAGGGGACAAAACACCGACAAGGCGAACTGTGTTCCCCTGGTTGGAGAAGTTCAACAGTGGACAAGAAACTGCAGCCAAAGATGTGATCAGAGAACGACCTTCAACATCGCGTACAATAGCAAATGTGGACACCGAGTCGAGTTTGATTATAGTGAATAGACGCATAACATCTGATAAGCTGCAGAACGAAACAGGGCTTGCGCGAGAAACATTGCAGTCGATTGTTTACAACAATTTGGAGTTTGAAAAAGTATACGCGCAGTGGTGCCGCATACACGAACACCTCAGCAGAAGCAGAAACGCGTCGCTATATGCAGAGAATTGCTTGCACTGCACAATGAAAACCCGGATGACTTTTTCTTTCGACTGGTTACGGGTGATGAGTCGAGGTTCTTGCATGAAACATCTGGCAAAAAAAGCCTGGTAACAATATTCTGGAATACCGAATGTATTCTTCTGATGAACTGGCTGCCGTCTAGACGCACTATTGGCAGCTACAGGTTCTGTAAAATTGCTACGAAGCTGCGACGTCGCATTTAACAGCGCCTCCCGGAAAAATGGCCACGCCACGTGTTGCTTCAACATGACAACGCACGCCCTCACACCAGCCGCCAGACCCGCGACACCCTTGTAGCGTTGGGCTTCACAGTGTTACCGCACCCACCGTGCTCGCCCGATCTGGCCTTGTTCGACAAAATGAATGACGCCGTGCGAGGTCAACGACTGCAATGTGACGGAGGATTGCAAGCTATTGTCCGTAGATGATGCTCCAACACACCCACGGAATGGTTCGCTACAGCCATCCGGAAACTCTCAGCCAAATTGCAGATGTGCATAGACTTAAATGAGGAGTATGTCTAATTAATGTAATATTCAGTTTTTGGTGAATAAAATATTTTCCACCCTGTAACTGCATTTATGTCAATCATTTCTGTACGACCCAAGTACTTCCTCTTCCACTCTGACTCTGTCTAACTTAAGTACTTCTTCTTCCACTATGACTCTGTCTAAGTTATACACTTCCTCTTCCACTCTGACTGTGTCTAACTTATATATTTACTCTTCCACTCTGACTCTGTCTGACTTATATACTTCCTCTTCCACTCTGACTCTGCCTAACTTATATACTTACACTTTGAATCTGTTTAACTTATGTACTTTCTTTTCCACTCTAACTATGTCTAACTTAAATACTTCCTCTTCCACTCTGTGTTCAAATCGACCAAAACTGGACATCCGGTTATCCTGGATTGCACCCAAAAGCAGTACTGTTTACTAGATCATTCAAGTCATGTAAGAAGCTACTAAAGTTATCTTACTGCATCTTTATATAATTAACCACATCTGATTATACAAATCTGTTAAGAAACTGTAATCTGTGCTATGAAAAACGTTTCTTTCACAGTACCTAGATATTAAATTGTCATATTTCTGAATTTTGAAAATCCAGGACGCTTTTTAACATATCCATTATCGTAACCACAATATTCTATTAATAATGTACTTGGCATAAAATCGATAGTTTCGGTCAATAATGTATCAAGAGAAGAATAGATTTTCTTCGAATCGCGAGTGATCATTAAACTTTCAGCCTGTCATCCTTATAAAATAAAGAAGGTCAAACACGCTGTAGCAATTTTTCTTTTTTTCTGTTTCTTTTCATTACTGATATATATTTATGTAAAACTTGCTTCCGTTGTCTAAATGTCAAGAAATTTATTTATTTATTTATTTACAAAGCTCTATATTAGAATTTGCATAAGCAAAAGAATGTAATTTTCATTGAAAAATAATTTTCAGATATTCAAATTTTATATAAACTGATAATATTAATATAATTAGCAATTCATAGTAACTCGGTTTCTATATTTTATAATTACCTCCCAAAAAGGAAACATTGTTTTCGTGCCGAAAATACTTTTGCTCCAAATAAAAATCTATATCTTTTTCGGAGGTCCTTATTACGAAACAACACGTTTCAGTATTAACATCCGTCTGTCGGTCTATGTCGATTTGTTACCTGGCACCAACTTGAGGTAACCACGAAAATACTTGACCAAATGAAGTGAAATTTTGTACAGCATTAGTTTGGTACTCTAAGACTAAAAGAATACGATGTTTTTAAACTTTAGCACGATTTATTCAAAATGTGCAAAATATTAATTTTCACGACATCGTAGTCTATCGGAAAATACTCAATCTATTAAAACAAATTTGTGTACAAATATAACCTGCTGTATGCTTACAAAAAGCATGCCCTGATTTTCAATTGTGTATTGTGTCATGCAAATTGAGAAGTACTACGATATTTCATAAACCGATTTTCTGGGAAACTACTCAGCCAACTGAAATACAATTTTATACACATATAGATTACGATATGAATAAAAAAAACAGTGTTATATATTTTTATTTTTGTCCATATCGTGCATTGCCGTGAGCAGAACATGCAATAGAATTCTGCATTCTATTGCAATATTTTCAAAAATACTAAACCAGAAACTTCTAACCAAACCCATTTACTGAAATAATACCCAATTAATTATATAAATTATCAATGACATTAATGCCATTGCTTCAGTAGTGTTCTTATAAGTGTGAAAAATAGTTATAATATGAAATGTAAACTGAGTAGAAATTTGTTTTACTTCGCAGAAAAGCCCTTCATATTGCATCCGCATGATGTTAGAAAGATTAATTTTAATTATTTAAAATTATGTTTCATTACTTTTTGTAAGATGCATGTAGAAACACTTTAGGAAAAGCCAAATTTATTCCATATCGTCAAATTACAAGAAAGGCAAATTAATTTTTTAATTGAAAAGCGTCTCGTTATATGTTATTTTAGGTCAAAAATGTAAAGTTTAAAAATAAGTGGTTCTGAAAACCGATACAGAAAATCAAATAACAATAATGTGTCGAAAAGAGCAGAAAATTTAAGCATTTTTGAAACAACGTGACAGTATTAATGTCTCACTTCCAACCATACTTCCAAAAACGTCCAGAATCAGAAAAAAATGGAAATCATCTAATTGTTTTGTACGAAGCGAAGAATGGTGGAAAATACCTATGAAGAGGTGAAGAGAAAATACTCGTGTCCATTCGAGGAGATGGTTAACACCAATAACAAAATGTTAATTAGCATAAGATCAACAAATCTGATTCCCCTGAACATCACATTTACAGTGGAACTGTTCCTGGCGTAGAGTTAGTTCGTTATGATATGGGTTACTTAGAACTCAGCCAGGTTACCCAATTGGCATTGATACCAGAGAAGATCCGCAATGAAGTGATCAGAATGATAATTTGCAATTTCACCATTTATTGTTGATTTCGGCATTAGAATGAAATTTAAAATTTAAAATATTTTAAATAAAAAGCTTATATGCTATTGCAATTTCACCATTTATTGTTGTTGATTTCGACTTTTAGATGAAATATATAATTATTTTATATAAAAAACTTGTATACTATTCAACGAAGTTGAAGTTATATAACGAGAAACATATTTATCAAACATTGAGTAAAGCTGAATCGACTTTAAAATTTGCCAGTTTACTATAAATTGTCGTGCGGACAAGGTGCTGTCCGCCACAAGACAAGAGTGCCCAACACAAGCATATTTTATGTAATACGAAGTTAAAAGGATAAATATACGTTTGACGAATTAAGATGCAAAGCCGTGATATTTCTATGGCACAACCTAATTTCGTTTAAAACCCAGATTCATTATTCGAAACACTCCCGTCCAGGAGTAAACTCCTAAATGACATGTCGCAACAATCCAAAGTGCAATAACAAACAAACCCTTACCTTGTAAGCCATGACCATCAGCTGAAAATATTTATATAAAATACAATTTAGATGACTCGAATAAACATACCAATTTAAGTTAAATTACTCTCTTTTATTGAAATAACGTAATTAAATTTGGAGTCAACAATTAAACAAATAGCTGAATACTATCAGCACAACAGAAGCCACTGGACACAAGACCTACGTTATTATCTTAAGCCACCACAGAAATAAGCCGGAATAATATATCATTCAATAATATAATGATAAAAGTGGCAAGGCAATATTTACATTTTACGCGACATTAAATGGAAATAGTATGGTCTCAAAACACAGGGAGCAACGCACTCAGAGAAATTATTTATATAAGAATTTAGAATAGCAATTAGAAATTTATCAATACAGATATAATTTAAGGACTGAAGCCCAGTAGTTACTTTAGGAATTTATGATAACGCTTCCGTAGAATTCAGTGTATAGTTGTAGAGTGAGGTTAACTTTCTTACCTCAGGACACGTAGTAGTTTAGATAACAAGAGGCACATACCTCCACTGCAATGCCCTCAGAAAACCCGTACGTAAGTAAATCCGGCACACCTAGTACATATAGAATGCATAGGTCCGGACAAGGCACGGCATCATTCAGCTCCTCCAATCATCAACGTACAGACCCGGGAGAAGGACCTCGGGTCAACATCGGTTCGTCGTCGTCATAGTCGAAGATGCTGGAATTAAATCAGCGGCGACGACCAACTCTTGACCAGCGGTCGTCAGGATCTTCCTTCGATGTCCGTCGATGTCGGCGACCCTTCCCCATGCTCACAGAAAGCCAGGATCGACATAGTGTCGAATTCCGCTCACTAGTGAGCAACGATAAAACTGTCCAGACCGACCTGGAGTCATCGGTAGCTGGACAGGGAAGAGCGCCCAGAATTATCCAACACTCTGCTTTTATACGAAATTTTGCAAACCCGACTGTTAATCCCAGATCGGACCTGCGAAAAAACTATTTATTGAATTCGACCAATACAAAATCGTTTTCGACTTCAAAAGCCTAGCCTCGCGAAGAGGTCCCAAACGACACCTACCCTCGAAGCGAGGTCCCGATTTATTCCAGATGCTTTCGCAGCAGAACCATTGTGTGAAAAATGCGTGTATTGCACTAATTTTACCATGCAGAGAGCAGTGCCTCTACATCAAACTTCCGCTTTGCCCGGGAACTAGACCTTGAATTTAACGGTCAGAATAAAACTTATCTCTCTGAGTGAGCTTTACAGATTGATATAAAAATGGCGTAAAACCTATTCTTTTAGCACAGATAATTGTAGAAGATAATATGTATTAAAAAGACAAGAGGGATAATAAAACAGGGTTAAAATGATGTTTAAAATATAAGGATTGAATTATAATACATAATTTATGATTTTTGCAAAAGTGACGCGAGATTAAGAAATCTCGTCACGACAAAATTATGAAATTTTTCCTAACACATATACAATAACATTGTATGTTCACTCGATGCACAAATTTCAAAAATCCAAGCTTTACACTGCACTGCAATTTCGAAACTTTTCTTCTGAATTTTTTCCATTGATGGATGATCTCCAAAATACTTCGAAATGCTGCAGAGTTGAATATAGGTCTGTATTTTAATAAATACTGAAAGGACTGAACTAAAACTTTGCACACCAAGGTTTCCGACAATGTTGGATCAATTGCTATCAAAATTTACCCAAGTTTCAATTAATATTTTTGTCAAATATGATTTCATAATTAATAATTAATATTAGAAATCTGTTTGAAGATGATTAAAACTGATATACATTTTGTTTGAACTATTTAGTATCACAATATAAAATAAAAATTAGTTTGATAGGCTAATTGTTTCAGAAAATATAAAAGAAAAACTACTGCATCGATTTAACAATAGGAACTTGAAATTTCAAGCAGTCACAACTTTCCCAACAGCTTGAGTAAAATATATAAATTGAATATGAATTATGTATGCTTTGTCCTGGAAAATCAGATTATATTATCAAAAGTGTTGTTGCCTTCTTAAAAATCAAGTTATTACAAGTTTCAATATGAAGACGACCCCTCATACAAATTAGTTTCTCATTTATTTATTGCAGGCATTATTCCAAGTCTACTAATACATTGGGTTTGATTGTACGACCCTAAGAGTCGTAATAATAAACGACGTTCGGATACTTTTGATCGGCTGTACCTCTTGTGTTTCTTTAATTAAAAGTTTTACATATTTATTTCTTACCCTTTTGTGCTTTGCTCCTCCATTTGCTTCAAACATGTTCTGGTTTGCGTGTGAGGAGCTGTCGTAACTAATGTTAAAAATTGTTATATGAATTTTATAAATTTTGCAACATTTAATTAATGATTTTTCTAAATTTTTGGCTTTCTGTTTGAAGAGGGGGGGCCAATTTTATGCCTTGACCCAGAGCGATATTAATTGCAGCTACACCAATGAACCGTCCTCCATCATAATATCAAGTATGGAGAAGGAGTGGTGTATCTGATAGCATAATTTATTTCAATCCACATGAGAAACGGGTTTTATTTCCGGTTTCAGGTGATTGAATTTTTTGGGGGGAAAAGTACATATAATGTTGTACAATTTCTGCTCCAGCAAACATATAGTGAGTTGGTGAACAAACAATTCGTGCTTTCGCTTTCTTTCAAGTGGAACAATGCACAAAGTGGATCGAGTAAAGTTTATATATCTGCAATGATGTAGCTGATATTATAAATGGATACAGTTTAAGTGTCATGTGTTTCATATCTGTTTCCATTCTAATGTGTTTTTGTGGTATAAGTAGGATAATACTTTCTATAGCATAAATTATCCCAAAATATAATAAGAATAATTTCAACCTATATAATGAAACTAAAATTCCGAATTAGAAGATCCTAAAAGATAATTAGAACTGGTTAAGAAGCATCACAAATAACATTTCTTATTCAATCCTTATAGGAATAAAGTTTTCGTGTTTCTTCGTGAATTACAGTCAATGTTGAAAAAAAAATCATTTTTACATTTAAATTTAAATCTATGCAACATTTCTATATGGGTAGTGGTTTTCATTTAAATGCAGTCATAATTATTCATGCAATTTATTTCCATTGTCATGGGATGCAATTTTACATTTAAATGGGTTTTGTAGCTTCAAAAAGGAAAAAAAAAACAATTAGGGAACGAAAACCATTTACAAAGAAGATTTGTGAGTGTTCGAAAGATTCAATTTCACGAAGGATCTTCATACTCTCATGCATTGTAAATAAGATGTAGAACTTCTATGTAATAACTTTTGAAAGCGTTTTGTTATTCTAAAGAGATATATTTTTTGCATTATGTTGCACAGGATAAATTGTTCAAGGTTTGAAAATGCTTGCGTATTTCTTTTTATGTTTTGCCAACATTGTATGTACATATATCATAAAAACATCTTCTAAATAAAATATATTGCACAACTGCTTTAAGTGGAGCGTTTTACATTTTACATTAGAAAATATCACGAAAATTCAGTAATAACACATAATATCCCAGTCAAATTATTACATTATTAGTTTTAAAGCCTGTCAAAGACAGGGGCACTAGCACTATTAAAATATAAAGTCGCAATGTTTTTCTATTAAAATTCCGTTTGCTTAATAATGTACGCCGTCGAAAATAATAGTCTTAATCAAACACTGGCTCAGTTAGGTTCTGTTCCGTAGTTGATAAATGTGCAAAGTTTCAGATATTTAGGTCACCAACTGACTTCTGTAAGGTGCGGAAAGATTTTTTTCTCACCCGCTTTTTTCTACCCCAGCTTCATTTCGTTCTACACGATGGTCGATAGTATAAAGCAAGCATTCAACATTTTCTCCGAATCACAAATCTGACTTTGCTATCAAATGTCACTTGAATAATTCTTTAAAGAATTTTTCAAGTGACAGAAGCTAACGAAGTCAGATTTTTGACTCGGAGAAAATATTGAATGATTGCCTTATAGTCCTTGGCGTCCTTGGACGCCAATGTCTGCAAAGGCGGATCGAACTGTTTGAAATAGGTTATGTCAAATACCTGTCTTTTTGAGAGGCTCTTTGTTTGGGATGGAAGCTGTCCCACTAGTACGCAAAAGATTAAATACGCAAAGATTCAATATTCCAAGTCGCTGAAGGACTTCTGGCACTAGAGTTAGAGGTAAATTTTATAAGTGGAAAACCCACAAGAATTATATATCGCAATATAGTTTGAATATCTTACTTTGATATTGGTCTGTTTATAAGAAATATTTATTTACAGTTACTACTATCTTAACTCCCAACCTAAATTCATCTTAAAACTCAAGTCCCAACCTAGATTCACCCTAAAACTCAAGTCTCAACCTAGATTCGAACATGGGCTTTCCGCATGATCAGTCGTTGCTCTACATATTAAGCTACTGAAATAATAATATTCTATGCCATGGCACCCGATATTTTCCTCATTCAGATTTCATATCAAATTGAAAGGAAAGAGATGTACGACCTCTTCATTCTCTTGTATGACTGCTTTTATAAACTGGTCGACGTCTAGTTCGTCGCACCCCTCGTGATTTATGAATTGCTGCCATAAATTTTAGGATCTTTGAAATAACCGAAACTCAGTAACTTTGATAACTCAAAAATCCACGGAATCTAACTCACAGGTTTAATTTGCTTTTTACAACCATCAAAACGAGTCGAAACAGGGACATGATCCACGATTCTCTGTCTGCCCAGTCGACCCTCTATATATTGAGTTACTAAGACTATAGACTTTTCTTCATAGTATAAGTGGACTCAGGAACCTATTATCAATTCATTAATACCTTCTGCTGTATGAGAAAACTATTTGTGTTGCACAATGAGAAATTATATGAGAACAACTTCACATTTAGTAATACAGATAAATGCCTTTGTATCACATTTAATCAATAGACTTTACATATTTGTTATTACTTTCCATATACAATAATGTATAAGGAAGGTATTGTAACGGGTCGAAAATTCGAATTCGAGTTTTCGACGGGAGAGCACGTTTCAAGCATTCCTGATCACGAATCGAACATTTTCGAAGTGGTATGTGTGTGTGTGTGTGAAAGTATGTGTGTGTGTGTGAAAGTATGTGTGTGTGTGAAAGTATGTGTGTGTGTGTGTGTGTGTGTGTCTCAGTGAATCTGTGGAGACAATAACTGACAAACGAATGGACCGTTTCGAACGAAATTCGGTACAAAAATTACAATCCATGAATACTGGAAGCCTATTGTTTTTATATGCAATCGAATGTTCAGAAACCCCCTAAATTTCCGAGTGAAATTTTGAAAAAATCGTCAAAAAATCAAAATTACTAATAAAGTTACGTAAATAGACATTTCTTATGTAATTTTTCATTAAAAAACGATTGACATAAATTTTATAACGTTAGCATGAACTGTTCTCGAGATATTGCACATTTTTCAAAAAAAATTATCAAAAAATCATATAAAATTAAAAAAAATATTTCCTATTGAGAAACATGTTCACTTTTCATATGTAATACCATACGATAAATTGGGTGACATCATTCTCGTGGATCTAGCTCGTTCCATTCATGAAAAAGATACTTAGAGTAATACTTTTGTATTTGAACGCCAATAGTCAATTACTTGCTGTAAGAATAACTTATTTCTCCGTCGATAACGCTTGGCGAAATTTTGGTGGCGAAATCGGTGGAATGTCGCCAACTTGGCGACTTTTCCAAATGTTGCTAAATTAACGAACTTGCCAAATGGATAAAAATGACGGTAAATCAATGAAAATGACGACTAATTGACGAAAATTCGATATCTTGGAAAGAATATAAATATCTATTATAAAAATAATCTATTTTTTTACTGTAAAAGTAGTAAATTCATTGCATTATATAAGGAAAGTAGCATGCTGCCCACATCAGATTTTTATTACTTATTATTGATTCTTATTTTTTAATCAATAGATTCTGCCAAGTATAATAGCGCTCTATATAAAATATTGCTTTTTTCACTTTCCTTATTTGAAATATATTTCAAAATTCCTTATATAAAAAAAATTAAGTAATTTAAAATTACATTTAACTACATGATATACACGTCATATATTTAAGCATATTGTATTGCATGGTTTTGCTTGTGTACAATATGTACCTAGTACTCTCGAAAAAGTAGAATATATCTGACTCAACAGTATATCTGACTCAATTTTATCTTGTTACATACAGATATATATTACGCGCAACACTGTTTTATTATGCATTAGTTATATCTAATTTTACACACAGAGTAATAATATAGTTGTTCACTTGAATACCACTCCATTTATATTTATGTACATTTATTTTAAATATTGTAATTAGCAAATGTTTGAAAAAGGTCTATACTTAAAAACTGATTAAAAAGTTTGTCACGTTTTTGCAGTACCCTCATGAATTAAACATGCTCTAAATAATAAACGAACTTATGGAAATGCATTTAATTCACATCTGCTACAAAATTTCATTATATTTTCCCAGAGCTGATTGATTGAGTTTTCAACTTGCTGGTAAGTCTGCTGGGAATTTCTTGATTGCTAATTCGCCGCAAGCTTGTAATTAGTACAGCGGAAGTTCGTTTGAGCCTTCATGACTCCATTTATTGCATTTCTTAATAATCATATTGAATCTCCAATTTCTCCACTGCAACGTATTCTAAAATTTGGTCTCGGATGGTTTTGCTTAATATCATAGATTTAAGTTACTGAATCATATATTATTGTATTTTGTCCAAGGAGTATAATACAAAAATATAATTACCTCTGCGATGTTGTGAGGCTCACTAATATCACTCAGTAGAGTTATCGTTTGATAATGAATAAAACCTACTTTAAGAAAGGCTTCTTTATTTTAATAAATTTAATAAGACCCTACAGTTACTGAGACAATAAAATCATCCTTATAAAATCCTGATAAAGCCTACTTTGTGAAAAGCTTCATTATTCTAATAAACTTAATAACACCCGACAGTTACTGAGAATATAAAATCATCCTTATAAAATTCTGATAAAACCTACTTTAAGGAAGGGCTTCATTATTCTAATAAACTTAATAAGACCCTAGAGTTACCTAGAATATGAAATCATCCATATAGAAACCCGATAAAACTTACTTTGAAAAAGGCTTCATTATTCTAATAAACTTAATAAGGCTCTACAGTCGCCGAGAACATAGAACATAGAATCCAGAAAGAATCTCAGTGTCATAAGGATCTAAAGAAATATATCACTCTCAATGAATTTATTCACTGCCATAACTTGGTCTGACTATATTTCTACGCTTTCGTTACGAATGCTGAATGTTGTACTCTAAAAATTCCAAAATGTGTACAATGATTTGGATTTCGTTTTAAAACTAAATCATAGTAATTTTTTAATTCTGAAAGGAACGCGCGACTATTAATTGTTTAAAAGCTTACTTTTACGATGAACTTCTACTTAAAAGTCGAAAAAATTTCGTCGAAAATAATTGTTAGAAATTTGAATGGATTTATCTAACTTTGTATCTATATCTTACAAAACTTCCTTGAACAAAACAGGCATATGTCAGTTAGATGACTATAATTATTTCCTATGACGTTATATACTTTCTTCAGACCAAAGGAACAGTATGATCCTTTAACAACCGCTAAGAATGAAGTACGACAAGGCATGCAAAAATAAATGCAAACAGAGCTAGAAAATCCACAGAGAAATTTGGCAGTGGCTGGTATCAGACATTGAAAGAACAACCATAAATATATCAACAAGGACTTTACAAAAGTTTCCCCGAAACTCACACATAAAAGCGAGGAATACTAATTTGAAATCTTGACATTGAAATGAGATTTGAAATAAAAAGAAAGAAAATAATATGAACCGCTACATTACTCGTATAAATATGAAAAAGTTTAGATGGAGGAAAAAATATGCAAACACTTGTAAGAGATGAAAGATAAAAAAATTACAGGAGGGAGGCGGATGAAACAGTAATTAAGAAGAAAATAGCATAAGGAAAAAACTGGTTTCAAAGGTTAGTTTCATCAATCTAATTACTATAAAATTGACAGTGATCGAGACGAGTTCAAAAAGAATATAACATAGAAAGAAGGGGAAACCGGTTTTGGAAGCTATATGAGCTAACCTCATCAATTAAAAGAAAGTATCAGTTGATTAGTCTATTCAAATATATCAGTGACGGAAACAGAAATAAGGAAGAATATAACCACATTGAAAGAAAACAGCCGGTTTCGAATGCAATTTGAGGTAACTTTTAACTCTCAAAACGACTTTAAAATTGAATCTTGATAAAACTCCAAAAATTTTAAAGCTTAAAGTATCGTAAAAAGGCAAATATTTCAGCTTTTTAACAAACAAAAACTTTATCAGAAGAAAGAATGAATAGTGGACCCTGTCTGGTAAATTTTACCAAAGCTTCAAAAACCTTTATCAAAGATTAAAAGAATTACGATACAGGGTATAATCATATCATATGTTATAATAATATATTATAATCGTATGTTTATAACATATATCACTTATATCGCGTCTCCCCAAAAGAACAAGGCATGAATGGCCATAATCGATACAAGCGTATTCAACAATAGCTCCCCGTGCGACAACAGCTCCCCGTGAGACAACAGCTCCCCGTGCGACAACAGCTCCTTGTGAAAGCTGCGACCCATAGTTCAATGAGAATATTAGTGGTACAATAACTTAGGAATATTTCCTATATGAGCCATTTGTATAATTTGTAAGTACTGAGAACTGCATCAATGTCTATAGGGGAAATAGATGGATGGAGCACACGAGACAAGTATTACAGAAACAATCTGACTTTCAATCTTGACTTTAAAAAGATTTTATAATGAAAGCTTAAAATAATTTTAAAGTGATGGATAAGCTTTAATGGAATTGGTTAAAAAGTGATGATCGGGATGATTATAATTTAGCACTTGCTTTACCGGCAAAGAAAAAGACTGACTACAACTAAGACTAACAAAGTAACGTGTCTAATCACGTAATTGAGAGTACGGTCTTTTGCATTGCACAGAAAATGTTTGTGTCAACTATCATTACTCGAACATCATCATCATATCTACCTGTAATGGACACGCTGGTTCATTGACTAAGAATAAAATGACTTGGGGATGAATTTTTATTTCACTTTATTAATGATAACTCTTCTTATCAGTAAAGAATTTGTGTCAAGATGTTATACCTGATTTTGAGAATGATATTTATTTCATTTTTCTACTGATAAATTTAAACCGATGTTTAATTGTTTTATGTTTCTATACTATCTGGAACAGCTGTTTCTACGCCTATAAACTCTTTTTAGCAATCTGCCACCTGTGGCAGAAAAATACTCCATTTTTCTAAAGACATCAGTGAATGTAAAGTGCATCTCTTTGTTCAATCGATTTTCAATTGTTTTTAAAACTCGAAGAATCTTAATTCAATACTTCTAAGAACATTCAATAAAAGAGAATATAAATCTATAAATAAAACATATATATAATCTTAAATAAAAAACTTTTTTTATTCTATCAATTGATTATTCTTAACTTTTCCTTTCCTCCATACAGTGTAGTTGGATTTTTCTATTTTGATTACCTCCTTTAGATGTATTAAGATTAGTATCAGATTATTTTTATTGGTATCGAAATATTCTTAATTTCTTAGTAAAGTTAGACAATTTATCGCTAAAAAGCAAAATGGCAAACATTTAGAATAGTTATTTATTTCTTAAAAGTGTAAAAGTAACGTCAAAAATGTAAACAGAATCTAAAATTGACATTGAGCAAATATCAATAGGTAAAAAATAACATTATTTGTATTTTCATTGATTTTCATACCCAGGAGAGTTATATATAAATTTTTGACTTTCATCTAACCTAGACAGGCGCAACATATATATGATCCGCAGAAAACATGAGGATTTGAATGACATGAGGATATGAAATACGGTATTTTTGATATTGTTTTTCGCAGTTATTATTTTTGTTCAATTTTAATTTAGAATTTGTATCTCAAATTAATACTAATATGATATAATCTACCATTAAATAACACAGATTGACTCCGGTTCAATTAAACCGACGGGCCATCAATTTTACACATTAAGCTGAAATTGTTGCATTGCCTAGTCATCGTTCAGTGTTTGTACGAAATATATACATGCATTTATCAGTCTACTTTATGCAAAATACATCTAAATCGTTTAGTGAAATTCATACATTTTTGGTTTAATCTGTATTTAAAACATTAAAGCATACGCAATTAACTGAAATGGAAGATAATTTTTTCTTTATGGGGAGAAATCCTTACTTTTTGAAAATGTATTTACAGTTCAGTGCTATCTTCTTAATATTTCTTAGAATTCCTAATTTAAGTAAAATATGTTCATTGTATGAGTTTTTGGTTAAATAGAGGTTGTTACGTGTATATTAATCTTTATTGTGAAACATAAAACTCAGATTCAAAGGATTTAAATATTTTGTAGTGTTATCTAGCATTCTGTCACAAATCATTGACCATACATGATCTCTATTTTATTAACACTTTACAACAAAGTTGAAAAGTGTTTATGACTTTGCTCATTATGTCTGTCTGTCTGTCTGTCTGTCCGTTAGCACGATAACTGCCGTAAAAATGACTTAATCAAAATGAAATTTTAGTATGTTGTTCAGACGGTCTGTAGGACCTATGGGAATATATATGAATAATATCACCCAATTAGTTTTGTATTGACCCCGGGTTGAAAAAATGAAATACATTGAGCCCTATGGGACCTAATTTTTCAAGCATTTTTTAAGCGGATTTAAAATTCACAAATTGCTTCGAAAATTTTAGGTAATATTCAAATTATTCCATAAAATATATAAAAAAAATTCAGCGAAATACATTCAGTAGTTTTTAAATAAAAATTAAAATAATAATTACACCTCTTATATGAAGCGATCACGTGCCCATGATATGAAAAGATCACGTGACCCACTTCAAAATGATATATGGCATCCATCTTGTCTCAAAATCGTGTTTTCTAAAGTTCTTTTTAATTCATATTGAGTGTTATATCCCTCCTAAAACCACTTTATTTTTGCTTAAATTCTGTGCATCTACATACTGAAACAACGCAATTACAATATATTTGAGTTTATACGCTCATCCAAATTTGATTATTTCTACAACGAAGGCATTTTCGGTAATATTCAAATTATTCCATAAAATATATAAAAAAAATTCAGCGAAATATATTCAGTAGTTTTTTAAATAAAAATTAAAATAATAATTACACCTCTTATAGGAAGCGATCGCGTGCCCATGATATAAAAATATCACGTGACCCACTTCAAAATGATATATGGCATCCATCTTGTCTCAAAATCGTGTTTTCTAAAGTTCTTTTTAATTCATATTGAGTGTTATATCCCTCCTAAAACCACTTTATTTTTGCTTAAATTCTGTGCATCTACATACTGAAACAACGCAATTACAATATATTTGAGTTTATACGCTCATCCAAATTTGATTCTACAACGAAGCCTATTTTCCACTTATGTAAGATGTAAACAACAAAATATGTAGAATGGGTTGTATTAGAATTGCTGTATTTCTTTAACACAAAATTATTTAGCTCATGGAGTCTGCATAGCTGATATGAATGAAATAGTCATTGATTTTACAAAGAGAAGGACGATTTTTTTCTATGAAGTTTTAAACATAGAGTTTAATTACTTGTAGCTCCATGATCTTAATTTTTATATAAAATAAATTATTATAGTATTGTGATGAATGAAATGAATAGGAAATTGTTTATGAATGAAATGCTGCTTTTATAGAGAGCCAGGCGTGTTATTTTTTCTATGACGTCATTTGAATGAATTTCAGTTGTTTTCGATGAAGTTTTCAAATATAATAAATTATCGTAGTATTATGATAATTCTAAAATTATTACCGAGGAATGTATCGCATTTTAGAGATGTTTAAACCAGGCAATTTATATTTCAATGCCGTCATTTGAATGAAGTTCATTATTTTCTATGAAGGTTTAAGTTTTCAAATATAATAAATTAATGTAGTATTGTGATAAGTTTTTAAATATTACCGAGGAATGTATTGCATTTTAGACATGTTTAAATAAAATTGCATTGAAGTTGGAAAGTGTTTCATAAGCAACGCTTTAAGCATGATTGATCTTTCTCGATTGATTTTATATACGTCCTATAAATAGCTTCATAAAGTTATGAATCAAATTTTATACCATAAGCCCGTCGGTAGCACGTGCACTGTTAATATCCTCTCACGCATTCAGACTATCACATCTTTCGATACCTATAATTAATTATTATATTACTCTTTAGCTAAACATAATTGCTACATCAACACCCATAGAAGTGTAATTGGTTTACGATACCCTATATATATACGGAACACCGCGTGCTGTTGGCCATCTCGGGTGCGATATCCCCGTGGTTTGCGCGCTAGATTTGCACGCTGCCACAAATGCCGCCGTGTTCATGCGGAGTACGATCACGTTAAACATGTGGGTCCGTAAATCCTTCCGAGAGGTTGGTGGTAGGGGAAGGATGGTACGGTCCCTGTGGATGCCTCCCCCACTGGGTTCCGGTCTAAATTGGGTGGCACTTCCCGGCCGTCCATACAGTTACCTTACACCTTTCTGGTAGGTCGGGCGGTCTGGGTCTCAACAACAACAACAACGATACCCTATATCTCCTAGAAAAACTATAAATATTTTAATCAAGAATATTAAATTAATAATTTCTACAAAATGGAAAGGATTATAAAACAAATTAAATTTAACTTTACCGAGATAATTTAAGCATCATGAATTCGGCTACATTTTTCAAAAGTCAACGAGCTAGCAATATTGCATCAAATATTTATCACCAAATCAGCCAAATTTTTCGCCAGACTAACAGATAGATATATAAGAGCATTTTTGTGTACTATTTTTTTAATGAAAATTCATAGCAATTAACCTGATTCTACTATACTATCCCCCCCCCCCTCCAACTGCGGATATGGGGTTTTAGAAAATATATTGATTTCAAAAGTTTCAACTGAGCAGGGTTACTGAATGTACGCAAAATTCTTCTAGCAAATTTTTTCTATCCACCAACTGAAACTTGCCGGCCAAATAATACAGAAAAACAAACAGGAGTAAATGGTTACACTATCCCGAAGTTGGTCAGGCCTCTCTGACGATGTGTGTCGGGGACTCCACCAAGTCCGATGCAGTGTGATACCTTAATGAAATCTAGAACTTGCCTGCCGGTCAGTCTAGCACTGCCAGAAGTCTACTCTTGTAGTATAACAACGATGAGTATTGCCCCGTTTTTTCCCAGTGTGTTTCTATGCAGTGTATTTTTATGTATTGAACCAGTTCGTCTTTACTAAATGTAGTTCTTATTTAAATGCGGTTCTCTCTGTGTCTGTGTGGCCGTTTCCTTCGTTATGCCCCTTTCATACACCCGTCGTCGTTCGAAAATTATTCATTCGTACATCATAAGAATTCGTTAATTTTCTGTAGAGTTGTAACTAGTAGAACAACTGGTAACAATCTATAAACCTCGGCTTTGACCACGGAAGACGACCAAATGTCTTTTCGAAATAAAAATCAACCTTATGTTCTAAAAATCCTTTAATACGCATTTAATCTCTTGTGTGCTTTGTATTAAAATTTTAAACATTTTAACGAAAGATAAACATTTCAAATACAGTGATTTATCTACATGCAACAGTATATGTTGACACTCGGTGTTAACTATATGCATTCTTCCGAAAATGCACGTAATGAATTTGGAAGAAATCATTTAGCAGTGGCGTAATACGTCACGTGCGTGTGATGCTTGCCGCAATCCATCATTTTATCCCTTCACATTATTTTTAATTTTATCCATTTCAAATGGAAATTTTAACTAAAAATGAAATGACTTTAAAAATTTTAAATGTCATCTAGATCTATTATTTTATTTTTCATAACATTTCCTTCAGTAATGTATTTTATTCATCTTGCTGCAAAGAACAGATATTAAGATATTAATTATAATATTTTAAAGATTGCGAATTGAAATAAGCAGTCGATTATGACAATAAATAAAAAAAATCGATGTGGCCAGCACTTGATTTTCTCAACATGGTCATATTCATTTTCTCTTTCTTTCTTTCATAATTCATGAAATTGAATTTAATTGCACAATCAATACAGAAATAATTATTTGAAATTACACTGAAATTGTAGTTTTACTTAAATTTCTGTTTTCATTTCGCTACGTTGCGTATTTTTAAAGGTGACATAGCAAAAATGCTAAAAAAATTGAAATATCTCGAGAACGCCAAACATGTGTAATAAAGTTGATCATATTATATTACTCGTTAAAAATTACACATAATTGAAACATTCAATTGATATACAAAGACTACATATGTATTCGAACATATGTAGTATTTTCATATTTTAATGATTTTTAAAGGCCATTTCGTAAAGAAAGACGAATTATATTTTCGAAATTATCCCAAAATCTAATCAACACCAGGGTAACCTACCAAATTTTGTGAAATTCCGTTGAGTATTTTTTCAATTAAACTCGATACATACGTTGCAAAGACAGACACACATGCAGAAGTCACTCTAAAAGGAGGTTTTTCGTATCCTAAAATGCCTGAAACGTGTTAATCCGTCGAAAACTCGAGATCCAGATTTCAACACAATTCCAATACATTATCTTGTACTGTACGGAAAGTAAAAATATCTAGAGTTTTAATCTCTACTGTACTTTCTCACACATTCATATTCTATGCTAACGGCTGTACCGTGCTGAAAACACCGGTGCTCGTTAGATCACCGAAGTCAGGCAGCATCGGGCGCGGTTAATACTCGGGTGGGTGACCACCGGGGAACACCGCGTGCTGTTGGTCCATTTCGGGTGCGGTAGCTCGGTGTTTTGCGCGCTGGATTTGCACGCTGCCACAACTGCCGCCGCATTCATGCGGAGTACGATCACGTTAAACATGTGGATCCGTAAGTCCTTCTGAGTGGTTGGTGTTAGGGGAAGGAGGGTACGGTCCCTGTGGATGCCTCCTCCACTGGGTTCCGGTCTAAATTGTGTGACACTTCCCGGCCGTCCAAACAGTTACCTTACACCTTTCTGGTAGGTCGGGCTGTCTGGGTCTCAACAACAACACATTCATATTCCATAGTGTTCAGTTCTAAGTGCACACACTTTTCAGCTCTAAGTGTAACAAGCATTATCAGAATGAAAAAAAAATGTTTTTTTTTTTCAGATTTCATACCCAAGTTATTCTTCTGAAATATATTTTTTTCTTTAGATTAGCAACCTCATAGTGACACAATTAGATCTTATAATATAAACAATTTTAGGTACCATGAAATTTCATAATTTAGATCAAACTCCCGATTGCTTTCAAATACTATATGCTACCAACATTTCATCACTATTTTCCATTGAAATTAATAAGATATAAATCCCAACATTTAAATAATTCAAGATCGAATCCTGAGATGTACTAAGTTCTATCTACGTTCTGGTTTTTATAAACTGCATGTAAACATCAAATTTGATAGTCGCATTTTTTCGTCAGGTATTATATATACCCTCCAGAAATACACACGCGCGCCTGGAGTCATTTTCCTCAAAATTGTTTCAAACTGGTCTCCAAGAGGCCTTTAATCGTGCGTATCCATCAAAATCTGGAATTCGTAAATTTTCAAGAATGCAATACTGCCTCAATTCAATATTATAATAAGGTAAATAGAAGACATGCTTCTAAACACGAGGTAGACAATACATACACTTCAAATATTGCAGAAATAAATATTGTCCCAATGGGATAACATAAAAATAAATATAAGAATATGTGTGCAAGTTAATCCACAGATGTTAACTTGAATAGTGAATATGATCCAAAGTGGCAGTTCAATGGCAACACAGATAAAGTATATAAATCTGACGTAACAACGATCTTAGCCAGAATGGCGTCTCTCTGATATGACACTAAATAAAATGTAAATTTATTAGACGAATTCCAAAAAATTGTCGCCCAAATCATCAATTTCGAATATATAACGCAACGCAACGAGGTGCGGAGAGGTACATACGAACGTGCAAACCAATCGACATACTATTTAAAAACAAAAACCAACTTCATCACCTCAGAGACAGACCTACTTGTAATTTGCAAGAATAAATTGGGGTTCAATAACCTCAGCTTGTAAAATTCGATTTTCATATATTTTAGGTGAGTGTATTTGTGTTGGATTCCATCCATAGCAGAAATGCATCGTAACATTAAAATTAAAAAATCTGATGTGGGCAGCACATGACTTTCCTTATATAATGCAATGAATTTACTACTTTTACAGCAAAAAAATAGCATATTCTTATAGTAGATACTTATATTATTTTCAAGATATTGAATTTTCATCAATTAGTATTCATTTTCGTAGATTTAGCGTCATTTTTAACCATTTGGCGAGATTTTCGTTAATTTGGCGACATTTAAAAAAGTCGCAGAGTTGGCGACATTCCACCAAATTCATCTCCAAAATCTTGCCAAGTGTTATGGAAGGAGAAATAAGTCATTTTTACAGCAGATAAATGACTATTAGCGTTCAAATACAAAAGTATTACTCAAAGTATCTTTTCTCATGAATGGAACGAGCTAGATCCACTGAAATGATGTCACCAAATTTATCGCATGGTATTACATATGAAAAGTGAAAATGTTTCTCAACAGTTATATATTTTTTTTTAATTTGTGGGATTTTTTGATAAATATATTAAAAAAATGTGCAATATCTTAAGAACGGTTTATGCTAGCGTTCTAAAGTTTATGTCAATCGTTTTATAAGGAAAATTTACATAAAAAAATGTCTATTTACGTAACCATATAAAAGGTTTTGATTTTTTGATGATTTTTTCAAAATTTCACTCGAAAATTTAGGGGGGTTCTGAACATTCGATTCCGTTTAAAAGCAGTAGGCTTCCAGTATTCACAGATTGTGATTTTTGTTCCAAATTTCATTCGAATCGCTCCATTCGCTCGTGAGATATCGTCTCCAAAGTCTCACTGACACACACACACACACACACACACACACACACACACACACATCACCTCAATGTTTGATTCGTGATCAGGGATGCTTGAAACGTGCTCTCCCGTCGAAAACTCGGATTCGAATTTTCGTCCCCGTCACAATACTTTCCTTATACATTATGTATATAAGGAAAGTAAAAAACGTTAGTCGTCAATGCATATTTATTACAGGTAAGAAAAATCTGATGTGGGCAACACATGACTTTCCTTATATAATGTAATGAATTTACTACTTTTACAGTAAAAATAGGTTTTTCTTATAGTAGATACTAATATTCTTTCCAAGATATTGAATTTTCGACAATTAGTCGTTATTTTCATTGATTGAGCGTCATTTTTATCCATTTGGCGAGATTTTCGTTAATTTGGCAACATTTCAAAAAGTCGCCAAGTTGGCGACATTCCGCCAAATTCGCCGCCAAAATATCGCCAAGCGTTATGGACGAAGAAATAAGTTGTTCTTACAGCAGATAAATGACTATTGGCGTTCAAATACAAAAGTATTACTCAAAGTATCTTTTTTCATGAATGGAACGAGCTAGATCCACGAGAGTGATGGCATCCAATTTATCGCATGGTATTACATATGAAAAGTGAGCATGTTTCTCAATAGGAAATATTTTTTTTTTCATTTTATATGACTTTTTAATAATTTTTTTGAAAAATGTGCAATATCTCGAGAATGGTTCATGTTAGCGTTCTAAAATTTATGTCAATCGTTTTCTAATGAAAAATTACATAAGAAATGCCTATTTGCGTAAGTTTATAAGTGGTTTCGATTTTTTGACGATTTTTTCAAAATTTTATTCGAAAATTTAGGGGGTTCTGAACATTCGATTGCGTATAAAAACAATAGGCTTCCAGTGTTTACGGATTGTGATTTTTGTACCAAATTTGGTTCGAATCGGTCCATTCGTTCGTCAGTTATCGTCTCCACAGACTCACTGACACACACACACACACACATACTTTCACACACACACACACACACACACACACACACACAGACATCACTTCAAAAATGTTCGATTCGTGATCAGGAATGCTTGAAACGTGCTCTCCCGTCGAAAACTCGATTTCGAATTTTCGACCCCGTCACAATACTTTCCTTATACATTATGTATATAAGGAAAGTAATATGACCTTGATTCCCTTTATATATTACAAAATGTCTGAAGAATATTATGTATAAATATTCTATCATAATTTTTAACTGCACAAATGCATTACAAGTGACTCGTTTAACACATTTATGTTATCAAGATAAATTTTATGTTTGCTTATAGCCGCACTCATTCTCTAATGTTTTTATCAATATGATCAATCCAATAAAATAAACGTTACATACCAAACATTTGATTTTTACAACATTGAATTTTAATTTATTAGAGAAATATAACCTTGATACACTTAATATATTGTTAAAGAAGAACTTGTGTAGCAATATTCTGTCATAGTTTTGCATTGTACAAATGGAGAGCTTAATTCTACAAATCCCTAAATCACTTTCGCTTACCTGTCTTATATGATGCAAATGTCGCCTTGTAAATGGAACCTTATACGATGCACATGGTGTCTTATACGATGGAAATGGTGCCTTGCAAATGGTGCCTTATACGATGCAATGGTGCAGCTTGTTGTAAGTAATCTTGAGATAAAAAAACAAAAGAGCACTCGCACTAGATGAAATAGAAGAGAGAAATTCTCATAGGTATTTTTAGAATGAAGATATTTAAATGTACTACCAAATATCAAAATGTATCATTATATCTGTATCATACAGAAAAAGTAACAGTTTCTCGGAAAGACGTACTGACCCACGTATTTAACGTGTCCGTACTCCGCGCGATTATGGGGACATTTTGGGAAGAGCTGGGAATCGAACTAATGTCGTCCGAGTGCAATCCTTTCCCGCTAACTACTGATCTGTCCTATCCCCGCTATATATCATCCGTAAAAAAATCTGAAAAAAAACGTATAGCACAAAAAATTCGTCCAACCTACAAAATTAGTGGTTTCCATAACTCACCTAAAGTCTCCAAGTTGAGGATATTTCTCCAAATTAGTCACCAAAAACGCCGAATTTGTTTCCAAGGTCAAGCTATCCGAACTTTTAAATAGTAACTGTGACTGCCTGTAAATATCGTTTTCTTTTTCGGTCGCAGGAAATATACCCTGAAGATATTTTAGTTATTCATAACAGTAATGAAATTGTATTATTAATAAAATACGTCGAATACTTCCAATGAATCTGCTCAACAGACTTACTGTAAACCTATATATTTTAGAGAAAATAAGAAATTCTTTAAAAGAATAATATGCAAACAAGAGTCTCATAACTTACATTTTTTCTTTCACTGATACTTTTGTTTGATGCAGTGACGATAAAAAATATATATAATATGAATGAATTAGAAAATAGAGGAAAAACTCACACTCTAGTTTTATAAATTTTCTCTTAAATTGAAGAACCAAAATATTAAAACTCAATGAAAGATAAACATTTCAACTACAGTCATTTATCTACATGCAACAGAAACCAGAATCTGTTGACATTTGTTCTGAAATACTTTTATTCTTTCAGAAATGCACATAATGAACTTAAAAGCAATCCTTTACGGGTGACATATTCACATACATGTGATGTTTGCATATATCCATCATTTTATACTCGCTCATTGTTTTAACTTTATAACTTTCTCATTAGAAATCTCTCTGAAAATAAAATGGCTTTAATAAACTGGAAGAATTCCCTATAACTTATAGTAATTTATTATGTATGTTATGTTGCCCTTCAGTTTCAAAGAATAAAATGCAGTGATCTTATACTATTTTAAAATGTAAAATTATTTGAAAGGTAGTCATATTTTCTGAAATACTTGATTTTGAGAATGTAAGTAAGAGACAGGTATTTTATATAGTAGTTCTGAGTAAAAATATATTACAAATCTTCTGAAAAACCTCAAAAGAAAATTCAGATTGGCGCTGATAATATAGATTTGGCGAAAATGTTGACGATTATGGATTCTTCCCGTATCAAAAGGAAAAATCATAGTATGCTAATAGTACTTACATACTACTATACTATTTATTTGTCTTTTCAATAATCTTCGGAATTCGAAATTTCAAAACGAATTTTTCAAATAGAACATCAAAATAAAATTTGGTGAGTAAAAACTCTATTAGGCGAAAAAAATTCTTTTATGCAGTAAATTATGAAATAATTTGTTACACCCAAAATTAATTTTTTTTTTTACTATTACTTCCTATTAGAGAACATGAGACCAGAAATATGAATCACAACTGATTTGTTCTAAAATTAAATTCATTTGTAAGACACAGCACAAAATAATTTATTAAATGTTTCAACCTGTTTCGAAATCAAAAAATCTGTCTTCGTCAGGATAATTGAAACAAAAACTTTTATGTCTGTTCTATCTTGTTCAAATGTATTTTGTCATTCTTGTTGAAATGAAATACCCGTATTACAATGCATAAATTGATTGAATGGCAGATTGACTGAATTCAGTCTAAGCAGTCTTTAAAGCGAAAACAGAAAAATCTCATATATTACATAAATTAAATAAAAAAATTACTTATTTTTTCTCTGATATATTATTTAATTATCATTCTCTTAGTGCCAACTCTGTCTCTCAAGTGCCAACTCTGTCTCAAATATCCTGAAATAGAATATTCCATTGATTCATTTTTATATTTAATTATATTTTAATTGTGCTAATTTTATGCTGTTACTAATGAAGTGTTTTAATCTTCAAATTATTTAAGACAACATTTTGTGCGAGTTTTATAGCCCAAAACAGATAATTCGAGTAACACGAAAGTGCAAATTAAATGCAGGGAATAAAATGAGGTCAACATTACAATAAAATTGAAAATTTTTCACAGTTCTGCGAGTTATAACAGAAGTATTCATTTACAGATATTTATAAGGGTATCGTGTGATGGTATAGTGTGAAAAAAGAAATGGTGAGATCGTGCAGATCAAAAATTGCACTTGTATATAAAATAGAGCAGGATTATATAATACCATTTTAGTAGTTCAATAGAACATAGTCTGGCCAGCGGGATGCTGATTTCCAATTCACTAAAGTGACAGCAAATATTTACAAATTTCTATACAAAAATACTTTGTTTAAATAATTATAAATCTAGAATAAAAGATAACATCAAATATTCAAAGAACTGAGAAGCATTATAATTTTTTATTGTTTTATATATAACTATTATTTCAGTTCAAAATAGAAACAACTAAAATTTGAAAAAAAAATATGTTGCAGCTTGTTTTAATAAGCTTTATTTTTTTTAAGGAAATAGAGCTCGGCCAATAGACAGTTGGCTCAATTAAGTTCTGTCCCATGGTTGATAATATAAGTGTGCAAAATTTCAGCCTTGTAGGTCAGCAGGGACTTCTGGAGGGTGTCGAAAGACTTTTCGACCCTTATTTTCTCCGCCTCCTGAGTGAAATTGAAAGTACGAAACCGTTAGGCTCTGTAGCGTGATCGATATGTTAAGTGTCGAAAGCCCAGACCACCCGACTCGTCCGAGGACTTAGAGCAGCTTTTTGGATGGCCGGGAAAGGATATGTTAAGTGTGGAAACCCCAGGCCGTCCGACTCGTCCAGAGGACTCCGATATGTTAAGTGTGTAGGAATTCAGTCT
Source organism: Amaurobius ferox (assembly GCA_951213105.1). Classification (NCBI taxonomy): domain Eukaryota; kingdom Metazoa; phylum Arthropoda; class Arachnida; order Araneae; family Amaurobiidae; genus Amaurobius; species Amaurobius ferox. The sequence goes on from OX578134.1 coordinate 95,249,936, forward strand.
TTTAGGTGTGTTAAGTGTGTAAGAATTCAGTCTTTTAGGTCAGCGGAGAACCTTTGGGTGGTCTGTGAAACTTTTAACGCATTTTATTTTTTTACCCTCAGGAAAATTTAAAATACTGCTTCGTCAAGTTCTGTCACGTGATCAATACTACGCATAACTATGCAAAAATCTAATCTTATGAGTTAGGAGTAGCTGGATGGTCTATAATGTCAAAATCATGTAAGACAATTATTAAAAAGATGGCAAAAACAAAATTTGTACCTAATGTACAGATCCTTTACTACTATTTTCTCGAGCTATAATCATGTTGTATTCCTAATTTTACTAGTAAAATCTGGGATATTGATACATTCATCTCATCCTGTTTTCATTCTGCTTTTTAATTATTGCAAATTAGTACCACATTTTTGGCATCTTCATACTTTCTTAAACCCAAATACTAAATAACCAATAAGTAAACAATGTTTCAAGCGCAATAAATTGTATAGTAACTAATTAATGTATTATCACAATTTTATGAAGAAAAAGAAATTTTAAGCACAGAATAAAACTTTTAATTATTATGATGCTTTTAAATATCAGTGCGCATATTTTTCTGTATTTATTATTTTAACTTATTACCAGCAATAAATATTTCAATCCAAATTCTCATAGGTAAAAAAAAAATCAAATTAAATCCATATAATGCACTTGATACATTTGAAATTCATATATTTATAGCTTCTTAAACATTTACACTACAAAAAGCTATATTCCTAAATAAACTACGAAATACATTAATTCCTTATCCAAATTTACTCTGTAACTTTAGTATTTTTTAAATTCTTTCAACATTGTCGCAACCAGAAATCCTAACAAATCAGTTCAAGGACTACTTCATCCTAATTCAGTCTGTCAATCACTTGCGAAAAAAACCATTTCGATGAATGTTTAATGGGCACTTATATTCAACATTGTACTGCATTTACGTCGGTCGCAAATCTTAATTAGGTAACACGAAGAGCGTATTGATTATTCGAAGAATACAAAATTAATAAAGCATTTATTTGTGAGGGGTCTGGTAATAAACCCGAATTTTAATATATAGATATCACTCCACAGTTATTTGGTTAGTTATTTCTGTAAAGTTCTATCAGAGACATAACATGATATATCTATGTATGTTCAGGGGTTCAAATTCAAGTCTAGGAAATGTTTGCTATGTAAACAAACACCTATTCAATCTTTCATATTTAATGATAATTGTATTCTGGTGGAATTTAAAATTTTTATTCCAACTTGGGAGGTCTAAATAATCTTTCCATTAATATTATTTCTCTCAGTTTTCGTTATAATTGATGTTTATTATAAATTAACAATTCTAACTTGTTCAGTTAGATAGACCAATCACCGAGCTAAGTATCATTTTCTGCGATCCTGATATAGAACAGGATAAAATGTCGGTTCACAAGTGAGTTAGAGGGGGTTCCTGGCAGGTTGGGATTCAGTAGAGATTCGCTGCAGGAGGGGATTCGATTGGAAATTGATTGAGTGATTATCAGAATTGGCTGAGTGTGAAAGTTTGTTGGCAACTCAGTTAAAATGGAACCCAACTGGATACCACTATGACTAGAACAGCCTGTAGTAACCTGAGTTAGCCACGAAAGAGTGCAAGGCAAAGGAAATGCGTTTTGGGTAATGATAAAAACTTTTTAACTCGTCTATAGCGTAACCTCTATCACCAGGGCCGTAAAATATATTATATTATATAGGGTGTCCAGTGCTATCAGTGCCCAATGGCTATTTCCTCAACCGTACGGTTAGTCACAGAGATATATTTCCAATTGCAAAAATGGTTTAAATTTTAAAATCTATTATCTTAGAAACAGTTGAAATCAATAAATACATTTCTGAAATATATACGAAATATAAATTTTTATGCGGTCCCCCGGTCCTACCAATTATATTTATTAAAATCATCGTCATACAATTTCATGCAAAATAAAAAAATATTTCCTTTTACGACCAAAATTCACCGAGTTATGAAACATTAAACTTTATGACTTTAGTCGCTTTTCCACGCATAAAAATATCCCATTTCAACTTTAAACAGCTATAAGTCGATCCACTCGCATGTAATATAATTCACAATAATATATTCGCAATAATATATTCGCAAATTTTTATCCTAAAATATTTTATTTGGTCTAATAGTACCCAACTTTTGTTAAATGCCTTCAATTTCTAACATGATAAACCCTATCAACTTACCTTAAATATTTCGAGTAATGAAATCTCTAAAGAACCGGTAGGTCCAAAATATTGGTGAAATATTTTCTAATATCATTTCCACATATGGTAACATAATTGCGTATGGTGATAAAATTGCATAAAAATACAGTTTTAAACATATCGATTGTATATGAGTAAATAATAAATGGAACATAGACTCACATAGTTTTCGACTTGAATCAAAGTTCTGAAATTTTACTGCAATAATACCGTATATAAAAGTGATATGGGAAGTTAAACCTTGTGGTCCCTAAACTTTTTTTTAATTTTTTAACTACCTTAATATATATGTGACAAATCCGTACTAGCTATGACTTAGGTTTGGCAATTGTCGGAGAGGTCAGTAAGACACTCTGAGAACCGTTTTATAAAGTTATTAGTTCCATTGAATTTTCTGGCACTGAATACGCTTGGATGCGTGATCAGTATTACCCCTAAAGTACGCAATTCACAATACAAAGAAACTAACAGTTGCACGGCAAAATAGGAATATATCCAAAATGAGCCACGTGCATAATTCTATCGTACAAAGTGTACACCACGTGTATAATTCTTCTTTAATTCCTTCTTTATAACTGCATCAGTGTATAAAGAAGGAATAGATGATTGGAATGAGAAATGAAAGTATTGCACCTACCTTGAAATTTAACTCTGTTGTTGTTAAAAATCCCCATGGTGCAGGAAAGCCTACACCAAGTCCAAGGACCCCTGGTCCATGGCAAAGGGTAGAATGCAGCTTCACTTTGAACGAGGCTCCACTAGGGCAGAAGACTGTTAGCTTCAACATCACAACACCCATGTCCGCAGGTGGGACTCGAACCCACATCCCGGCAAACGGACGATCACTAGAAAACGTCTGCCTCCTGACAGCTCGACCACAATAACGACGGCAAATTTAACTCTTCTGGGGATATTATAATGCAGATCTAAAAGATGTTGAACTTCACGGACTACTACTAGATGAGCCAAAAAGGGAAAATATAATGGTCGTCGATTGTTGCGTACTGGTCCAGTTCATCTATCTATATAAATAAAAATGAAAATCTGTCTGTCTGTCTGTCTGTCTGTCTGTCTGTCTGTTTGTCACACCATCACGGGAGAACGGCTGAACCGAATTTGATGAAATTTTGTGGGTAGCCCAGAAATAGCCCCACTTAAAATTATATACGTGTTCTGAGTTTCTACGGCCAGTGGTTCTCGAGATATTAGTAAAAAACGAAATTTTCGTTTGTCTCATCATCACAGAAAAAACGGCTGAACTGAATTTAATGAAATTTGGTGAATAGCCTTGAAATATCCCCCCATAAATTTTGTCCAAGTTTCGAGTTTCTAAGACCTGGGGTTGTCGAGATATTAATGAAAAACGGAACTTTTTCCTAGGAGTTCTACTCCCTAACTCCGTGGTTTATCCAAACGAAAAGCTTGAAAATCGTTTGAAAGTGAATTAAAATTTAATCTCTGAGTTTGATGGGAGATTTTTTGCGTTAATTAGTCACTTTCTGAAAAGATGAATTGTTTGAAACATGATTTAAAGGGGAAATCTATCTCCATGGTTCATGGTTTATTTAAAACAAGCTTTTACGGAACAATGAGAAGTATAGAGAAATCAAAATCGTTATTTAATTTCGCAGTTTATGTTATAAGACATGACATATTTAACATGTTATAAGATTCTATCTTATATCATGTTACTCAGAAACGCAATTAAATTAAATCTGTCTGTTAATTTTAATAATTATTTTTTCGATTTGAATAATAAATAAATGGATATAAAAATATATTTTAGAAAAGAACGATTTGATTTTTCTTATAGCATTTTTGACTGGATAATATCAATTACGGTCTTCAGGTTTAAAAATTATTATTATTTATATTTTCGGGGATTATTGATTCAAGGATTATTGATATTTTCAAGTTATTATGCAATTATTTTATTATGACAAAAATTGTTTAAACTCATATATTGTATGTTGTACGAATCTTCTACAAATACACGTGTATATCTTTTAATCTACGAGAATATAAGTAGTACAGGTATATTGACATATGTTTTGATATATATTGGCATATATTGGAATCAATTACGACCTTCTGGTGTAAAGAGTACGGATATTATTGATGTTTTCAATTTATTACGTCATATCTTTTATTTTGGCAAATATTTTTGAGACGCATATTGTAATACGGGTAATCTTCTACTAACACATTGGCATATTTTCTGATCTGCGACAATATAATTAGTACGGGGTTGCATATATTCATTCAATTCCTATTTTTTCTTCTGTAAATTTGCTTATAAAAGGGGGCAGGATGTTTTATTCTTCAGATCTGATCGTGAAGATAATTTTGCATAGTGAGAACATATATTCTTAAACTTCTCTTTAGGAGCAATAAATTTAATATTTTAACAGAATTTGCACATGATTGCGAACTTTAAGTTTCTTTAAATTATACACTCCGTACGAATAACGGGTGTGCTGTTAGTGGTTAATAAATTTTAACATTTTAGGAGGATATATCATGTTACTCGGCATCGCAATTAAATTAAATGTGTTTGTTAATGTTTTTATTATTTTTTTTCGATTTAAATAATAAATAAATGGATAAATGGATATAAAAGTATATCTTATGAATGGACGGTTTGATTTTTCTTTTAATTATATTAATTGCTGACTGCGTACATCAATTTCATTTATTTTGGCAAAGAGTTTTCAAGCTTATATCGTATTTAGCTACTAAACTCGTATATTGTGTTTAGCCAATAAATTCATATAGCCGATTGTTGAAACAGAAAAAGAGTAGAGCGGGTGTATCTTCTAATACAATTGTAGTGTTTTCATTTAGTATATTGAAACGGGATAAGAATGTTTCATTCAGATCTGCAAATTCAAAGCTACGAATTTGGAGGGATATCGCTAATTTGACAACTTTTCTTAAACTTTGCCAAATTGACGGAAATGTCGCCAAATTGATATAAACGACACACAAACAGCTGCCATAAACCTTCGGTTTGGTCGTGTGGCTTGGGTCTTCTACATATCAATGAAATTTTTTTTTTGTTTCGTTAGAAGAGAGTACTGAAATGATGTTTGGTTAGCATTTCTCTGTCAGACCAACCATCCTACTTAGTAATACATTTAGCGAATTTTTAAAATGTCACCAAATTGATAAAAATGTTTTCAAATCTATAAAAATATCTTGAAATTGATAAAATTGCGCTACATAAATGATATTAATTGTTTTTTGTTAGGGGATAGTATTGTGATGATATTTCGTCAATTTGTCGCAAAGTGGAACTGTCAGTTCTACAGTCCCACTTGGCGATAAATTTGGCGATTTTTTAAAATGTCGCTAATTTGACGAAACTGTCGCCAAATGTTCCATAGAAATATAACTATTTAGACGATATTTTTTCTACCAATTTATTTGAAGCAAATGATATCATGTCGCTTAGCAACGGATTTAAATCCAATGTGTTTATGCGGCAGACGATTTTTATTAAATCCTTTCCGATTTGAATAATGAAGATATGTATATAAAATAAATTTCATTGCCATTTCATTTTGGACTGGATAATATCAATTATACTCTTCAGGTTTAAACATTTTTATTATTGATATTTTCCGGAATAATTTATTCAGGGATTATTGATATTTTTAAGTTATTACGCCATTGTTTTATTGCGGCAAAAATTGCTGACACACGCATATTGTACGTTGTACGAGTAATCTTCTAGGAATGCACGGGTATATCTTCTAACCTACGAGATCATAAGTAGTACAGGTATATTGGCATATATTTTGACATATATTGGCATATATATTGGAATCAAGTACAGTCTTCTGGTATGAAGATTAAGGGGATTAATTATATATTCAATTTATTACGTCGTCTGTTGTATTTTACCAAAAAACATTTGTGACTCATATTGCAAAACGGGTAATCTTCTACTAATAATCGGACATTATAAGTAGTACGTGTATATCTTCCCATATACTCGTAATTTTAGCACTTTAATTTTGACATATATTGGAATAAATGACTGTCTTCAGATTTAAAGATTACGGGTTTATTGGTATTTTCAATTTATACATGTAATCTACTAATACAGGTTATATTTTCTAATATTCGCGTATATAATTAGTACGGGTCCCATACAATTTTAACGCTTTTATTTTGCATATATTGATTCAATTCCATATTTTTTTTATATTTGCTTACATAAGAGGTCCAAGATGTTTTATTCTTCAGATATGTCCATGAAGATAATTTTATATAGCGAGAACAGAGATTCTTAAACTTCTTTTTAGGAGCATTATATTAAATATTTTAACAAAATATTTTGATTAAACATGTCATTTAGTATACTATAAGAATTTGGGTATGATTATGAATTTCAAGTTTCTTTATATTATATACTCCGTACGAAGAACGGGTATTCTGCTAGTCTTTACTAAAGCTAACTTTTATTTAAACGTCGTTGTTTCTGTACCTGTGTGGATTGATTCGTCTTTAGCCCCCCCCTCCCCTTCATCCCCTTGCAGTCGTATGAAATTTATTTATTCATTAATCATTAGAATTCGCTAAGTTGCTGGATAATTGTAACTAGTAGCGCATCTATTTGCAATCTAAAAAACCCGGACTTCACCACGGGCGACGACCAAATGTGTTTTTGAAGTAAAAATAAGGCTTATGTTATCGAAATTCTTAAATATACTTTTAATCTCTAGTGTGCTTTATATTAAAATATTAAACATTTTAACGAAAGATAAACTTTTCAACTACAGTGATTTATCTACGTGGAACAGATTTCGATATTTGTTGACATTCGGTGTTAACTATATGCATTCTTCCGGAAATGCACATAATGAGTTTGGAAGAAATAGTTTAGCAGTGGCGTTATACGTCACATGCTTGTCATGTTTACCGCAATCCATCGTTTCATCCCTTCACATTATTTTTAACATCATCTATTTCAATTTGAATTTTTAACTAAAACTGAAATGACTTTAGAAATTTTAAATGTCATCTAGATCCAGATTTTATTTTTCTTAACATTTCCTTCAGTAGTGTATTTTATTCACCTTGCAAAGAACGTATATTAAAGAATTAATTATAATATTTTAAAGTTTGTTAATGTAAACAAGAAGTCGATTATGACAGTAAATACAAAATCTGATGTCGTCAGCACATGACTTTTACTACATACTCTTTCTTTCTTTCATAATTCATAAAATTGAATTCAATTGAACGACTAAGACATGAATAATTATTTGAAATCACACTGAATTTTTAGTTTTACATAAATTTTTGTTTTCATTTGACTACTGGACATATTTTCAAAGGTGGCATAGCACAAATGCTAATAAAGCTTAAGTGTCTCGAGAACAGTCTATCCTAGAGTAATGAAGTTTGCCTTAATATTTTCGTCGTTAAAAATTATATAAAAAACAAACATTTAATTGATACATTATGCAATAAATTGTTATGTAATACAGTGTAAAATTACAAGGGCGCGGTAGCCCAGTGGTTAGCTTGCTGAAATTGCACTCGGTGGGCCTGGGTTCGATCCCAGTCGCTGCCAAAACTGCCGCCGTGTTCACACGAAGTACGATCACGTTAAACATGTGGGTCCGTAAGTCTTTCCGAGAAGTTTGTGGTAGGGGAAGGAGGGAGGGTGCGGTTCCTGTGGATGCCACCCCCGCTGGTTTCCGGTCTAAATTGGGTGGCACTTCCCGGCCGTCCAAACGGTTACCTTACATCTTTCTGGTAGGTCAGACGGTTTGGGTCTCACCAACAACACACACTCACACATACCTTTACACACATACACACACGAGCCAACGGCCCTACCGTGCTGAAAACAACGGATCTCGTTAGATCACCGAAGTCAAGCAGCATCGGGCGCGGTTAGTACTCGGGTGGGTGACCACCTGGGAACACCACGTGCTGTTGGCACATTTCGGGCGCGGTTGCCCGGTGGTTTGCGCGCTGGATTTACACGCTGCCACAACTGCCGCCGTGTTCATACGGAGTACGATCACGTTAAACATATGGGTCCGTAAGTCCTTCCGAGTGGTTGGTGGTAGGGGAAGGAGCGTACGGTCCCTGTGGATGCCTCCCCCACTGGGTTCCGGTCTAAATTGGGTGGCACTTCCCGGCCGTCCAAACGGTTACCTTACACCTTTCTGGTAGGTCGGACGGTCTGGGTCTCAACAACAACAACACATACACACATACACACGCATCACCTCAAAAATGTTCGATTCGTGATCAGAGATGTTTGAAACGTGCTTGAAACAGTCACAATACTTTCCTTATACATTAGTAATAAAAGAAGATTAACCTTGTAGTCCCATAATCTTTTTTTTTATTCTAAATTTTGGACCAACTTGATATATATGTGAGGAATCCCTTCTAGCTATGACTTTAGTTTGGAAATAGACGGAGAGGTTAAAAAGACACACTGAAAAACATTACTATTAAGTTATTACTGTTTTTTCTGAATATTCTAACTAGTTGCAAGAGAGAGGTAGGAAAGCGACCAGCGTACTTAGAATTGTTAGCGAAGTTGTATAATTTAATCGTTCTACTACACTGGAACAACTATCCATGCCCTTACGTATATATATAAAATTTATGTGAGAACATGTGCTGCTTTGAATTGTCAACTTATGGACGATATACTTATATATGGGCATGTGTATACCACTTCTAAAGATCACGACCCAAGGTACAAAGAGGCTAACAGTTGCACATCAAAAAAATCTGATGTAGGCAACACATGACTTTCCTTATATAATGCAATGAATTTACTACTTTTACAGTAACAAATAGATTTTTTTATAGTATATACTTACATTCTTTCCAAGATATTGAATTTTCGACAATGAGTCGTCATTTTCATTGATTTAGCGTCATTTTTATCCATTTGGCGAGATTTTCGTTAATTTGGCAACAATTAAAAAAGTCACCAAGTTGGCGACATTTCGTTAAATTTGTCGCCAAACTCTCGCCAAGCGTTATAGACGGAGAAATAAGTTATTCTTATAGCAGATAAATGACGATTGGCGTTCAAATACAAAAGTATTACTCAAAGTATCTTTACTCATGAATGGAACGAGCTAGATGCACGTGAATGACGTCACCAAATTTATCGCATGATATTACATATGAAAAGTGAACATGTTTCTCAACAGTTAATATTTTTTTAATTTATGGGATATTTTGATACATTTATATGAAAAATGTGCAATATCTCGAGAACAGTTCATGCTAGCTCTCTAAAGTTTATATCAATCGTTTTCTAAGGAAAAATTACAGAAGTAATGTCTATTTGCGTAGCTTTATTAAAGGTTTTGATTACTTGATGATTTTTTTCAAAATTTCACTCGAAAATTTACTGGGGTTCTGAACATTCGATTATGTTTAAAAACAATAGGCTTCCAGTATTCACGAATTGGGATTTTTATACCAAATTTCATTCGAATCGCTCCATTCGTTCGTGAGATATCGTCTCCACAGACTTACTGACACACACACACACACACAGACATCACCTCGAAAATGTTTGATTCGTGATCAGGGATGCTTGAAACGTGCTCCCTCGTCGAAAACTCGAATTCGAATTTTCGACCCTGTCACAATACTTTCATTATACATTATGTATATAAGGAAAATAACAGGGATATGTCCAAAATAAGCCATGTGTATAATTCCTGTATATAAAGCACTGCATGGGTAGTTGGAAAAGGAATAGCTAATCGGAATAAAAAATACAGGTATTATAACCAACTTAAAATTTAACTCATTTGGGAATGTTATAATGAAGGTCGTGAACATTTTGAACTTGACGGACTATCACTAAATGAGCCGAGAAATGGAAAAAATCATTTATTAGTAGTCGAGATCATCAATGCTTCGCACTTGCTTTTTATGCCAATAGACATCCCTCATCAACTGACTACAACCGAGGCTAACACACCAACGGGTTCAAGCACACAATGAAGTTTAAGTTCTTGTGAATGATATATAATAATTATGAGTGAATGAATCATCTTTACTGTATTATCATCTTTATTACTTTCCTTATATACATAATGTATAAGGAAAGTATTGTGACGGGGTCGAAAATTCGAATTCGAGTTTTCGACGGGAGAGCACGTTTCAAGCATCCCTGATCACGAATCAAACATTTTTGAAGTGATGTCAGTGTGTGTGTGTGTGTGTGTTTGTGTGTGTGTGTCAGTGAGTCTGTGGAGACGATAACTGACGAATGAATGGACCGATTCGAACGAAATTTGGTACAAAAATAGCAATCCATAAACACTGGAAGCCTGTTGTTTTTATACGCAATCGAACATTCAGACCCCCCCCCCCTAAATTTTCGCGTGAAATTTTGAAAAAATCGCAAAAAAATCAAAACCGCTAATAAAGTTACGCAAATAGATATTTCTTATGTAATTTTTCAATAGAAAACGATTGGCATAAATTTTAGAATGCTAACATGAACCGTTCTCGAGATATTGCACATTTTTAAAAAAAAATTATCAAAAAGTCATATAAAATAAAAAAGAAATATTTCCTTTTGAGAAACATGTTCACTTTTCATATGTAATACCATGCGATACATTGGGTTACATCATTCTCGTGGATCTAGCTCGTTCCATTCATGAAAAAAGATACTTTGAGTAATACTTTTGTACTTGAACGTCAATAGTCATTTATCGGCTGTAGGAATAACTTATTTCTTCGTTCATAACGCTTGGCGAGATTTTGGCGACGAATTTGGCGGAATGTCGCCAACTTGGCGATATTTTGAAATGTTGCCAAATTAACGAAAATCTCGCCAAATAGATAAAAATGACGCTAAATCAATGAAAATGACGACTAATTGTCGAAAATTCAATATCTTGGAAAGAATATAAGTATCTACTATAAGAAAAAACAATTTTTTTACTGTAAAAGTAGTAAATTTATTACATTATATAAGGAAAATCATGTGTTGCCCACATCAGATTTTTTATCCCTATAATAGACACGGAAGTTCATTGGCTAAGAACAAAAGAATATGATTGTGAAATAACTTTTGTATCACTTTGTTAATGATAACTAAATTAGTTTTCTCATGAGTAAAGAATTTGTCTCAAAATGTGAAGCTTGATTCGTGTTCCTGGAAAAACTTCATAGTTAATTAATTACGAAAATAATATTCATTCCATTTTCCTACTGATAAATTTGCATCGATATTTAATTGACTTGTGTTTCTATGCTGTCTGGAACAGCTGTTTCTGCACCTATGGATTCTTTTTAGCATCTGCCACCTGTGGTTGGAAAATATTCAATTTTTAAAGACATATCAGTAGATGTAAAGTACACCTGGGAGTTGCATCGATTTTCGATTGTTTCGAAATGACAGAGAATCTCAGGTCAATACTTCTAAGAATATCCATTGAAAGAGAAACAAAATCTATAAATTTTACTTTAATCAAAAACTCGTTCATTCTATCAATTGATTATCCTTACCAATATCTGTTCTTATCGTTTCTTTTTCTTTTCAGTGCAGTTCGATTGCTGTGTTTCGATTATATTTTTAGATGTATTAAGATTAGTAGCAAATTAGTTTCACTTGTATATAAATATTAGTAATTTTTACCTTCCTTATGCACAATAATGTATAAGGAAAGTATTGTGACGGAGTCGAAAACTAGAATTCGAGTTTTCGATGGGAGAGAACGTTTCAAGCATCCCTCAACACGAATCGAGCATTTTTGAGGTGATGTCTGTGTGTGTGTGTGTCAGTGAATCTCTGGAGACGATAACTGACGAACGAATGAACCGTTTCGAACGAAATTTTGTACAAAAATTACAATCCGTGAATACTGGAAGCCTATTGTTTTTATGCGCAATCAAATGTTCAGAACTCCCCTAAATTTTCGAGTGAAATTTAGAAAAAATCATCGAAAAAATCAAAACTTCTAATAAAGTTACGCAAATAGGCATTTCTTATGTAATTTCTCATTAGAAAACGATTAACATAAATTTTTGAACGCTAGCATGAACCGTTCTCGAGATATTGCACATTTTTCAGAAAAAATATCAAAAAATTATATAAAATAAAAAAAAAATATTTCCTATGGAGAAATATGCTCACTTTTCAGATGTAATATCATACGATAAATTGAGTGGCATCATTCTCGTGGATCTTGCTCGTTCCATTCATGAAAAAAGATACTTTGAGTAATACATCTGTATTTGAACTCCAATAGTCATTTATCTGCTATAAGAATAAATTATTTCTCCATCCACAACGTTTGACGAAGTTTTGGCGACGAATTTGGCGGAATGTCACCAACTTGACGACTTTTTAAATGTTACCAAATCAAAGAAAATCTTGCCAAACGGATAAAAATGACTTTAAATCAATGAAAATAATGACCCTCTGGCGAAAATTCAATATCTTGGAAAAAATATAAGTATCTACTATAAGAATAACCTAATTTGTTTTTACTGTAAAAGTACTAAATACATTGCATTATATAAGGAAAGTCATGTGCTGCCCACATCAGATTTTTTATTTGTACTTTTAGGCATTTAATCGCTGAAAGACGAAATACTAAAAGTTTGAAATGCTTATTACTTTCCTTATATACATAATGTATAAGGAAAGTATTGTGACGGGGTCGAAAATTCGAATTCGAGTTTTCGACGGGAGAGCACGTTTCAAGCATCCCTGATCACGAATCAAACATTTTTGAAGTGATGTCTGTGTGTGTGTGTGTGTGTGTGTGTGTCAGTGGGTCTGTGGAGACGATAACTGACGAACGAATGGACCGATTTGAGCCAAATTTGGTACAAAAATCACAATCCGTAAACACTGGAAGCTTATTGTTTTTATACGTAATCGAATGTTCAGAACCCCCTAAATTTTCGAATAAAATTTTGAAAAAATCGTCAAAAAATCAAAACCACTAATAAAGTTACGCAAATAGACATTTCTTATGTAATTTTTCATTAGAAAACGATTGACATAAATTTTTTTTCATTAGAAAACGATTGACACAAATTTTAGAACGCTAACACGAGCCGTTTTTGAGATATTGTACATTTTTCAAAAAAATATCAAAAAATCATATAAATTAAAAAAATAAAAATTTCTTATTGATAAACATGTTCACTTTTCATATGTAATACCATGCGATAAATTGGGTGACATCATTCCCGTGGATCTAGCTCGTTCCATTCATGAAAAAAGATACTCTGAGTAACACTTTTGTATTTGGACGCCAATAGTTATTTATCGGCTGTAAGAATAACTTATTTCTTAGTGCATAACGCTTGGCGAGATTTTGGCGACGAATTTGACGGAATGTCGCCAACTTGGCGACTTTTTGAAATATTGCCAAATTAACGACAATCTCGCCAAATGGATAACAAGAAAGATCAACTTTCCAACTTCAATGCAATTTTATTTATACATGTCTAAAATGCAATACATTCCTCGGTAATATTTTAAAACTTCTCACAATACTACATTGATTTATTATAGTTGAAAACTTAAACATTCATCCAAAAAAATAAACTTCATTCAAATGACGGCATTGAAATATAAATTGCCAGGTTTAAACATCTCTAAAATGTGATATATTACTCGGTAACAATTTTAGAACTATCATAATACCACGATAATTTATTATATTTAAAAACTTCATCGAAAACAACTGAAATTCATTCAAATGACGTCATAGAAAAAATAACACACCTGGCTCTCTCTAAAAAAGCAGCATTTCATTCATAAATAATTTCCCATTCATGTCATTCATCACAATACTATAATAATTTATTTTATTTAAAAATTAAGACCGTGGAGCTATAAGTAATTTAACTCTATGCTTAAAACTTCATCGCAAAAAATCGTCCTTCTCTCGGTAAAGTCAATGAATATTTCTTTCATATCAGCTATGCAGACTCCATGAGCTAAATTCTTTTGCATTAAAAAAATACAGCAATTCCTATACAACTCATCCTACATATTTTGCTGTTTACATTTCACATAAGTGAAAAATAGGCTTCGTTAGAGAAATAATCAAAGTTGGATGCTCATTTAAACTCAAATATATTGTCATTGCGTTGTTTCAGTATGTAGATGCACAGAATTTAAGCGAAAATAAAGAGGTTTTACGACAAATACAACACTCAATATGAATTAAAAAGAACTTTAAAAATGACGATTTTGAGACAAGATGGATGCCGTATTATATTTTGAAGTTGGTCACGTGATCGTTTCATATCATGGTCACGTGATCGCTTCACGTAAGAGGTGTAATTATTACTTTAATTTTTATTTAAAAAACTACTGAATATATTTCGCTGAATTTTTTTTTTATATATTTTATGGAACAATTTGAATATTACCTACAATTTTCGAAGCAATTTGTGAATTTTAAATCCGCTTAAAAAATGTTTGAAAAATGTAGTCCCATTGGGTTCAATGTATTTCATTTTTTCAACCCGGGTTCAATCCAAAACTAATTGGGTGATATTATTTATTTATATTCCCATAGGTCCTACAGACCGTCTGAACAACATACTAAAATTTCATTTTGATTAAGTCATTTTTACGGCAGTTATCGTGCTAACGGACAGACAGACAGACAGACAGACAGACAGAATGAACAAAGTCATAAACACTTTTCAACTTTGTTGTAAAGTGTTAAAAATGACGCTAAATCAATGAAAATGACGACTAATTGTCGAAAATTCAATGTCTTGGAAAGAATATTAGTATCTACTATAAGAAAAACCTATTTTTTTACTGTAAAAGTAGTAAATTCATTACATTATATAAGGAACGTCATGTGTTGCCCACATCAGATTTTTTATTCTGTGAAAGAGTTACAATCACGAGAATAAAATGCGAAATCAACTTTTAATAAAAGTATAAGAATAAAATAAATAACACTTTTTGCAGTTTCATATATTTTATCCTAAATGTTGTTTCATATATTGTCTCAGTATTGTTCCATGTATTGTATCAGTTTTGTTTCATATATTGTCTCGGTGTTGCTACATATATTAGTTCAGTGTAGTTTTATATATTGTCTCAGTCTTGTTTCATATATTGTCATGCATAGAGTAGTTTTGAACAAGTTTTCAACTCTCGCTTCATCTAGATCAGTGTTCTTCAACCTGTGTTCCGCGGAACCCTAAGGTTCCACTCAAATGCTTTAGGGGTTCGGCGAGTCGATACTACAATTCGAATGTTCGACATATGTATGTATAATACAAATGCTTTATATGGAATATTTATCTTCTTGTTTGAATTAATGCAAATTTATATCTTATATAAAGTTTTTATAACAAAGGCAGATACGCACCTTGTTCATAACATGTAATACGTAATATGACACATTCCCCCTAAAATCAAATCTGGGTGTGCTATTGAACGAAGGGTTCCATAAAAAAAATATCTCAAAAAAGTGTTCCCCGGGATGACAAAGGTTGAAGAACACTGATCTAGATGAATGCATCTCCGTCACAGGAAACATGTAACCCGTGGAATCATATTTTGTAGCCATCTGACCCTACTAAAATATTTCATTGTTTCTTAATATTGCATTTCATAGATGTTATTTTTACTTTCCTTATATACATAATGCATAAGGAAAGTATTATGACGAGGTCGAAAACTCGAATTCGAGTTTTCGACGGGAGAGCACGTTCCAAGCATCCCTGATCACGAATCAAACATTTTTCAAGTGATGTCTGTGTGTGTGTGTGTGTGAAAGTGTGTGTGTGTGTCAGTGAGTCTGTGGAGACGATAACTGACGAACGAATTGACTGATTCGAATGAAATTTGGTACAAAAATCACAATCCGTAAACACTGGAAGCCGTAAACACTGGCTATTGTTTTTATACGCAATCGAATGTTCAGAACCACCCTAAATTTTCGAGGGAAATTTTGAAAAAATCGTCAAAAAATCAAAACCACTAATAAAGTTGCGCAAATAGATATTTCTTATGTAATTTTTTATTAGAAAACGATTGACATAAATTTTAAAACTCTAACATAAACCGTTCTCGAGATATTACACATTTTTCAAAAAAATTATCAAAAAGTCATATAAAATTAAAAAAAAATATTTCCTATTGAGAAACATGTTCACTTTTCATATGTAATACCATGCGATAAATTGGGTGACATCATTTTCGTGGAACTAGCTCGTTCCATTCATGAAAAAAGATACTTTGAATAATACTTTTGTATTTGAATGCCAATATTCATTTATCTGCTGTAAGAATAACTTATTTCTCCGTCCATAACGCTGGGCGATATTTTGGCGACGAATTTGGCGGAATGTCACCAACTTGGCGACATTTTTAATTGTTGCCAAATTAACAAAAATCTCGCCAAATGGATAAAAATGACGCCAAATCAATGAAAATGACGACTAATTCAAGAAAATTCAATATCTTTGAAATAATATAAGTATCTACTATAAGAATAACATATTTTTTTAACTGTAAAAGTAGTAAATTCATTGCATTATATAAGGAAAGTCAAGTGTTGCCCGCATCAGATTTTTTTTAATTCAAATTAAAAATTAGTATTTTAAATTAATAATATTATTAGGTCTGGACTGGACTACCATAAAACAGTACAAACTGTCTTTGTTTGGTTAAGCGAACGGGGCCATAACTTTTATTGGGACTGAAGTCATTGCATTTACCAATCATAGCTCCATATATGCATGCAATATGTACAAAATGTAAAAAAAACTAAATATTCAAAAAATATTATTCATTTCGTAGTATAATCTGTATTCCAAAAATAAAGTCATACGACGATTAAGTGAAACGGAAGAAAGTTTTATTTTCTAAATTGAGAAAAATAATTACTTTCAGGAAAGTATTTAAACTTGATCACTTACTTCCATTATTTCCAATTATTTCATACAACTGCTTATGTCGTAAAAAAGGCTCGTTATATGTGTGTTAGTTAAATATAGATTAGCTTGTATCTACATTTTGGTTATTCAACATAAAAATCAAATCTGGTCCATAGATTTAAAATGATGTCGTGCTGTGCAGTGACTGGAAAAAGGTCGCCCATGCCTGATCTAATATTCTGATATTATAATTTTAAGAAAAAGTCCTCCAAAATGCTGCCTATGACTGATTTAACCTCATGGCGTAACAATTTTAACAAAAACCTCAATGACCCAAGAAATGTTGCCCATTCCTGATATCACTTGGTATTATAATTTTAACAAAAAGCCCAATGACTTACAAGATTGTCCATGTCTAGTCTAATCAACCTCTTCGTATTTTAAGTTTAACAAAATTCCATAATACTAAAACTTATTCCATTGTGATATAGCAAAATAGGAGGTTTTTAATACTCTATATTTATTTCAGCTTTTACAAGTACATGATTTCTCTTTAATCTCGTTGATCTTATTGATTTCAGATCTTTCACGTGTTGGCGTTTGACTGCCAAATTTTAGTTTTAATTCATAATATTGAACAGTAGAAGCATTTTGATAAGATATTGTTCGATAAAATATCGATTGATAAGATATTGTTATATATGTCTCTATTGTAGTGATACAAATTTTCTTATACTCTGTATAAGCAATAAAAAGACAATGCTTATTTATTTCACTTTCATTTGTTGACGTCTGACTATCAAGCTGTAGTCCTAACTTATATTACTGAACAGTAGAAACACATGCTAACATTATTATTCATTAGAATAACTATTAGTCTCTAGTAGACGCATTCTAATTGTCTGATAATTTCTATGGCACTATAATATAAGCAATAAAGAGACACTTATTCGGCAAGCATGTAGTGAAGAGATAGTGAAACATTTTTAATATTCATTATATTTTAAAACAGGTCTAAATACATTCGAATCTTGAGTATTCTATCACAATTTTTACATTTTTGGAAATATTTTTATTTTAATATCTAAACTTATTTATGAGAATTTTTTTACATGGCCGCAGATGTGTACCTAGTGCAAAAATGGTTACGATCTAAAATGTCAGAGTTCTCCTTCCAACTCCGTGATATTTATTTATGAAGCTAAAAGAAGTCTTCATAAACCCATGAATATATTTTTACTCTCTTGCATGCCATTTCCTTAAATATGAAATTCTTTAACGAAAAATAACATTTCAACTATAGTGATTTAAATGCGTGAAACAGATCAGTACTTTTGACACTCGGTGTTAACTAAATGCATTCTTCCGTAAATCCACATAACGAACTTCGAGACATCATTTAGCAGTGATGTATTGCGTCAGGTGCGTAAGATGTTTGCTGCAATCCATCATTTTATTCTCCATACACTATTTTTAAGTTTATCCTTTTCTAATGGGATTTTTAAGGAAAAATGAGATGACTTTAGAAATTTAAGAAGATTATCTAAATCCTATATTTTATTTTCTCTAATATTATATTCAGTGATGCATTCTTTTTTCAGGAACAAAATTAAATGCATTGAGACTAGTTTGAAATTAAAATCGGGTTGATGTTTATCGCATTTAGACAAGCAGTTGTCTATGCATAATAAATAAAAAAACGTATTTTATAGGTTGTATTGAAGCGACGGCAAATACGCGGCATGCTTGACATGCATGGCATACCTGAGATGTGAGAGATTTTGGGTGACACGCCGAAGAAATCGAATGCACACAATCACAAAAGAGAAAGCGAGGGAAACAAACTATGCGCCTTAATGCTTAATAATAGGTTGTTTCCCTCGCTTTCTCTTTAGTGATTGTGTACATTCGATTTCTTCGACGTGCCACCCAAAATCTCTCACATCTCAGATATGCCATGCATGTCAAGCATGCCACGTATTTGTCGTCCCTTCAATACAGCCTATAAAATACGTTTTTTTATTTATTATGCATAGACAACTGCTTGTCTAAATGCGATAAACATCAACCCGATTTTAATTTCAAACTAGTCTCAATGTATTTAATTTTGTTCCTGAAAAAAGAATGCATCACTGAATATAATATTAGAAAAAATAAAATATAGGATTTAGATAATCTTCTTAAATTTCTAAAGTCATCTCATTTTTCCTTAAAAATCCCATTAGAAAAGGATAAACTTAAAAATAGTGTATGGAGAATAAAATGATGGATTGCAGCAAACATCTTACGCACTTGACGTAATACATCACTGCAAATGATGTCTTGAAGTTCGTTATGTGGATTTACGGAAGGATGCATTTAGGTGATACCGAGTGTCAACAGTACTGATCTGTTTCACGTATTTAAATCACTATAGTTAAAATGTTATTTTTCGTTAAAGCATTTCATATTTAAGGAAATGGCATGCAAAAGAATATAAATATGCTCATGGGTTTATGAAGACTTCTTTTAGCTTCATAAATAAATATCACGGAGTTGGGAGGAGAACTCTGACATTTTAGATCGTAACCATTTTTGCACTAGGTACACATCTGCGGCCATGTAAAAAAATTCTCATAAATAAGTTTAGATATTAAAATAAAAATATTTCCAAAAATGTAAAAATTGTGATAGAATACTCAAGATTCGAATGTATTTAGACCTGTTTTAAAATATAATGAATATTACAAATGTTTCACTATTTCTTCACTACATGCTTGCCGAATAAGTGTCCCTTTATTGCTTATATTATAGTGCCATAGAAATTATCAGAAAATTAGAATGCATCTACCAGAGACTAATAGTTATTCTAATGAAGAATAATGCCACCATGTGCTTCTACTGTTCAATAATATAAGTTAGGACTACAGTTTGATAGTCAGACGTCAACAAGTGAAAGTGAAATAAATAAGAATTGTATTTTTATTGCTTATACAGAGTATAAGAAAATTTGTATCACTACAACAGAGACATATATAACAATATCTTATCAATCGATATTTTATCGAACAATATCTTATCAAAATGCTTCTACTGTTCAATATTATGAATTAAAACTATAATTTGGCAGTCAAACGCCAACACGTGAAAGATCTGAAATCAATAAGATCAACGAGATTAAAGAGAAATCATGTACTTGTAAAAGCTGAAATAAATATAGAGTATTAAAAACCTTCTATTTTGCTATATCACAATGGAATAAGTTTTAGTATTATGGAATTTTGTTAAACTTAAAATACGAAGAAGTTGATTAGACTAGACATGGACAATCTTGTAAGTCATTGGGCTTTTTGTTAAAATTATAATACCAAGTGATATCAGGAATGGGCAACATTTCTTGGGTCATTGAGGTTTTTGTTAAAATTGTTATGCCAAGAGGTTAAATCAGTAATAGGCCACATTTTGGAGGACTATTTTTAAAATTATAATATCAAAATATTCGATCAGGCATGCGCAACCTTTTTTCAGTCACTGGGCAGCACGACATCATTTTAAATCTATGGGCCAGATTTGATTTTTATGTTGAATAAACAAAATGTATATGCAAGCTAATCTATAGTATTTTATGGACTGTATTGAAGCGACGGCAAATACGTGGCATACTTGACATGCATGGCATACCTGAGATGTGCGAGATTTTGGGTGGCACGCCGAAGAAATCGAATTCACACAATCACAAAAGAGAAAGCGATGGAAACAAACTATGCGCCTGAATGCTTCTACGCTATCCCTTGATGCTTATTGTTAAGAATTTTCTCCTCCACACATACTCCTGCGAAAGTATATTTTTCTTTTTCGAATTGCATACATGAAACAGATTGCAGGGGAAAATTCGCCAGTATGTATCACTTTTCAGTCGACAACATACCAGCCTGATACAACAGAAATCTTGCAAATAACATAAAGCAAAAACTCCGAAAAAAAATATTAGTTTGTATATCTATGCTAACACTATTTGCTAATTATTTTAAAGTATATGACCACATATCCCCCAATTCGGTAACTGAAACAAAAAGATGCTGAACTGCAAAAACAACAGTTAGTTCAATAACATTTAAAAAAAACAAAAGTAAGTTCAATAACATTTTATACACATTTTAACTTTACCCATTAAACATTTTAACCATAACAATATTAATTTAATATTTAAAACCAGTTATTAGAAGTACTGCTTTACATTGTAGCTATGTATTTTTAAATGCATTTATATCATTTTGAAATAGTTAATTAGAAATTAGTTTATAATTAGGAAGAGTTTCCTAGTGGAAAAGTGTGATAACCCGTTCCAAATATTATCTCGAACTAATAAAAATAATAGGAATGTAAAGTTACTGATACCACATTTTTTGTAGTGACGTTTTTAAACGGTGTTAGCTATCACCGCTTATAAAGCGGTCACGGGATGATTTCTGTGGCCGGAGTCTTTTCTACGTATGACTTTAATAGCCGGAGATATTCACAAAAATGACCTGTTTCTCTGGTTCGAAGTTCTTGGTGGCCGACTTGGTAGACAACTACTCCCCTTGCTTCAAGCAATAGCACCCTTGGGCCACTCGTGTAAATTTTGATTGACCCGGTTTTTCACGTTTGCAGCCGCTTTCATATTGATTATAAAACTTCCCTGTGACACCTCGATGGGAAAGAAAATTTTCGGGGAACTTTATGTGCGCCTAATAAATTGTTCAATAAAATGTTGCCCTGATTCACGACAGTCTAGCTATTGCTTTATTAAATCCAAACATCAATTAAGCAGTTTAAAAACACTACTTCAAATTCAACAGAGTGCATATTAATTAATTTATATATTATCACCATTAAAAAGCCATTTTAAAAAGATAAAACATATTTAAAGCCTATAACTTATAAAATATTAATATCATTATTACATACTATTTGTGCACATTATTTTTCTGGTATTTAAGTTATGATTTATATTAATTACCAACAATATATTTTGCAATTAAAATGTTCATGTTACAAAATATATGAAGTCTATACAATATACTTTATACATTTAAAAATGCAATTTTTGTAGCTCATCAAACATTTACACTGAGGAAGCCCTTCCTAGAAAAACAAAAAAATGCATTAATTATCTAAATTTACTCAAACATTAACTATTTTTTCATTCTTTTAACATTATTTCAACCAGAAATCATAACAAACTAGGTCGAGGAGCACTTCATTTAAATTCAATACGTCAATCAGTTAAAGAAAAAAGGATTTTGATGAATCTTTAATGGGCATTTACATTCGACATTGTACTACACTTTCATTAGGCACAATCTTTAAATAGGTAGCAAGAAGAACATATTGATTTTTCGGTGCGGAAACAGACGAGGATTTTACTGTAGATTAACAGTATACCCGTTCTTCGTACGGAGTATATAATATAAAAAAGCATAAAATTCACGATCATGTGCAAATTCCTATAGTAAACTAAATGACATTGTTAATCAAAATATTCTATTAAAATATTTAATTTAACGCTCCTAAAAAAAAGTTTAAGAATCTCACTATACAAAATTATCTTCGCGGGCAGATCTGAAGAATAAAACATCCTGGTCCCGTTTGTAACACATTTACAAAAAATATGAAGTTGAACGCATATATGCAAAATAAAAGTTATAAAATTATATGGGACCCTTACTACTTATATTAGCGAATATTAGAAGATATACCCGTGTATTAGTAGAAGATTACACGTACCACAACATATGAGTTTTTAAAATCTTTGCCAAGATAAAACAGGTAACGTAATAAATTGAAAATGTCAGTAATCCCTTAAACTTTAAACCCACAGGCCGTAATTAATTCCAATATATGCCAATATATGTCAAAATATGTGCCAATATACCTATACTACTTATATTGTCGCAGATTAGAAGATATACTCGTGTCTTTGTAGAAGATAATCAGTTCTACGTACAATATATGAGTTTCAACAATTTTTGCCAAAATAAAACAATGACGTAATAAATTGGAAATATCAATAATCCCCGAAAATATCAAAATTAATGATGTTTAAACCTGAATCCGTAACTGGTGTAATCCAGTCAAAAATGTAATAGCAGTGAAATGTATTTTATATACATTTCTTTATTATTTAAATCGGAAAAGCCTTAATAAAAATCGTCTGTCGCATAAGCACATTGGATTAAAATCCGTTGCTGAGCAACATGATATAATTTTCTTCAAATAAATTAGCAAAAAATATATCGTCTGCATAATGCTATCTCTATCGAAAGTTTAATTGTTCGTTTTTCATTAATATCTATACTACCCCTGGTTTTAGAAACTCGAAACATGGAATAAATTTTAAGTGGAGCTATGTTAAGACTAACCCCAAAATTTCATTAAATTCAGTTCAGCCGTTCCCCCGTGATGATAAGACAAACATATAGACAGATTTTCAATTTTATTTATATAGATGTGTCAAGTGTCATTTCAATGTAATATTAATAGTTCCTAGAAGACAATTTAGTTAAGGACAAACAAAAAAGGTTGACATGTATGTTAGGATAATCCATAAACAAATGTGAAATTTTTGTTGCACAGAAATGCATATTTCCAATATTTTACACTTAATAATAACAATTATTCTGGCGCAATTAAAAATTTATATTTTAACTAGAGTTACGCTCAATAACTCAATTTTTAAAATATGTATAGCACTTATGTACAAAATATGTATAACATCAAGTATTTGTGCATATAGTTCTATAAAATTGCTGTAGTAATATTGCATTGATAAAAACAACAAATGCTGAAATATGTTTGTTAGTCTTATAATAGAAATGCAACCGCATAATTACGAGGGACGTGTTAGAATTTGAGATTTGCTGGTACATCAAGTAGAAGTGAGTTACAGCCCATGGAGTTTTCTACAGAGGTGTCGTAAAGGTCTCACTGTCCCAGTCAATAATCAAACCGCTTATAATCAAACTGACCCGCCGATGCTCTAACCATTGAGCTACTGGGACAAGATTTCAATTTCTCCTCGTCGAAGTAGATATTATAACCTCCTTCCTCTGATGTCAGATCGGCATGCAACTGCCGTGCTACATCTTTTATTTTGTTTTATTTTGTTTAACAATGTATAACGTTTAGAGTCGAAACTAGTTACTTCAATTGAAAATTGTCTCAGTTAGATTCTATCCCGCAGTCAATATTATAAGTTTGCAAATATTCAGCCTTCTAAGACACAAAGGCACGGGGGGCGGGGTTTCTGGAGAGCCTGAAAAGACTTTTTAAACACCTCTCATTTTTTCCGTCCTCCCACCTGAAAATTAAATATCCAGCTTCGTTAAGTTATGATCGTGGTCTATAAACTTGCAAAGATTCGGATTTTTAAGCCACGGAGGCATCTTGAGGGTCTGAAAAGATTTTCAAACACTCCACCACTTCCCGGGTAGGAAAATTCGGCCTCGTTATGTTCTGTCCAGCGGTCTACATGTGATCTACTTATAAGTGTGCAAAGATCATTTCCTCTAAATCACTGAGGTTAAAGCTCCTAAAAAAGCAGGCTGACGCACCGCCCCATTTTGACTTCAACCGATTCAGTCAGTTATCGTCTACCTGTGCTATTTCTACAGCGAGCATGTTGTATGGCTGATATTTGATACTCAATTTAACTGTAAAAATATCTGATGTGGGCAGTACATGACATTCTTTATATAATGCAATAAATTTACTACTTTTACAGTAAAAAAAAAATAGGTTATTCTTATTATAGATAATTATATTCTTTCCAAGATATTAAATTTTCATCAATTAGTCGTCATTTGCATCGATTTAGCGTCATGTTTATCCATTTGGCGAGACTTTCGTTAATTTGGCAACATTTAAAAAAGTCGCCAAGTTGGTAGCATTCTACCAAATTCGTCCTCAAAATCTCGCAAAGTATTCTGGACAGAGAAATAAGTTTTTCTTATAGCAGATAAATGACTATTGGCGTTCAAATACAAAGGTATTACTCAAAGTATATTTTCTCATAAATGGAGGGGATCTAGCTCATGCTAGATCCACGAGAATGACGTCACCAAATTTGTCGCATGATATTACACATGAAAAGTGAACATGTTTCACAACAGTTAATATTATTTTTAATTTATGGATTCTTTTTATACATTTATTCGAAAAATTTGCAATATCTCGAGAGCGGTTCATGCTAGTTTTCTAAAGTTTATGTCACTCGTTTTCTAAGGGAAAATTACATAAGAAATATCTATTTGCGTAATTATATTAAAAGTTTGATTTTCTTATGACTTTTTCTAAATTTCACTCGAAAATTTAGGACGGTTCGGAAGATTCAATTGTTTTTAAAAACAACAGGCACGAATATACACGAATTGTAATTTTTGAACCAAATTTCATTCGAATCGCTCCATTCGTTCGTGAGATATCGTCTTCTCAGACTCACTGTCACACTCACACACACACAGACATCACCTCAAAAATGTTCGATTCGTACTCAAGGATGCTTCAAACGTGTTCTCTCGTCAAAACCTCGAATTCAAATTTTCGACCCCTTCACAATATTTTCCTTATACATTATACTATGAACTTAAGGAAAGTAATAGATGCTTTTGGTTTTAAAAAATCGTACTGATCATTCAAGGAAGTAGTCTAGAACGTTTTGATTTTCTCGAGATTCCGAAAAAAAAACGAAAAGTTACCCTCTTTTTGCCATGCACAAGATCGCTGCTGTTTATACCAGGGGGTTTCTGGAGGGTCTGAGAAGACACAAACCCGTTAGACAACTATTATATAGATTTGTATGGGTTAGGGTTGACCAGTGCCGAAGCTACCCTATCTGGCGCCAAGTGCGAATTAATTTTGACTGTGCCTGTTTTCCTATATTCGTATGATTGGAGGCACCACGGCGCCTGCTGCGAAGTCAACGCTCCGCTCCCACTACACTTGCTGCAGCGCCTGGAATAAGGGTTCTCTGTCTTTACTGGTGTCACTGCTGTTTTTTTTTATCCTGATAAAAGATGCAGTTTTTAATGCAGTTGATTTTTGAACGAAAAAAAAGTTAAATTAAAAAAAATTAGTTTTGAAAGTTAAATTCTTTTACATGCTAAAAGTGCGTCTTTATTAAACCATATTTCCCCCTGCAAATCTCTTATTTGATTAAAACAGAAAATAAGATAATCAAAAAAAAAATTACACATTTTTCTAAAATGGTGAAAATTACCGGTGAAATCCAGTTATGGATGAAATGCAATAAATAATGGAATGCAGGAAGTCCAATCAAACTTATAATTTACTAATTATAGTCTTGCGGCATAATGGTAGTTAAGAAATCCCCACACGCCTGCAGCACTCTCAAAACTAAATCAATATTCTGAAAATTTAATAGAATTTTATCCTGCATAATTGCATTTTCAATATCTGTTTATTATGGCTCTATATTTATCATTTCTTTCAGATGAACAGGGAAGGGGTGCATTCTACAACAACGCAAGGATTCAAATATCCCATAAAAAGCCTCTGGATGTAAACACATCAGAGAAAATGTTTAAATTTTATATATTTTAGTTCTATATTACTTTCCTTATACAGGGTGTTCGTAAACTGTTTTGACAAAATAAGAGGGGTGATAGTACTCATCAAGACGAACGATATTTACTGTGGAATCTATGGTCGTATTCCACTCTGAGTGTCAGAAAAGCGAAAAACAAAATATGTCAGATAAGCAAACAGTCAGAGGATCCATGTTAGACGAAATTCCGAAGTGTAAATATGTAAATTTCAGTTACAAATTTGCAATACGATATTTAAAATCTAATGATAACGATAATCAACCATAACGAAAGTCTCAACAATACGTTCAGCATTAGCGTTCTCAATAATATCTGTCCAAGCAAGTTGTTTTTACCTACTTTTGCTCGAAGTATCTTCGAAACTATAAAATTAGATATAAATAGTACGCGACAAACATGTGTATTATTTAGTTTCTAGATCTACAATTTGTTTTTTAAATAGAGATCTTATAGTGTTCGAGTAATTGTCTTGTCAAGTTGAAGAAGATTGAAACTTGCTTATATCTCAGAAACTAAAAGTGAACAATAAACAACAATTTGTAGCTGTTTAAAGCCCCACAATTGTATGTAATTCGATTTGGGATCAAGCTTTTAGTTTTTGCAGTGGTTACAATTTCAATATTTTAGTATTTTAACCTGAGTTTTAAATGGATGGCAAACCCTAATATTTAAAATGTCACGAATATTGCAGCACAATGTGTTTACTTACTCCTAGGTGAAATATTGGTACACAAGCACGCGGGATAATTTGTTTTATTATGGAAAAGATTAGCAAGTTAAATGAAATTTGGGGTACTAAAGATATTTAATGGTTGATGAAGCTTGAATAGAATAGATGGAAATATGCTTATTCAAGTGTATATTCATGTACGTATTTGTGTGGGGTGTTAGTCAAGTTAATATATTAAATTGAACACAAATCTCGTCAGATATATTGAGAAGTTTAAATTTTATACCTCCAAACAAGTTAGTAAATTAATTTGATATTTTGACTTGAAGTCTATAGTCGGAGTATTCACATGAAATCGGGAGAAAACTAAAAGTGCTAGCTAGTTATAAACAGTTAGCCAATAATTTGTAGCACTTTGAAAGCCTGCAAACGAAATAAATGAATCTGAAAAAATCGAAAAAACTTATTGAACTTTAGACAAAACCAAAAACAAAACATCTTTAAAAAACGAAAGTCCTTTATTTAACATCCTAAAAGACGTACAAAAATTGCTAAAAACAGCCGGAACGCTTTCGGACGTATGTACGCCCTTCATCAGTGGCTACATGAGTAGTAAAAGCATGGAATGTTTATATATAGAGAGACCATTTTAAAACAAATTTGCATAAAATATAAAATGGTAAATGAACTTACTAAAATAATACAAGAAATATACACAGAAATTACACAATAAGTTTAAACGCTTACGAATTTTAACTATTACAAGAAAAGAACTAATACAAATTTTAGAAAAACGTCAAGCATGATATTCCTGAGAATGACGTCACAAAAAACTTTTAAGAGATTTGAATTGCATAGAGTCGAGAATGAGTCGCCTAGCATAACTTAAAATTGGAACAGGATCAAAATTACAAATTGATTCATGGTAAATATAAATAAACAGGGATTCATAAAGAAGAATACTACGTGGATTGTTACAACGAACCAAGAGGAAACTACGCAATGCTATGCTCGAATGCTATGCAATGCTATGCTGCTTATTTTAGTAAGTTCATTTACCATTTTATATTTTATATTTCTTTTGGTTCGTTGTAACAATCCACGTAGTATTCTTCTTTATGAATCCCTGTTTATTTATATTTATCGTGAATCAATTTGTAATTTTGATCCTGTTCAAATTTTAATTTATGCTTGGCGACTCATTCTCGACTCTATGCAATTCAAATCTCGTAAAAGTTATTTGTGACGTCATTCTGAGGAATACCATGCTTAACGTTTTTTCTAAAATTTTTATTAGTTCTTTTCTTGTAATAATTAAAATTCGTAAGCGTTTAAACTTATTGTGTAATTTCAGTGTATATTTCTTGTATTATTTTAGTAAGTTCATTTACCATTTTATATTTTAAGCAAATTTGCTTTAAAATGGTCTCTCTCTATATATATAAACATTCCATGCTTTTACTACTAATGTAGCCACTGATGAAGGGCGTATATACGTCCGAAAGTTCTCTGGCTGTTTTTAACAATTTTTGTACGTCTTTTAGGATGTTAAATAAAGGACCTTTCGTGTTTTAACACTTTACAACAAAATTGAAAAGTGTTTATGACTTTGTTCATTCTGTATGTCTGTCTGTCTGTCCGTTAGCACGATAACTGCCGTAAAAATGACTTAATCAAAATGAAATTTTAGTATGTTGTTCAGACGGTCTGTAGAACCTATGGGAATATAAATAAATAATATCACCCAATTAGTTTTGGATTGAACCCGGGTCGAAAAATGAAATACATTGAGCCCTATGGGACCTAATTTTTCAAACATTTTTTAAGCCGATTTAAAATTCACAAATTGCGTCGAAAATTTTAGATAATATGCGAATTGTTCCATAAAATATATAAAAAAAAATTCAGCGAAATATATTCAGTAGTTTTTTAAATAAAAATTAAAATAATAATTACACCTCTTATATGAAACGATCACGTGACCATGATATGAAACGATCACATGACCCACTTCAAAATGATATATGGCATCCATCTTGTTTCAAAATCGTGATTTTTTTAAGTTCTTCTTAATTCATATTGAGTGTTGTATCTGTCCTAAAACTACTTTATTTTTGCTTAAATTCTGTGCATCTACATACTGAAACAACGCAATGACAATATATTTGAGTTTAAATGCTCATCTAAATTTGATTATTTCTACAACTAAGCCTATTTTTCACCTATGTAAAATGTAAACAGCAAAATATATAGAATGAGTTGTATTAGAATTCCTGTATTTTTTTTAACACAAAATAATTTAGTCCATGGAGTCTGCATGGCTGATATGAATGAAATATTAATTGATTTCATAAAGAGAAGGACGATTTTTTTCGATGAAGTTTCAAGCATAGAGTTTAATTTTTTGTAGCTCCATGGTCTTAAACAAAATGTTTAAATAAAATAAATTATTATAGTATTGTGATGAATGAAATTAATGGGAGAAATTTATGAATGAAATCCTGTTTTTATAGAGAGATCCAGGCGTGTTATTTTTTCTATGACGTCATTTGAATTAATTTCAGTTGTTTTCGATGAAGTTTTCAAATATAAGAAATTATCGTAGTATTATGATAGTTCTAAAACTATTACCGAGGAATGTATAACATTTTAGAGATGTTTAAACCAGGCAATTTATATTTCAATGCCGTCATTTGAATAAAGTTCATTTTTTTCGATGAAGGTTTAAGTTTTCAAATATAATAAATTAATGGAGTATTGTGATAAGTTTCAAAATATTACCGAGGAATATATTGCATTTTAGACTTGTTTAAATAAAATTGCATTGAAGTTGGAAAGTGTTTCATAATCAATGCTTTAAGCATGATTGATCTTTCTTGTTAAAGATGTTTTGTTCTTGGTTTTGTCTATTGTATGCAGACGTGGTGCCAATCTTGACTATTATTGAACTTTATTGCGATTTTGCTATGCAAAATTTTATTCACGCAAAACCATATTGTCTCCATCGTACTGGATCCACCGGCGATATTTTTCCGGAATTAAAAATTCTGTAACAAAGAAACTATCGAGTATTTTAAATTCTCGACACTTGCGTTACAATACTGAAACTTTTAGCTTTAGTTTAAAAAAAAAGAATCCAGCGCTGAAATTAAGGTGTGAGTTTGATTTTTAAAATGGGTCTCCTTGTCGCTCTTTCCCAGGTTTTATTGGAATTTGGCAGCTTTCAAAAATCTGTAGAAGTGAAGCGTTTGACTTTATCGAAATTTCGGGTATCTAGCTTCCTTCAAAACACTTTTTTCATTCATTTAAAAAAAATCGAGATGGTTGACAAAAATTAAGGATGGAGATTCGTATTTTAGGACAGGGTCAATTTTAAAAGGTTTTTTTAAATATTTTAAAATTTATTAAATATTTTGAATTTTTGAAACTTTCTTACAACTACTAGACTTTAAAGAAACTGCGCAGTGTTAGACCAATTACTGACTTTGATATCCGAGCACAACTGCCATATAAACATAGGTTTTCATGCTTTATTAGTATAAGTAATAAACGTTTTAAAGCAATCTCACCACGAAAGAGGTTGCACGAGTATTTTAGTGTTATAAAACCAACTACGTTCAAAGGATTTAAATTATACGCTTAGTGCATCCAGAAGTATCTGTTAACAGATTGTGTTCTTATTAGAACGAAATCAGTGCATAGATACTTTTTAGAAACAAAGCAGTTTAACTTGATTCTGTAACAGCAATAAACAAACAGCGAGAAACAGCAGATAGCTGATTAAAAGTAGCAATACTTGCTAAGTAATACAATTTTCCCTGTGACGATTAATAAGAGTTAAAACAATGCAGCGATCTGAGAAGCACTACTTACGACAGCTGATCAGATATTCAGCTACGATCTAGAAGTTGAAGCGTAGCAATACTTAGCAAAATCAGCATGCTACCCTTCGGTTTCATTCCTTACGACAGCTGATCGTAGCTGACAGCTGAATATCAAACGTCTTGCTTATACCATCTCCTCTGATAGCTGAGACGTTGAAACGCAACCAATAAAAAGCCTTCCCGAAATTGATAAAATGGAACAGAATCGTAGCAATGCTGATTAATGAAATGAAACCAAAGCGTAGCAATGCTGATTAATGAAATGAAATCGAATCTTAGCAATGCTGATTTATGAAATTAAACCGAAAGATAGCAATGCTGATTAATGAAATGAAACCGAAGGGTAGCATGCTGATTTTGCTAAGTATTGCTACGCTTCAACTTCTAGATCGTAGCGTGGTCAGTGTAAATAAGACGTTAGGTGATTTCCGTCTCTGTCAAATTCTATGACAGACACCCTCGCGCTGTTGACATTGAAGACTGTTGGGTTATGAAAGTTATAGATTTAGTTGATAAATATTATCGTAGGACAATTAATATGGCGTGAAAATGTGATCGATATACTTTGAAATTTTGGGATATGACAATGAAATACCCAGCCCTAGTTGGGATGAAGGTGGGTACTCTTTCCATGTCACCTGGTTAGTTTAAAAAATTACTTACTTCAGAGTCGTACTATACCCGGTCTAAAAAGTTTCTATAATGGTGTTTGCTGTACTGAAAACATAATTCTAGACTTTTAA